>CM042840.1:116969114-117468097 GCA_023653725.1 Bungarus multicinctus
TGAATCGGAATCGGTAGGGCACAGGAAGCCAGTGCAGCTGCGGAGAAGCGGTGTAACGTGAGGAGTATCTGAGGGGCACCCACCAACTCACCCGACGCAGCGCATTATCGGACCAACTGTATATCTCTTTCAGTGTGTCTAGTATGCAATAGTTGTTCGGGATTTTCTGTAATTTCATTTATAAATTTTCAATTGTATCACCAATTGTTTTTGATTTAGAAAACGTTTAAGAAAACTTTTTCTTGTTAAATGCAGTGGAAAAAAAAGGGAGTGGGGGGTATATGAAAATTAGCTTCTTCAATGTATTGAAATTTATACACCTATTTTTCCTAAAGTAAACCCACATCAAATATGATCAGTTAAAGCAGATTTCAGGTTGCGCTTATTGTTGAAGCAAGATTACCTAATTCCCTAAAAGTGAATGAAAGGGGCGAAAACCATCTAATTCCTGTGAAGGTTATGGGGAGTTCTAATTTGAAAAAAATACACTTATACAAAAAATTATAATAAAATATATTTACTAACAAGCATTGGTAAAAATAGATTGGATGCGAAAAATATCATAATCCAGTAAAGTACTGGAAGGCAATTCATTCCTAGAAAGTATTTTAGGAGGATGTATGATAAAGTGGGACTGTTTCCACAGATTTTGAGTGCCGGAATCTTGTTTGTTTATAATATTTCAGTTAATGTTGATACAGTGTCATAATCAGGAAAGCAAAAAGACTTAGTTTCAGGTTTATAATGAGTTTTGAATCTAGGGGCATCAGCCCGGTCATTCCGTTTAAACAATATGCTAGTGAGAAAATCTTCTGTAAAAAGTAATTTCAACAAAACCTTTCTTGAGAAAGCAGCGAGGAATACAGGGAAAAGGTTTTTGTTATTTATTTTTATTATAAAGTTATTTTATTTGACATTTATTTAATTTATTGGCTTTGATTTATAACAAACACAGGGAAAAAAAATAAAGCACAAAGAAAGAATGGTGTGATAAAGCAAGTATTATCAAATATGTCTGTTTTAATAAATTATCTAACTATCATTTTTAATTTTGTTGCTTTTATATTGTATGTAAATATAAGTTCCTATTTTCAGTATATTTTCATACAGAGTTTACATCGCTACAGGTATTCCACTCATAAGTGGCAAGTGCAATCAGATATCTTCAATGCTTGAATAAATGAAACCATATTTTTCATCTTTCCAATGATGGAACATCATCCTTTTGGGCCATAGAAAGAATGCATTTATATTATCTGGTTGTCATAGTTCATGTACTGTATACTTCAAATAATATTATCCTATGAAAACTTTAGCTTTTGTCTAAATTTTGCAGTTATAGTTATATAAACCAGCACTTTCTCCAAAACATAAAGCTGCTGGTTTCTATCTTTAGATCCTAATTTTGTACATATACATTCATTTAACTTTGTATCATATAACATTACAAATGTGTGCCTATATTAGTATATAAATGTACACAATATACCCAACCCTAACCCTCTTTCCCCACTGAAAGAGGGGGAGGGAGAAAGCACTGAAAAATATTGCTTTGATGCAGAAGTTGGAAAGATATAGCAGTAGTGCATTTGTCAAATGAAAGGACATGGCAAACTGACATATGGATCAACTATCTGGCAAAATGTCTCACCCAACAGCCCTCGTGCTTTGGAGGCAATTCAACATAATTAGTTATCAGGATTACTTTAAGGGTGCAATAATTATTTTGTTAGTAGTGAGAAATCTTTCAAGTTCAGTGCAGACTATACAATTATTAAAACAAATCTTAGAAGAAATGAGGAATTATGTTAAATGGGAACCTAGAATTAAATTAATTGTCTTTATCAATTTCCATTTCAATGTGTGTCTATTGATTTTAATCACTTGTATTATGTTGGAAAAGAATAACTAAAATGGATAAACAATAATAACTGACCATGGCTTGGATAATTTCTTTAATTAGGGTTTCAAAGAACTTGATAAGATTGGCATAATCTTGTGACAAGAAAAAAATGAAAGAAATAAAGTTTAACAAAATATTTGAATGGACTAAAGGTTAAAATTGTTATACATAAAGGAATGAATATAAAGTTGATTTATTTGATCAAAGTTAAAATAGATATGCTCTATTCTTGGTAAGCTTTAATGGACCCTAACACAAAGTTTAACTAACTTATTTCTACATAAGAAATAGGGCATGGGAAGAAGAGGTCATTTGTTGTATTTTAAGAGGGGCTGATAAACTTTTAAAATTATATTTGTAATAAAAGTGGGAAGTAATTGTTTACATATTTGTTTTCATTTTTTATTATATTATTACTTTTTTATCTCTCTCATTTTTTCCTTTTCTTAACTTCTACTCTTTCTTTTCTTTTTCTTTTAGTTTGTATTAGTTTGTATTGCTTTGGGTATAATTTTTAATAAATACTACCAAACCAAAAGCAAACATACAAACCCTATCAGAATCAGCCAAGATAGTTTCAAAAAGCTCATCAGTACACTCTTTTTAAAAAAGTGTGCCTGATTATCTTCTACCTATAAGGGATGTTGTAGATTCTTTTCTTCTTCAGTGCTTTCTCCATTTAAGCTGATCCCGCTTGTTCAGTTCAGGCCTCACAACAATGATGTACCATTGGGGAAAAATATAAAACTCAGCAATCCAGCACTGGAAGCTAAAATAGAGAAAAATCTCTACAGCAACCATGTATTTCCCTTTGGTGCTCAGGTAAGTTGGGACAAATGACAGCCATACAGTACAGAACACTAACATGCTGAATGTAATAGATTTGGTTTCATTGAAATTGTCAGGTAAATTCCTGGCAAAAAAAAGCAACTATAAAGCTGGCAATGGCTAAAAAGCTATGTACCCAATCATACTGTAAAACATGAACAGGGGATCCCTCATTACACTGCAGAGTAATTTCACCCATTCCTGAATGCATATCAGCATCCAGGAATGGGGGACTGGTTGACAGCCACACAGTACAAATGCCTACTTGAATAAGAGAACAAGAAATAACAATGGAACTAGACAATCCTTTCCCCATCCCCCTAGTTTTCTTTGTCCCTGGTTGGGTGGCCATGAATGCCAGAACCACAGTGATGGTTTTGGCCAATACTGAAGAAACAGCCACTGAGAAGACAATGCCAAAAACTGATTGTTGCAGGACACACAGGATCTTCTGGGGCTGCCCAATAAAAAACAAAGTACAGAGGAAGCAGAGAAGAAGGGAGGCAAGAAGAATATATGTGAGATCCCGGTTATTAGCTTTGACGATGGGAGTATTGTGATGAGTTCTAAATGTTTTTAAAATGGCAATAGTTATTAGTGAAAGGAAAAGAGCCCCAGCGGTTAAACCTATTCCCATAGGTTCATTATAGGATAAAAAGATTACAATTTTAGGAATGCAGGCATTCTGATGATTGTTTGGGTAAAGATCTTGTTTGCACCCAATACAGTCAGGCATATCTGTAAAATAGAAACTTAGTCTTAGATATGCACCTGTATTATACTGAAATAGTTCATATACCATAAGTTAATGAGGAAGTACTGCATTTTTCTATAATAGACACTTTTCTCTTGTGAGATGGCCCATTGCTAACAGATAACAGAGTAATCAGAATTGGAAGGGACCTTGTAGGTCATCTAGTCCAACTCCCCCCGCCTAAGCAGGAGAACCCACCATTTCTGACAAATGGCAGTCCAATCTCTTCTTGAAAGTCTCAAGTGATGGCACTTCCACAACTTCTGAGGGCAAGCTGTTCCATTGGTTGATTGTTCTCACTGTCAGAAAGTTTCTCCTTATTTCCAGGTTAAATCTCTCCTTGTTCAGTTTCCATCCATTATTCTTTGTCTGACCTACAGGCACTTTAGAAAATAGCTTAACCCCTTTCTCCCTGTGGCAGCCCCTCAAATATTGGAAGACCGCTATCATGCCCTTCTCTTTATTAGACTAGCCAAGCCCAGTTCCTGCAACCGTTCATTGTATGTTTTAGCCTCCAGCCCTCTAATCATCCTGGTTGCTCTTCTCTGCACTTTTTCTAGACATGTCAACATCTTTTTATAATGTGGTGAACAAAACTGGATGCAGTACTCTAGGTGTAGACTTACTAAGGCTTTATAGAGTGGTATTAGTACTTCCCTTGATCTTGATTGTATACAATTTAGGATTGCATTAGCTTTTTTGGCTGCTGCTGCACACTGCTGGCTCATATTTAGTTGGTTGTCCACTAAGACTCCAAGATCCTTCTCACAGTTACTGCTATTGAGCCTGGTTTCACCCAGTCTATATGTGTAATGGAATGGATGTGCTAATGGAACTTATTTTCCTTATTTGTGTAATACTGCGTCTACTAACTTCTCTTGTTTTTATAATTCCCTCCCCCCTTTGAAAGTGTTGTAGGAGCAAGTAACCTGCATGTTCATTAATAGAAAGCATTACTTTATGAAACCTATTTTCCATAAAACAAATATTGGTAATATTCAGAATTAGATCCAACCAAAATCTAGATCCAATCTCTTCAAGTTGCAGCAACTTTATATTAGTAGCTTTTTTCTACTTATATATTTTTTTTCAGTGAATACCCAGATTTCCAATGAGATAACACCAGGAATTCTTTTGTACTATTATCTCCTCCTGCTCTCCTTTTTATGTCATATTCGTGTTTATTACTGTTTCTTGGCCTTTCAACTAACAGAAACTGTATAAAATAATTCAGAATTTCCATGATTCTGTACTTTATTCTTTGATACTAATATTAGTCCAATTGTAGTTATTCAATGTTTAGTATCATTTAAATGTAGATAAAAGATAATTCAAGAATTCAAACAATGCAATCTGCTTTTGTTGGGGTGGTAGTGGTATAAAAAACTATTAAAACAGTAAATTAAATTTAGTGGAGCAAGTAGATAGGTATAATTTTGTTTAAGCCCATAAGAAAAAAAGGTCCAATATGTAAACAATACAATAAATAAGAGAAAAAAATAACAAAAAATAAGAAAAAAATATAACCCTAGTGTGATCTTTGTGGTAACTCATGTATTTTGAGAAAGCACAGTATCTGTTACCTTCCCACGCAGAAATCTTGTCTTCTGGACAGGGAATGCAATCATAGCAGCAGAATGACTCCCCTTCTTTCTTTTGTTTGCTGTAACCTGGTTGGCACTTGTTACTACAGACTGAGAGAGGTTGCACCTAGTTCACCAATGTATGTAGAATTCAGAAATTAACATACATCTTCACAAGAATAATTGTAAAATATTTGCAGTCCAGAGAAGAACATGGCATACATTAACATTTTACAGGTTATTGTCTTCATAGTCCTTCAGGCTAAAATGTTCTTATGCCAAATTATCCTGTTCTGACTTTGGAACAGTTATTCCAAGCTCACTGGAAAAATCCTAAATTTGAAATAGGCTATTCCAATCTTTCCTATGAAGAAATTAACTCATTGCTAAAAAACTTACTCTTTAACATTGGTTCAAATTCATAGTGCCAATTATTCCATGGATTTCTTTTAAGAAAAGCTGCTTGCAGATGCAGATTAGGTATTAATTATTAAAATTGAATGCAAGCTTCTTTAAAAATCCTAATACTATTAATATTCTGTTACAATGTTGTCAGATGGTAATATATAGTCTCCTTATCAGAATTAAGCATTTTTTTCTTATAGACTATTTTGAAAAAGGTAGTATTTGCATATTCTTGATTTAATTTTAAGGTAATTGAGCATAGGGGAAGAAAAACAACCAAAAGAAATGTACAGTATAGAAAGTTGAGAAAGAAAGATGATAATGTCTTAGTATTGAGTTATATCATGAGAAAAAGGGAAATATATATAAAAATGATTTCATCCAATATTAGAATAAGAGCAATAAAAAGACTATTATGAGTAGGATAAAGTTATATTTAATATTCATATAAATGCGTGTCCAGTTATAGAAATTGTATTGCCTAAACATGCACAGGAGCATAATGTTAGTACATTTGGAGACATGCAGATGAGATTTATTTTTATATGTATATTAAAATCAGTAGCTGAACTCAAAATATTACTAAAGTTGAAGAAATAAGAAACAGAGTATAATAATAAAATAAGAGAAAGAAATACATTCTGAGACATATTTTAAGACAGTTATGTCCTACCTCATTAAACCAGCTATGCCAAACAATGGGATTTTTGTTCATCATAAATTTGTGGTCTCTTGTTACTTGTGAGTTGATCGTTCCAACTGTTACTCCAATTAAAGACTCATTTGGAAACAAAACCCAGTTTATAACATCAAATGTTGTTAGAAGTACACCATTCTGGTCAAAGGAAACCTTTTCTCCTATGTTATTATTGAAAGACACTTGCTTCAGAAAATAGAGCAGCTGAGGATAAAAGGAAAACAAATGCTTTAAAAATGTTCCAGTGTATGGAACTGAAACAAAGATGTGAACAATTGTATCAGGTCCCAAAGCCATGAAAGATAGCTGGTAATTTCTTTCAAGCACAGTTCTTTATTGTAGCACATTTATAGTCAAAATTTTGTCAAGTGAAGTACTTTACTATACTGTTGAGAACTGTTAGGAAAGGGCTGTCTTCACTCTTTTTCCCTTCACACAAAAATATCTGGACTGACTGCTTCTTTTTCCTCTTGAATGCACTCACCTGCACTGGAAATCCTGCCTACTACATTCCATCACAATTTAATTTAATACTAAACAATTTATTATACCTATGCACTCATTGACACAATTAATATATATACTTAAGATTAATGAAAGATAAGAGACAGCTTCAAATGCCTATCACAGTATGGAGTTCTGTAACTTCTAAATCAATCCAACTGCTTTTAAAAAATCAGGTTGTCTTAATGAGCAGTAATGAACATTTGTCCTGCCCAGCATGGCAATGATAATTTAAATCCCAACAAAACATTTGCCAATAGATGATTCATAGTGTTGATAAATTCAGTAAACGGATATAAAAAATACTGTAAGTTAGGAAATAATGTGAACAGTGTGATGGAGAACTTCATGAACTTCATGAAGTTAGCCTTCACTCAAGAAGGTTCATTCCAACTGAAACCTAAATAGTTTGTGTGAGAGCCAGTCTGGTGCAATGGTTAAAATAACGGGCTACAAACCAGACCCTACAAACTGGGTCTGCCTTAGGCATGAAGCCAACTGGGGGAACATGGGCCAGACCCTCCCTCAGCCTTAGGTGAGTGAGGCAATATTATACCATATCCAAACATTTAGCCAAGAAAAGTGCGGGAACTGGTCTAGGCAGTTGTCAGAAGTCACTTACAGGTACATAAATAAAATGAATGTATTTGTTATATGAATTGTTTCCTGAACATCAGTTAATTTTGTAGTAGTTAATTGTAACATTAATTAATTGAACAGGTAATAGTTTCACCTATTATAACTCACCTTGAACTGGCCTATAACTATATTAAACTGAACTCAACTACAATATACAATATACGTTATATATTACAATATATATATGTATGTAGTGTGATTCCCACAAAAGTGTTTCAACTTAGCAAAATATTTCAAATGTCTTTTTACATACTACTCATTATTATAATAAAAATGGAGCAAAATTTTGTACACAGTGTTATAGCTATGATTATGCTGACACATGGATTCTTGCAACAAGTTGGACCACCAGAGTTTATATAAACAACTACTGTTATACTTTTATTGTAGTAATGGCCCCATCAGTCAAAATTATGCATTTATAGACTTTTTAGATTTACATTACCTCCCATGACTGCTGAGTCAGAGATGTCCATCTCTCCCTCTCCACCTTTCTCTTGTGCTTGAATCTGGATGAATACATGGCATGCAAAGCATGAGCCACAGCAAATGCAGCATTATAGATACTATAGCTGTGCCCAGTAATGGTTCTTTCTAAAAGGTTTTCAGAAATGTTCTCTATGCTCTCCAGCCCAGTGCAGAGATCACTATTTGTATGGTTCAGAATCCAGTTGGGGAAGGTGCAATCAAAAGCAGAAGACCAAAAGTCTCTTAATAAAAAATCTTCTTTTGCATTGGAAGGCTTTCTCTCCAGAATGAATTGCAGAAATCCTGGCAGCCCAATGGAATGGACAACCAATGATAAAGCCCCAGAGTAGATAAGTTTAGCAGATTTCTGCTCCTGTTTATTACTATAGGACTTAAGTTCTAGCTGAGCAGTCAAAATCCATACTTTACCTTTTGTTGTGTTTGTTCTCTCACTATCTCTTCCTAGGCCTAGCAACCAGTCCAAAAATATTGGAGTTTGAAGATTACCAAAGAGGAGAAATACATTAGCTGTGCTGGTCATGAATGTATTCCATAGTTTAAATGTCCATGTTTTAATATCCCCATATTCAATTATCATGCCTAAGTTATAGACTGTATCTATAAAAGCAAAACAAATCCCATGAATAGCAAATTCTGGAACCATAACTTGAAGTACCCATTCAGAATTAATTCCAGATGCAATGAAAAATCCAACCCATGTCCAGCTGAAATAAAGAAGTAATTCAAGAATCTCTCTGTACTGATAGACTTCATTTGGAACCATTTGGTAGAAGTAAGAAGATTGGGTGTGATCCATCATTACTGGGGCAGAACCATAGGAGAGCTAAACAGATTGGCATTTGAAGAGTTAACAAATAATGAAATAGAATGGAAGAAGATTGGTGTGTGTGTGTGTGTGTGTGTGTGTATCAGTGACTAGCCCAATCTCACCTAGAAAGTTTCCATGCTGAAAATGGACTACAGCAGGACATTTTAGCAATGGATGATCTCTCTGCTTATTTCATTATATAAAATATAGCAATGCATCTCTTTCAACTCAAACTTCATCAATACACTAAAAATTAAATTATTTATTATATTTTACAATTTGAATTTCTTTTGGATAAGATAATTATTATAGTTATCAGCTATTATTTAAAATTTGTGCAAGCAAAGATTTTTAAAGCTAGAACTCTTTTGGCTGACAGATCAGCTATGTTGGGATCCCAATAAGCTTAATATGATTACTGGAAATCAATCAATCTCTGTCTATACACAGATCAATAACTGATGACAAAAATAATAATTGGGTTATTACTAAATGTTTATAATCCACACTTATAACTTACCTGCGGAATCTTATAAAGGCTAAAAATATTTGGTATTTGATAGGAAGATTCAATACCAAGTCCTTCAATAATTGCAAGAAGATTGTCTTTATTATCACAGTGGTAATTGGGAAGAAATTGTTCTTTTGGAGAAATAAGTTGCATTGCAGAACGAAAGGCCCACCTGGTATTCATAAGTGTATCATAGACATGGAATCCTAGAGTGAAGTTGTGTAAGATCTGGGGATCTTCATTGATTTCCTTTATTGCAAAGACCAAGGCCAAGATATGCTGGTAGTTCTGAGTCATAACCCTATAGTGGGATTTCCATTATGTGTCAGACTAATTCATTTTAAAAAATATACCATAGTTTAAGAGGCACTCTTGGTACAAAAAAAATTGACCAATCACCCCAAAAGATATTCTATAGATTAGAGAAATGCCGAGATATACTCTTTTATATACTGTCAGACAAAATTAAATAAAATATATGTGGAATTGCTGGAGTTGATTTACAATATAGTTTACATATACATTTTATGTCTGTATATATTTTATGTGCAGAAATTTTCTAATAATTTAAAATCATTACATAGTTCTGATTCCTCTAGAGGAACAAATTCAGAATTAATTTTTTGGGAAGAAATAAAGTGATCTATCATGAAGAAGAATTGTAATTTCAAGCAAGAATTAAAAGAAATACTATGAATGAAAAATGAAAAAGAATGCATTTCCTGCTATAAAGTTAAACATTGAAATTTTTAACCAAAAAAAAACTTGAATTAAGAAAATATTAATCTAAATGAATGAAAATGCATAGTTGAGAGCTAAATATATAATTATTGCTTTTTATGTACTTATTTAGCTAAATGTAGGCTGTATAGTTAACTTGATAGCTTTTTTGGTTTCATTAAAATTATTTTAAATACTAGTATATACTTAATATTTCTTTGGAGAGGTAGAGGAGCTAAAATAGATTTCCAATCTGTCCTTTATTTCTCAAAACAATCTACTTCATTACTTTGCAAACAATTTGCAGTGCAAACAATCACACTCATAAATTTGGTCTCCTACATATAAATGCACAGAAGCATACAGAAGTGAAGCTCAATTCCTTACAGATATTTTTCAAAGTACATTGGTGGTGGTGGTTCAACAAAAATATTTGATCTGTAGACAAAGAAAGTGTGACAAACAAGTCCACCAACAAGTAGATCCCCTGGCTGAAGGTACTTGTGAAAAATGTGGTGGTGATCTACAATTTGGCACTTTTCATGTGTCTGTCCTGTCATATGGGGCAGCAACAGAAAAAGCAATGCTACAACTATCAACATATTAAATACAAACTGACTCTCTAAACTAAAGCACCAATGCATCTACAGCTACATCTGTGATAACAATAGCTAAATATACATGAAAATTGAAATATAATGACTAAATCATAAAGAGTATACGTTTGGAACAATCTGACTAAAATCTGTCTGCAATTTTTAGTCCTGACTTTATGCACATACAATAAGTACGCGCACGCACACACATACACACACAAGCACAAATATATAATCACACAGGAAAACATGATCATGCTTGCAAGTCATTTTGATAAAAACAAGAGAGAAATAGGAAAGCAATATAAATAATTATAGTTGCTAGAATTGGTAAATCCTCTATAGGATTAATAAGAACTAAGTGTGCTATATTTCCCTTAAAAATTATTGCATTCATGCTGTTCTGTAAATAAAAATAAAAATGTGTTTTTTAGAAACACATTATTTCTAATAAAATGCTCCCCACCAAAGTATACTTTTTATTTCCATCTTGTAATCAAATTAAAACTATAAAGACAATAAATAGGCAAATCTTCAGGTCAGAATTTCTTAAGTAACTGAAGCAGTTTGATTATTGCTAATTATGGGTAAAGTCTACTTTGGGGAGAACTATTGCTCCATTTCTTTTCATCAGCCCTTTCAGATCTCCTCCTCCTTCTCCTCCTCATGTCCTTTTGTTGTGTTCTAACATCAAATGTATCTGGACTATAATACCAGAGATGGTATTCAGCAGGTTCTTACCAGTTCTGGAGAACCAGTAGCGGAAATTTTGAATAGTTCAGAGAACCGGCAAATACCACCTCTGACTGGAGATTTTACAGTATCCTTTCCCTGCCATGCCCACCAAGCCACGTCCACAGAACCGGTAGTAAAAAAAAATTGAATCCCACCACTGTACAATATCCTTCTATTTGATGATTCTATGGACAAATCTCAAATAATCTTGGCTTTTCACTTGTAGGTCATCAAAAAGTACATCTCACTTTTATCTCTGGAAAGGTTTATATGTTCTTATATGTTCATCCATTGTTTCCTGTCTTCCTCCTGGTGCTTTGGAAAATAATTTGATTCCCCTCATCTTTGTAGGAGCCCTTCAAACACTGGAAAACTGCTATCATGCCATCCCATTCTTTTCTTTTCACTAGACTAGACTAGACATAACCAATTCCTGTAAACAGGGGTGGGATTCAAATTTCTTAACTGGTTCCGTGGGCATGGCTTAATTTTTGGGTGTGGCTTGCTGGCTGGGCGTGGATTAGTGGTCACATGACTGTGAGAGACACAGAGAGAGGGGAAGAGAGAGAGGAAGATAGGGACCTCACCGCTTTGCTATCCCCCGCCATTGCCCTTACCTTCTCAGGTCAGGCGAGGGAGGGGAGGGTGGGGGGTGGGGCCAGCCACTTTGGGAAAGATGAAGAGGTGGCAACCAAGCACAGGCAAGTAGAAGCCTAGGAGCGGTGGCTCCTGGCTCAGCTGGACCGAGGGGCTTTGAGGTTGGACGGTTTGGAGCAGCCAAGATCCAAGCAAGCAGCCACCCACCCCGTACCTAGTTTTTCTGTGCTTTGGCACTTGCTTGCGGAGCGTCTCTTCATGCTTGAGGAGCAAAAAGTGCTAAGGAGAGCTTGCTGGCTTCCATGGCTTTGAGAGAGTGACAGAGAGAGGGGGAAAGAGAGAGGGGAAGATAGCAACTCTACTGCTTCACTATTCCGCACTGTCGCCCTTACCTTCTCAGGCCAGGTGAGGGAGGGGAGGGTGAGGAACATGGCCAGCCGCTTTGGGCAAGATGAAGGGAAGCAACCAAGCATGGGTGAGTAGAAGCCTGGGAGCAGTGGCTCCCGGCTCAGATGGCCTGAGGGACTTTAAGTCAGACAGCAGGGAGTGGCAGCAAAAGGCAAGTGGGGTGGGGGGAAAGGTGACCGGTAGTGACAGGTAGGCTCCAGAGCTTGCAGACCCAGGGAAATCAAGCAGGGCCACAGTGGAAGGCAGGCAGCAATAGCTGACTTCGCTGGGGGAAAAAGCAGGCTGTAGTTGATGCTGCACATACGTGACAATGACTGACAGGGCGGGGAGGGGAGGGGAGAGGCGAGCAGAAAGGGGCAGGGCCATCCAGTGATGTGACTTACTGATTCTCCAAACTGTGCAGAATCATAACAACTAGTTCTATAGAACCGGTAGAATCCCACCCCTGCCTGTAAACCTTCATATGTTTTAGCACCTATTCCCCCAATTATCTTTGTGTCTCTTTTCTGCACTCTTTCTAGCCTCTCAACATCTTTTTTATAATATGGTGACCAAAACTGTAAACAGCATTCTAAGTGGGGTCTTACTAAGGCTTTATAAAGCAACTCTAATACTTCATGGGATATTGCTTTTATCCCTGTTAATGCAATTTAGGATTATATTGGTTTTTTGGCTGCTGCCACACTGCTGGCTCATATTTAAGTGATTGTTCACTAGGATTTCAAGATCTCTCTCAGTTACTGTTTTAAGAAATTGTTAAAATATATTGTTGACATAATAATCAGCATTACTTTTATTAAATAAGTCATTCCATTTTGAAAAGCTCTGCCTTCTGATATAAGGCATATATCTATAGCTTATTCTTCCCATGTCTCTTGAAAACCAACTTTACAACTCAACCCTTCACATTTTCAATAAACCTTTGATTGTATGCTTTTATTTACTGTTCTAGTATGATATAAGTTTAATTTTTTATATATATTCGACACATTTTTTTTCTTTTCAATTATGTTTACCATTTTGGAATGTTTTAGAGTATGGAAAATATATATAGGTGAAACTCGAAAAATTAGAATATCGTGCATTTCAGTAATGCAACTTAAAAGGTGAAACTAATATATGAGATTGATTCATTACATGCAAAGCAAGATAGTTCAAGCTGTGATGTGTCATAATTGCGATGATTATGGCTTACAGCTCATGAAAACCCCAAATCCACAATCTCAGAAAATTAGAATATTGTGAAAAGGTTCAATATTCTAGGCTCAAAGTGTCCCACTCTAATCAGCTAATTAAGCCATAACACCTGCAAAGGGTTTCTGAGCCTTTAAATGGTCTCTCAGTCAGGTTCAGTAGGAATCACAATCATGGGAATGACTGCTGACCTGACAGTTGTGCAGAAAACCATCACTGACACCCCCCACAAGGAGGGAAAGCCTCAAAAGGTAATTGCAAAAGAAATTGGATGTTCCCAAAGTGCTGTATTGAAGCACATTAATAGAAAGTTATGTGGAAGGGAAAAGTGTGGAAGAAAAAGGTGCACAAACAGCAGGGATGACCTCAGCCTGGAGAAGATTGTCAGGAAAAGGCCATTCAAAAATATTGAGAACTTTCACAAGGAGTGGACTGAGGCTGGAGTCAGTGCATCCAGAGCCACTCAAACAGACAGATCCTGGACACAGGCTTCAAAATTCCTCTTGTCAAGCCGCTCCTGAACAACAAACAACATCCGAAGCGTCTTACCTGGGCTAAAGAAAAACAGACCTGGTCTGTTGCTCAGTGGTCCAAAGTCCTCTTTTCTGATGAAAGCAACTTTTGCATCTCATTTGAAAACCAAGGACCCAGAGTCTGGAGGAAGAATGGAGAGGCACACACTGCAAGATGCTTGAAGTCCATTGTGAAGTTTCCACAGTCTGTGTTGATTTGGGGAGCTATGTCATCTGTTGGTGTTGGTTCACTGTGCTTCATTAAGTCCAGGGTCAACGCAGCCGTCTACCAGGAGATTTTGGAGCACTTTATGCTTCCTTATGCAGATGAGCTTTATGGGGATGCTGGCTTCATTTTCTAGCAGGACTTGGCATCTGCCCACACTGCCAAAAACACCAAAACCTGGTTCAATGACCATGGGATTACTGTGCTTGATTGGCCAGCAAACTCGCCTGACCTGAACCCCATAGAGAATCTATGGGGCATTGCCAAGAGAAAGATGAGAGACATGAGACTGAACAATGCAGAAGACCTGAAGGCCGCTACTGAAGAATTTATTTATTTATTTATTTGTCAATTGCTTACAACATAATAGGTATAAGTAAAACATAGTTATGAACAGATGGATATATATAAGAAAAATAAAATATGAAAGAAACAATATGACAGGGATGGTAGCAGAGGTGCTATTCAGACAGTTCTCACCTATTCGGGAGAACCAGTAGCAAGAATTTGCTGTGGGTCGCCAAACCGGTAGCAACATCTAGCTGGCCATGCCCCCAACCTGGTCACCTGATGTTTGCTGCCCCAGTTTAAAGGAGAATTGCTCCTCTGCCCAAGCCATGCATTTTCAAGCAGCCACTTGAAAACACATGACTGGGCGGAGCAGTGGTCCATTAACTTGCAAAACTGCTCCAAGGCTGGATTCTTCATGGACACTAGATGTATTGCTTCCCCTTGTGAGTAAAGTGCCTGGTGTGAGAGGGAATGAAGGCTGGAGAAGGGTGGGGGGAAGGAAATCCAGCCACAGAGAGGTTTGAATGAGCTCTGTAAATGTGTTGGTTTGGTTAGCTCGCAAAACTTTCCCAATGCTGGATTCCTTGTCCTTCGTGAGTAAAGTGGCTGGAGGGAGAGAGAATGGAGGCTGACAAGGGTGTGTGTGTGTGTGTGTGTGTGTGTGTGTGTGTGTGTGTGTGTGTGTGTGTGAGTGAGAGAGAGAGAGAGAGAGAGAGAGAGAAAGAAAGGGACAGAAATACAGAAATAGATAAAGAGAAAGAAAGAAATAGGAAGGAAGGGAGAGAGATTGGCAGAGAAAACTTTGTGCTATTATTTTTAATTGTTCCATTATTTATCATGTGTTAATATTTTACACTGTCCCTATACCTAGAATGATTCTATTGCCTTTCTTTTGCCCAGGGTTACCACAAAGTTTTCAGGGTTTACATGCATTCAATGTCTATAGTCCAGAGCCTAAATACATGTGTGTTTAAAGGGACTTTGGAGGTCTTCTAGTCCAAGCCCCTGCTCAGGCAGGAAAACTGAGGATGCCAAACTCTGAGTAGAGGTCCTGGGAAAGGTGTCAGAATAACACTTAAAAGAGACTTTAGGGGGAATCCTATACCATTTCAGGGAAATGGCTGTCCATTCTTTTAAAAATTTCCAGCGATTGAGCACCCACAACTTCTGGGGACAAGCAGGTCCACTGGTTAATTGTTCCTACTGTCAGGCAGTTTCTCCTTAGTTCTAGGTTGCTTCTCTCCTTGTTCAGTTTCCATCCATTGCTTCTTGTTTGCCTTCTGGTGCTTTGGAAAATACAACTCCCCCCACTTTCTTTCTGGCAGCCCCTTAAAAACCTGTTGCCCATCACACTCTTGGGCAAAGCATGTGAGCCATTTCCTCCTGTCAGTGTTCCATGAAAATACATCTATAGTATGTAGAGAATAAAGTCAAAAAAAGATGAACAACATTTTTACAGAACTATAGATAAGTTGAGACTGGGTGTGACAAGGAATGACTGGGAAGGGAGGGCCAGGCAAGGCAGCCCTTGATGTGAGTGACATTAAGTTGGCCACACCCACTCAATCACATGACCACCAAGCCATGCCCACCCAGTCACATGACCACCAAGCAATGTCTACCCAGTCATATGGTCACCAAGCCACACCTACCCAATCACATGACAACCAAACTACACCCACAGTCACATCATCACCAAGCCACCCCCACCAAATAAGCCACGCCCACAGAACCGGTAGTAAAAATTTTTGAATTCCATCACTGGATGGTAGGCATGTTGGTGCACTTATGCATGCCTCCTACAGACCACTTAGGAAAGGGGTAAGATCAATTGTAGACAATCTAAGGTTAAAGTTTTTGGGATTTGGGGAAGAAACCACAGAGTTAGGTAGAGCATTCTAGACATTGACCACTCTGTTGCTGAAGTCGTATTTCCTGCAATCAAGTTTGGTGTGGTTAACCTTGAGTTTGTAACTATTGCATGCTCTTGTATTGTTATGATTGAAGCTGAAATATTCATTGACAGGTAAGTCATTGCAATGTATGATTTTATATACCATACTTAGATCAGACCGAAGGCGGCGTAATTCAAGGTTTTCTAGGTCTAGAATTTCAAGTCTGGTGGGAAAAGGTATTCTACAACAAGTAGAGGAGTGGAGAACTCTTCTTGTGAAATATTTCTAGACTTTCTCAACTGTGCTAATATCAGATATGTAATGTGGGTTCCAGACTGATGAGCTGTATTTGAGTATTGGTCTAGCAAATATTTTGTATGCTCTAGTTAGTAGTGTGACATTATCAAAGAAAAAGCTATGTAGGATTAAGTTTGGTGTTTATTTTTGGTTGTAGTTGTGATTGTAGTTGAGGTAGTGGTTGTGATTGTTGTGGGATTTGATTTTGAGCTGATAGGTAAGCATCCTGGTTTTCCATAACACCACAGCAGTGCCACAAACTGATAGCTTCCATGCAACACCACATTAAGGCAGTAATTGCTGCAAAAGGGGCCCAAACCAAGTACTGAGTCCATATGCAT
The DNA here is from genome assembly GCA_023653725.1 of Bungarus multicinctus. Taxonomy (NCBI): domain Eukaryota; kingdom Metazoa; phylum Chordata; class Lepidosauria; order Squamata; family Elapidae; genus Bungarus; species Bungarus multicinctus. The sequence goes on from CM042840.1 coordinate 116,986,048, forward strand.
GCTTATACTTTTCAGATGTCTAATATTGTTCTATGTACAATCCTTGTTTTATTGATTGCATGTAAATATTCTAATTTTCTGAGATTGTGGATTTGGGGTTTTCATGAGCTGTAAGCCATAATCATCACAATTATGACAAATCACGGCTTGAACTATCTTGCTTTGCATGTAATGAGTCTATCTCATATATTAGTTTCATCTTTTAAGTTGCATTACTGAAATAAATGAACTTTTGCATGATATTCTAATTTTTTGAGTTTCACTTGTATGTACTAAATGTAAAAATGTAGAACAACTAGAAATAGCATTTTTTCAGCAACAAAATGTCACCACCAATAATTGATGAAATATTGCTGTTATGTGTTCATGATAATTGTCTGATACTGCAGCCAAAACAGCTTTCCATTGAGTTATCTTCTTTCCTTATAGCAAGATTATATTTAGTGGCTCTGAATATATTGATTTCTCACTGAATATTTTATTCCTTTATTCTCAATTAATCTCTAGGTTTACTCAAGACTTATACATTCTCTTGATAGATAGCACCACAAGGCTGCTCATATTCTGAAAATCATCAATAGAGAACATGTTAGAGGTTTAACAGGGCTATCATGCACGCCTATTTGTAAAAGAGTTTTTATCCAATCAAACCTGCTGCCTGTCATTGGAATATATAAATTTAGGGTAAATTTCCCCCCAAAAAATGGGGAAGCTGCCTTTAGTTATTGTTCCTTCCCAAGTTTATTGGGTTTAGATTGATTCAAATCATTGGGATTGTGCATTAGTGGCATCATATTGAGCCTTGGTGGCGCAGTGGTTAGAGTGCAGTACTGCAAGCTACTTCCACTGCAATTTGGCAAATTGAATCCCACCAGGCTCAAGATTGACTCAGCCTTCCATCCTTCTGAGGTGCGTAAAATGAGGACCCAAACCACTTTGAGAGGGCTGTAAAGCACTATAAGGCACTATAAGTGCTAGTGCTATATATATATATCAATTCTGTACATGAAACTGATTTAGAAAATATATTAATCAAATTTAAGGATGTTTTTGATGGGACCTTAGGCAAATATACAGGCAACCCAATTGCTTTCAACCTGGATCCGCAGGCTGCCCCAATTAGACTTAAACCCAGAAAGGTTCCATTTGCCTTTAAACCAAAAATGTAATTTTCCTGGTGGGCTTCTCATGAGGGGTCCGAATGAGGAAAGACACACAAGGCAGCTTTCTCAGGATGAGAGCCCAGAGCTGACTCCGGGACCCACTTTTATTAGCAAAAGGTGGGAGGATACAGAAGGTAATACACCTGCCCTGGATACTTCTAACCCCTTAAAAAACCCCATTAAAAATTTAATAACCCCGGGTTTCCCGCGCTTTTTCCGGTTTCTCCGGCCCCACCATCGCTCAGGATCCCAGGATCCTTCATCACGGAAAGTTCTGGAGAGCCTTGAAGGCCACTTAAGGGAGAGGGGGACATCCCTCAGGGCCCAAAGCTCTTCCCTCGAATATCTGCGTGGTCCAGGCCACCCCGTCATGACGGTCCTGGGACGTTCTCCATAATCTCTGCCATCCCTCGGCCACGAATGATGTAATCCAGTCAGACTGGGGTACACGCCCCCTCCCCCCGGTCCTTCCACCTCTGCCACCGGTGAAACCCCCGGAGGGAGAAGAGTCACAGGCAGAGTCAATCCCCCCCCGGGCCCACCACCTCTGCCACTGGTGGGGGCCCCATGGAAGAGAGGGAAACAGCCACAGCTCCACCGATTGTCCAGGGGCGCCATCGGCCGGCGCCAGATCTCCTTAGCAGGCCTTCGAGGGCGTCGGAACCGCCACTCCTCAGCCGAGCCGCTCCATGGGCACCCCAGTCTCCGCGCCATCTTCAGGGCCACCAGGGCCACCCCGGGTCCAATCCAGGGCTGCCATGGCCACAGCGAATCCACTCCGGAACTGCCCGGGCCCCCCCAAGACTGCCGCGGCCCGAGCGAGGCCGCCGAGCCTACCACACAGCCATGCCTCACCGGGGGTATCGAGGCCTCTCCACAGCCCTCAGGAGCTCCGGGGTTGCCGCGGCAGCTGTTCCGAGCCCTCCGCGGCTTTAACAGGGCCGCCGAGGCCAGTCCAGGGCTCCTCAAGCGGTTCCCCCGAGTCCGCGCCGCTCCGGAGAATCCAGAATTACCGCACTCCTCAGGAGGCTGCTGGGGCCATGCCGCGGGGATATCTCCACCCCAGAGACCGCCGGGAGCATCGGTGATAAAAGCCCACCGCAACAGCTCCGGAGGCTGCCACCAGAGCAGCCGTGAGCGCCGTCGCACCCACTCCATTCCTTCAGCCGCCGAACGAGGCCTCCGGGGCCTCCGCGATCGTTTCGAGGCCGCCGGGGCCATCGCGCCAGCGCCGTCCTCCTCGCCGGTCCTGCGGCTCCGGCAGACCCCCGACTGGCTTCTGATGGTCCTAGCCGGTCTCCCCCGATCTTCCCCTGCCTCTGCCACTGGCGGGGGGACCTAGGGGACAAGGGGGGCCGTGACTGAAGCCGCCCAGGCCGGAGAGAGCTCCAGCGAAAACGCGCAACCGCCATCTTAGAAAACCCGGAACGGTACGGTCTTGTATCAAAGTTTGCAAGGTCAGAAATAACGACAAAAGATCTGGGTCCAATGAAGGGGATAGATAAGACTGAAAAATTGTTTTAACGATTTGGGTGACATACAAACTGTCGAGAATCAAGTTTAAAGGTACCCTAGAAAATTGCTGAAGGGCTAAAATAGAAGCAGCCAATTCAGCACGTTGGGCGGATGATTGAGGTGGGGTGACTTTTGTATGCCATTTGCCCTGTGAAAACCAGGCACAAGCACCTTGAGTTTTACTGCCATCTGCAAAGGCTGTAATGGCATGTTGAATAGGGGCTGATTTCTGATGACAGTCCCACAAAACCGGAACTTGTTTTAAGAAATGAAAACGAGGGTCAGAGGGAGGGTGGCAGGAAAGAGTCCCTGGCCATTCTGTCAAAAGAGCAGGCTGAAGAGAGGCACCCCGGAGCATAAATGACTCCTGTGGCAGCAAAACAGCAGAAATGGGCAGGGAAAGGGGCTGGGCCAGGGAGGCGGGAATAAGGTAGGAGGTGTTGGGGAAATCAGCGTCAAGTGATGCGTCAGCAGCAAGAACAACAGAAGCTGGAAAAGAAGCAGGAATTGACACCCACTGTGCAGTCTTTTGGGTGAGGCTGGCTACAAGTCCCGAATTTAGTTTCCCAAGGGGGAGGATGGAGATTGGTAAACGACACAGGAAAAGCAGAGCACTGTGCGAGTTCCTTGGGATCAAGGAGATCTTGACTCTGAGCCTGTGCTATAGCAGTAGCAACCGCCCCCATGGTGGAGTTGGGAGGGGGCGCAGTGAACTCGGGGGATGCAGAAGGGGCAGTAGCCTCGGGAGGGGGAGACTGGAGTAACAGAAAAGGCAGCCTTATCCCGCGGAGCAGCCCCCTGTTGATATGGCGGTGGCTGTGGGACAATTGAAGGAGACTCATGCAGGTTTTTGTCATGTTGTATCAGAGCCTCCATAACCGCCTGCCAGGCAGAAAGAATTGTTGTGGGGGCTCTCGGACTTTCATGGAAATAAGTGCCCAATTTTCTCCATGTAGTCACTTTAAGCGAGCCTCTCTCCGGATAAGCCGGACAATGTTTCCAAACATAGGCCATTAAACTGGCAAGGTCAGATTTAGTAAGGGTCTGGGTGGATTTTCTATTAAATTTAGGCTTGATTAGCTCTCTAAGTTCTTGCAGGTGCGCTGCCTGCGTCTTAGAGAACCCTACTCCCATACTCACGAGGGGATTGCCGTCTTGCTTCGGACGGAATCGTTTGCACAAGCCTCTTCCAGGCGATGAGTAGAGGAGCTCCAAGAACGTACAACTATGGAGGTTATCACGTCAAAGTCACCAGATGTAATTTTCCTGGTGGACTTCTCATGAGGGGTCCGAATGAGGAAAGACACACAAGGCAGCTTTCTCAGGATGAGAGCCCAGAGCTGACTCCGGGACCCCCTTTTATTAACAAAAGGTGGGAGGATACAGAAGGCAACAAAGGAATTCAAGCAAGCATACAGATATGATAACTTTCTATACGTGCGCGGTTCTCACTGGCTGGGCAACTGTTGCTGGGGTGAATCTCTTTTTATCTTTCCTCTTTGTTCTGTGTATGTGTTACAGTCGCGGAGCGGCCTGCACATACACAAGATAGTACAGAAAGTTCCAACACAAAAACTGATGTGCAATTGGATAAGTTGATAGCACAGGGAATATTAGAACCTGTGGACCATTCAAAATTGGAGATGCCTATAATGACACTGTCAAGAGAATTCTTAGGCTACTCCATTGATGCTACTGGTATCTATCGCATGGAATCCAAAATTACTGCAATTCAAAAGGTACCCACACCCAGAAACAAAAGAGAACTACAAGCATTTCCAGACCTTTTAAACTTCTATGCAATCTTCTTACCTCACAAGGCTATATTGGCAGAACCATTACACAGATTACTGGATAAAGGCACACCCTTGGTCTGGGGCAAGAGGCAGGCTGCTGCTTTTCAGACTGTGAAATCTCTTCTAACTTCAAATAGTGTACTGATACAATTTAATGAGAAGTTACTTATTGTTTTAGCATGTGATGCTTCACAATATAGCATTAAGGCAGTTCTGAGTCATACGTTACCTGATATAGGGAGGCCCCAGTTGCCTTTTTCTCCAGAACTTTTGCTGCAGCAGAGCGGAATTATAGTTAAACAGATAAGGAGGCTTTGGCTTTGGTGGCTGGGGTGAAGAAATTTCATAAGTATCTATATGGCAGACACTTCAATCTAGTGACAGACCACAAACCATTGCTGGGTTTATTGGCTAGAGACAGACAAACAACCCAGGTGCTATCTCCATGCATAATTAGGTGGACTGTGTTCCTGGCTGCTTATAGTTATATACTGCTGCACCAAGCTGGAAAGAATTTGTGCCACACTGATGCCTTGAGCCACATCCACTTACCAACAGTTGTCTGTGACCCTACTCCTATTTCATCTATATTCATGTTAGATGAATTACAAGCTCCTATCACCACTTCTGATGTACCAAGGACATCTGCATAAGACAAGGTTATCTCTCAAGTTATGGATTGAGTTAAGCAAAGGTGGCCCACGCAACAGAATTCCAAAGAATTCCAGCCATTTTATACAAGACAGCATGAGCTCTCAACACAACACTGTTTGTTATGGGGTTTCTGAGTAAGTAATACCTCCCATATTACACAAGAAGGTTTTGGAATCCCTTCATGAGGGGCACTCAGAAATTGCCAAAATGAAAAGTTTGGCTCAAAGTTATATATGGTGGCCCCAACTGGACAAAGACATTACTAACTGGGTTACTGGGTATCAGCCATGCCAAATCTCACACTCTGCACCTCCAAAAGCAACACTAATGGAAGCGGGAAAACCCAAAAAAGCCATGGTCAAGAGTACACATAGACCTAGTTGGCCCATTCCAAGGTAAAACTTTCCTAGTCATTGTGGATGCATACTCTAATTGGTTGGAAGTAGTGTCCCTGTCATCCACTTCAGATGCCATTTTCAGAACATTAAAAAGACTGTTTGCAAAACATAATCTTCCGGACCTTTTGGTCTCTGATAATGAACTACAATTTACAGCTGCCAACATGGAACGTTCTTGTTAGGACTAGGCATATGACATGCCCCCTCTGCCCCTTTCCATCCAGCTTCCATGGGATGGCAGAATGCATGATAAGATATGCCAAGGAGGCCCTGACCTGAATGGGCTCTGGAGATTGGGAGTCCAAAGTGGCCAAATACTTATTAGTATAGCATATTACCCCAAGCCTTACCACAGGGTACAGTCCTGCAGAGTTATTGATGGGCAGACATCTCCATTCCCTCTTGATAGGTTACACCCTAGCTATGCCTCTGAACACATACCTGAACCTAGCAGTAGCCTCAGGGCATTTGCAGAGGGTGATGGGGTCTTCACAAGAAATTATGAGGGATTTCCATTATGAGTACCTGGAATAATGGTGGAGATAATGGGCCCGATTGTACAAAATATTATTGGAGGATGGGAGGCTGTGGCATAGGCACATAGACCAGCTATGAAGCCACCCAGTAGACCCTATCAACTCCAAAGTCACCACGCCAATCAACACCCAAATGCCTGACGCTGAATCAACAGACACCTCCAGCAAGACCCAAGACCCCCAAGCAGAATCAGCTGCCATGACCATCCTGAAAGCAGCAAAACCCAAGCACAAAAAAACCATGATGGACTTACCTGGGAAACAGATTCCAGGCCTTCAAAAGCAACGCAACGACAGTACATCCTTTCCTCGACCTGGCTGCTCTCTCAAAAGGATGAATCCACAAGGGCCAACAGGAGAAACTACAGCAGCAAACAGCCCCAGTCAGCAAAATCCATGTGAAGATCTTCCAGAAGCAAGTGACAGCCTGTGTATCTGCAAGATTATGCATGTGCACTCCAAGGGGGAAGGAGTGTTGTGTTTTGAAGTTTCCTGTCTTGTCTGATGTAGACATTGTGCTTTCAGGATATTCTTGTCTTGGATGGCAAACCTCAGACAAAGAACATTCCGTGCAAAGTGCAACGTTTGCATGTTTACTTGGGGGAAACATTTGCATGTTTACCTGGAGGAAACAAGACCTTAACACCCAGATAGGACGGAACAAAGACAGGAACTGAAGCTTATGTTAATCTTAATTAAAAGTTAATCCTAACTGGAAATGAATGTATAAGCTGCTTAAGCAGACAGTAACAAAGGTTGTCTAAATAGATGTATAGTGTATAAATTAACCACTGGTATGCTATCATGAATATAGAGAGATAGAACGAACTCTGGCAGGAGAGCAGACAGCTCTTCTTATTCTCAACCTGACAATAAAGAAAGCAGCTTGTCTCATCTCCATGTGGTCCTGAGTCTTGATTCCTACAAGTAGCGCCTGAACAGGGACTCCTTACTTCGTCCGGCAAGGATTTGATGCACCTTCAACCTTTCAAAGGTTTCTGTAAGTATGGGGTCTTCGCTTTCTGAGGAGCAGAGAAAGCATGTGGAGGAATTAGGATACCTTTTAAAGAAAAATCATATAGATTTATCTCAGCGCAGTCTCACAAGGCTGGTCCAGGAGATTGCAGCTCAATGTTTATGGTATCCAGAAAAAGGGTCTCTTAGCTTAGTAGATTGGGAAAAAATTGGAATTACTTTACATACAGAGCCAAGGGCTAGCGTGGAGATTTTACATGCTTGGCATTTATGTCGGCATGCAGTTGAGATATTTGGCACTAATGAGGTTTCTCTTTTAGCACCCCCCCCCCCCCCCCTTCACAAAATACAGCCCCTATAGTTTGTCCTCCTTCTTCATCAGAATATCTGACTATCTCTCCCTCTACTCCTTTAGACACAGGACAAAAACCTCCTGATCCGGTTATTCAAACATCTTTTCAAAAAATGGTGGAGACATGTAAAAAGGATGTCTCTATGCCAGGGGCAGAGTTAGCTGAACTATTGTCTGTCTGTCCTGTGCAGTATCATCCAGGTCAAGGCCAACAGCTGGGTCAGCAGATAGCAGAATGGGAAGGTTTACTTTATCAGATATTAAGGGAATTGAAAAAAGCTGTTACAGACTATGGTATTAGTAGTAATTTTACTAGACGACTTATGGAGGGTATTAAAAATGGATATACCATGGTTCCTGAAGATTGGAAACAAATTTTTCGTATGATTCTAACTTCAATGCAATATGTAGTCTGGGAAAGTGAGTATATGAGACATGCTCAAGCAGCTGCAATGGGAGGAGGAGGAGCTTACACTGTAGAACAATTGTTTGGCTCTGGACAATTTGCAGCTATCCCTGTGCAAATTATCCTCCCTCCTGCAACTTTAGCTGTTGTGTCAGAATGTGCGTATCGAGTAGTTCCTCAGACTGGGGAACCTAGAGCAAATTTTTCTAACATCAGACAGGGAATTAATGAGCCTTATGCTGATTTTGTGGAACGGTTATCAAAGGCCATTCGGCAACAATTTGATCATCAAGAAGCTGCTGGGGAGCTTCTTCGTCAATTAGCTATTGAAAATGCTAATGGTGATTGTAAAAGAGCTTTACAACCATTAAAGGCAATAGATCATTATACCCTGGCAGATATGCTACGTGTCTGTCAGGATATTGGGTCACAAACCTATAAAATGCATTTATTAGCTGCAGCAATTCAAAAGGGTCAAAAGCCCTCAGGAAATTGTTTTAAATGTGGTAAACCAGGGCATTTTCAAAAAGAATGCTGTTCTGTTCCTAATATTGCTAAAAACCGACCATCTAAAAAATGCCCAATTTGTAAAAAGGGTTTTCATTGGCCTAATCAATGTAGATTCCGTTCGGGAAACTTGCCCATGGGTGTGGCACCACCCAGAATCCAAAGCGTGCCTACCCCATAAACCTGACTCCACCACGGTCACTCTCTCTCACTCCACCCCTGCCACAGCCGGTAGTGCTGGGATCGATTTGATTACACAATTAGAAGTTGAATTTAAATTTCCAATGGAAGTTAAATTGGTTCCCTCTCAATACAAAGACCCTCTTCCTTCAGGTCTTGTTGGTTTAATATTACCTCGTTCCTCTGCTCATAAGCTAGGACTCTTTGTGGTGCCTGGTGTTATTGACTCTGACTACACTGGCACCCTTATGATACAAATTTGGGTTAACCTTCCACAACGTATCCCTTCTTATTCTTCTATTGCTCAATTGCTTCTTCTTCCTTATGAAGTTCCTTCTCCTGGGTCTGGAATACGTGGAAATGCAGGCTTTGGCTCCACCTCTCCTTCGGTGGGTCTACTTCAGCCATTGACATTACATCGACCTTTACTAACGTTTTACCTTAATAAGCAACCTTTTCAAGGGCTATTGGATACAGGGGCCGATGTTACTGTCATCTCCTCTTTACAGTGGCCTGTTCAATGGCCTAATAAAGCTGTTTCTTCCTTGTGGGGCGTGGGTGGCTCTACTTCAGCTTGGCAAAGTGTTCAGGATATTGACATTTCCACTACTGCTGGTAAGTTCTTTTCTTTAAAACCATATATTTTGGATATTCATACTAATATATGGGGTCGTGATGTTCTTGTCTTTTTAAATGCTCATTTAATTTTGGATGATGGCTCTCCCACTTAAGTGGCTCTGTTCTACTCCTGTATGGGTGGAACAATGGCCTCTTCCTGCTGATAAACTTTCAGCTTTACAGCATTTAGTTCATGAACAACTTTTAGCAGGACATATTGAATCTTCTACCAGTCCATGGAATACCCCTGTTTTTGTAATAAAAAAGAAAAGTGGGAACTGGAGATTCTTACAGGATTTAAGGGAAATTAATAAATGTATTCAACCCATGGGTCCATTACAATGTGGACTTCCAAATCCAAATTTAATTCCCAATTCTTATAAGCTATTGATAGTTGATTTAAAGGATTGTTTTTTTACTATTCCATTGCAGCCTCAAGATAAGGAAAAATTTGCTTTTACAGTTCCTGTGCTGAATAATAGTATGCCTACTAAATGATATCAATGGCGTGTATTGCCACAAGGCATGCTTAATTCTCCCACCTTGTGTCAACACTTTGTGGATAATACTCTTCAGCCTTTTAGAGATAAATTCCCTACTTATCTTGTTTATCATTATATGGATGATACTTTGATTGCTGCCCCAGATTTTGATGAATCCTCTCTATTGAAAGAATTACAGGATATTGTGCACAACATGGCTTGTATATAGCACCTGAAAAAATACAAAGAATAGAGCCCTATTTATATTTAGGTCATAAACTATTGAAAAGCTCTTCTATTCCAGTTTTACCTACTTTGCAGGTACAACCTACATATACATTGGTACAATGGCAAAAACTGCTTGGAATTATTAATTGGGCGCAACCGTTCTTCTATATCACTACAGGGGATATGTTGCCATTGTTCACTTCTCTGAAAGGTTCACAGCACCCTGGGGATGTGGTAGCCCTTACCAATCTTCAGAGGGATTGTCTTCAAGCTATTCTACAAAAATTTAAGGAACGCTATGTGGATAGGATAGCTTCTTTATCATTAAATCTTAATCTGGCTATACTCTCCACTTCTCCCCTTCCCACTGGCTGTCTATATACACCAGTTTCTGATAAGCAGGTCCACATACATGAATGGCTTAATTTATCTACTACTCCACCTCGTAATATTTACCCTTATCAGTCTGCTTTAGAAGACTTAATAATTAAAGCAAGAAAACGAGCTTTAGTTCTTACTGGATGTGATCTAAGTAGTATAGCCTTTATTCGTACAAAAGCTGAACATGAACATCTAATGACTGTTTCTGACTCTTATCAAATAGCCTTTTCCCAATATGTGGGGAAACTTCTTTATTCTTTACCTAAAGACCCCTGGATAGTAATCACCTCTACTTTAAATCCTGCCTTCTCTTCCATTTTTGCTCGAACTCCTTTGTCTTCTGCTATCACAGTTTTTACTGATGGGTCCCCAACTAGAGGAGTTGTTGTATGGCAGGAGCAGCAGCTCTGGCATTCCAAATACCCCTCTGTACAAACTTCAGCTCAACGTGCTGAATTGGCAGCTGTAATTCTGGCATTACACTTATTTTCTGATCAACCTATTAACCTTATAGTTGATACTCAATACGTGTATCTGGCCATGTAGTCCTTGCCATACTCGTATTGTGCCTTAAATTTGGATGTAAATTTGTTGGCCCTGTTTTTATCTTTAAAAAATGTCTTGGAAACTCGTTCCTATCCTTTATATGTTGAACATATAAGAAGTCATACTCCTTTTACTAATGCCCTCACAGAAGGAAATCGGAAAGCAGATGAATCTTTAAAAGCAATTACTTCTTTGTTTTCTGACCCTGTTGCAAGTCATTCCTATTTTCATCAAACTGCAAAATCACTGGTTAAGCAATTTCATATTCCTCTGTCACAGGCACGTGATATTGTACGAACCTGTCCTGCCTGTCAACAAGTGGCCGTCCCATTTCCAGTTGGGGTTAATCCCCGTGGCACTCATGCTAATCAGATATGGCAAATGGATGTCACACAATTTGTAGCCTTCAAGCCCTACAGTAATTTGCATGTTTCCATAGACACTTACTCTCATTATTTATGGGTAACTGTTTCTCGACATGAGCGTGCACAAGATGTTATTGCTCATTGTCTTTCTTCCTTTGCTGTTATGGGTCACCCTTTACAATTGAAAACTGATAATGGTCCAGCTTATATTAGTAAGGACTTTAATCAGTTCTGTCAACAATGGAACATAACATTGGTACATGGTATCCCTTATAATTCTCAAGGACAGGCTATTGTTGAACGGGCCCACCGTACCTTTAAAGCATTACTTCAAAAACAGTTAAAAACTGAATCTGGGCCCTATCATCTCCGAAAAATACAGAATATAATTTCCATTATATTGTTCACTTGGAACTACTTAATTGTCTCAGATTCCTTTTCAGAACCACCTGTTATTTTGCATTTCCGCACAGCAGAACCTTTAGACAAACCTTTGGTTAAATATCGTCAAGCACCAGACACTGAGTGGAAAGGTCCGGCCCGGTTAATTACTTGGGGCCGGGGTTACGCTGCTGTAGAAGCTCCACAGACTCGCCAAGCTATTTGGATCCCTGCTCGTTTCATACGACCTTATCATGGCGTGGCGCCAGGGCCTAAACAATCAAATTCCAAACTTCAACCTGCATCTGAAAACAGAAGTCCATCTTCCGAAGCCCAATGCTGAACGCCCTCCGCCAATTACTTGGGGCCAAGTGAAAGCTACCACCTATCAAGCACAGCAACAATTGCAAAAGGCGGCATTGCCACAAACTCCTGAAAATTTGGTTGCTGCTGTATTTTCTATTATAACTGCTAATTCTGTAATGATTATTATGTGCTTTTTACTGTTAAGTGTCAGTAGAGTAGGGGCAAAGGATGTTATTGATACTATGCCTCTTAATCCTAATATGTGGGTTCGTCATGCTCAGTTATGACCCATGGTACTAATGTAACCTTGTATTATGAGCCTCTCATGACTTTTGGCCAAATAGCTTTTATTCCTAACCTTATTGCCTCTTCTTCTTTTGTTGTCTCACAGTTAAAGAATCTTCAACAGTCTTGGTTATTTTCACAACTTCCTACTCAATTAAACAATATTCATTGGCGTTATTTGAAACTTACTCACTTCACTAAAGGATTATGTTTTTGTTGTCATGCCCAACATACTTGGTTGGCTAATTGGGATGACTATACCAGAGCACAATGAATATTAAATAAAATTGGGAATTATAGTTATTGCTCTAATTATTATTGGCTATGGGGTACCTTTAATTCTTCATTATATGGACCTAATGTAATACCTGAAATGTACCCTGATGATTTTCCTATTTTTAATGTAACTAATCAATCTAATATTGGATCAATATGTGCTGGCTGGCAACTAAAAGATCCCTCTATGTGGTTTTTCTTTGACAAATATGCAACCAACATACACCCTCAAAATTATCAATGAGCAGCTATTGGATATCTATCTTTACCAGTACAAGTAGGAATTTCCACTTCTTCTAGGTTCCGTCGATCCCCTTTGGGGCCTTCATGTAATGATGAAGTCATTATAGATACTCAGCTTTCTTCTGGATCTACTTTTGGGCGCGCAGTAGCAGGCGCAGTGACAGGAATCATTACTTTGGGCACTTATCCTGGTATAATTGCTCAGGAGAATCGCCGATCTATTCTTGGACTAGCCTGTCGCATGGAAAAATCAGTTAATGCTACAGCTGCCATAGTCCGTGATTTGCAACATGAAATTGAAGATTTGAATCAAGTTATGCTTCAACAACGATTTGCTATTGATTACCTCCTGGCTAGACAAGGAGATTTTTTAAAATAGCGGCTGTGCTGTTCATTTTCACTCTCTAAATAAAACTATTGAAGATGAGCTTGCTAACTTACAATCCTATTTTCAGAATAATATTCATGCTATTCCCTCTCCTTTTGAATGGTTGACTAATTGGCTGCCAGATTGGGTTTGGTTAAAACAACCATTCTTTTTATGGAATAATTCTTATAGTGATATTAATAATATCTTGTTGTTTTATTCAATGTATTCCTTCACTCTTGGCTTTGTTCTGCCCTATTCTGGCTTCTCTCCATCCAATTCAATTACGCTATATTCAAAAATCTTTACTTCCTCACAATAAAGTAAAAAATGGGGATATGTAGACATTGTGCTTTCAGGATATTCTTGTCTTGGATAGCAAATCTCAGACAAAGAACATTCCGTGCAAAGTGCAACGTTTGCATGTTTACTTGGGGGAAACATTTGCATGTTTACCTGGAGGAAACAAGACCTTAACACCCAGATAGGACGGAACAAAGACAGGAACTGAAGCTTATGTTAATCTTAATTAAAAGTTAATCCTAACTGGAAATGAATGTATAAGCTGCTTAAGCAGACAGTAACAAAGGTTGTCTAAATAGATGTATAGGGTATAAATTAACCACTGGTATGCTACCATGAATATAGAGAGATAGAACGAACTCTGGCAGGAGAGCAGACAGCTCTTCTTATTCTCAACCTGACAATAAAAAAAACAGCTTGTCTCATCTCCATGTGGTCCTGAGTCTTGATTCCTACAGTCTGAGGAACGAGCAGGAGGCAGCGTGACAGCTGATTGGCTACAGCGTCTGACAGTGTGCTATATAAAGCACACTGCTTTATATGATGTCAGATGCCATCAGCTGTCGCCTGTCAGCCTTTTAGTGTGCGGTTTGACATTTACCCTTGTTAGCATGTTTATAAAAGAGTTACCCTGAATCTGCTGGACTGTCTCAGTAATTCCCACTGAATTTAATAACTTAATATTTAATTTTATTAAATTTAATAATTTAATAACTTCTGAATGCAAGCTGTTTCACTGATTAATCAATCCAACTGTCTAAATGCCTTAATACTTGATTGGATCTCTCCTTGATTAGTTTTTATCCATTGCTTCTTATTCTGCTTTCAGGTACTTTGAGAATAGATTGACTGCCATATGGGACTACTGCTAGCAAGTATTGTTTTCCCTTCTACACTTGCTTACTAAACCAGGATAAAATTTCTTAGAACTTTAAGAAGGGCTGCCTGTTGTCAGTGCTATATCTTGTAAACCTTTTTCTCTTGGTTATGGCAAGAAACCCTCAAAATTTTGATTTTATTCATTTTTTCCCCCTTCTTTTATAATTGTATTGAATTTTTTACATCATCCCTGTTTTTATACTACCCCTATTTTCTATATTTTGTGACACCAGAAATTAACCCATAGTGTACATTTTCTTTATATGCTACTGCTTTTAAATCAGTGTATGCTGTCCAGAGTTACCATTCTGAGAATAGTAATCATTTAAACAAACAAACAAAGTTATATGTTTTATTCAATCAGTAGGTAGTCAAAAAAGAAGAAATGGCTTTGGCCAAAAAAGAAAAAGTGAAGCACCACCACCAAATGATTTAGAACTTCTTGGCTTGCTTTTGGATATAAATTGTATCCTGTATGGAAAAATTTGAATAAGTATAGCAGTGCAAGAGAAAGTTCATAGTGTGTGTGTGTGTGTGTGTGTATGTGGATCTTTGGTAATTTGGGTTTTGTCCCACGTAAAATTGGAAGTATCTAGGCGATGTTTCGATGAAGTCTCATTCATCATCTTCAGGCTTGTGTCTTCAGCTTTGTGCTTCTCGGAGTAATGTGAGCTTGCAGCTGTTTCTTCATTTAAATTAAAAAATAGCTGCAAGCTCACATTACTCCGAGAAGCACAAAGCAGAAGACACAAGCCTGAAGATGATGAATGAGACTTCATCGAAATGTTGCCTAGATACCTCCAATTTTACGCGGGACAAAACCCAAATTACCAAAGATCCACATACAAATACCCGCAAAAACCTCAGAAAACAAATATAAATATATATCTCCGAAAAAAAATCTCCGAAAACAAATATATATATATATATATATATATATATATATATATATATATATATATATATATATATATATATATGGATCTTTGGTTCTTCGGGTTTTCTCCCGCGTAGAGTTGGAAATATCTAGGCGACGTTTCGATGAAGTCTCATTCATCATCTTCAGGCTTGTGTCTTCGGCCTTGTGCTTCTCAGAGTGATGTGAGCTTGCAGCTGCTACTTCCTTTTAACTACTAGTGGGGGTGTGACTTGATTGGGTGGGGGCTTGGCTGTGTTCTGATTGGGTGGGGGTGTGTTCTCATTGGTTGGGGGTTGGGCTGTGTTCTGATTGGTTGGGGGGTTGGCTGTGTTCTGATTGGCTGGGGGTGTGTTCTGTTCTGGTGGGGGTTTGATTGTACTCAGGTTAGTCTCAGTTGCTGGGGGATTTGAGCTGGTGAGCTGTGATCCTGTTGTTTGGCTTCGCGTTCGTGGTCGTGCCATGGAATCACCATGAAGATGTGGCACGACCACGAACGCGAAGCCAAACAACAGGATCACAGCTCACCAGCTCAAATCCCCCAGCAACTGAGACTAACCTGAGTACAATCAAACCCCCACCAGAACAGAACACACCCCCAGCCAATCAGAACACAGCCAACCCCCAACCAATCAGAACACAGCCCAACCCCCAACCAATGAGAACACACCCCCACCCAATCAGAACACAGCCAAGCCCCCACCCAATCAAGTCACACCCCCACTAGTAGTTAAAAGGAAGTAGCAGCTGCAAGCTCACATCACTCTGAGAAGCACAAGGCCGAAGACACAAGCCTGAAGATGATGAATGAGACTTCATCGAAACGTCGCCTAGATATTTCCAACTCTACGCGGGAGAAAACCCGAAGAACCAAAGATCCACATACAAATACCCACGAAAATCTCCGAAAACATATATATATATATATATATATATATATATATATATATATATATATATATATATATATATATACTTTGTGTTACAACACCCTGTTAAGCCCCAATTAAGGGAGAAAGCATACTGCTTTCTTTTCTGTCTTTCGGCTCATCACCAGAGACCATACCGACAGAAAGCTATTTGTTTCGATGTCTTTTGTTTATATGTGTGTAAGGTTTTTGAGCTGATAATTTAAATAATAAATAAGGGAGACTAGGATAGATCTATTTCGAGCTAGTTAGCTCTCTTCAGCTAGCCATACCCTTACTGGGATTCGAACCAGGGAAGTATTACATGTGAGGTAGTTGTAATTGCCACTAGACCACTGGCTCTATCCTGTTCAGCTGAGGCAGGGGAATAAGTATATATTTTGTGTTACAACACCCTGTTAAGCCCCATTTAAGGGAGAAAGCATACTGCTTTCTTTTCTGTCTTTCGTTGTCTTTTGTTTACATGTGTGTAAGGTTTTGAATCCCAGTAAGGGTATGGCTAGCTGAAGAGAGCTAACTAGCTCGAAATAGATCTATCCTAGTCTCCCTTATTTATTATTTAAAATTATCAGCTCAAAAACCTTACACACATGTAAACAAAAGACAATGAAACAAATAGCTTTCTGTCGGTATGGTCTCTGGTGATGAGCCGAAAGACAGAAAAGAGAGCAGTATGCTTTCTCCCTTAATTGGGGCTTAACAGGGTGTTGTAATACAAAGTATATACTTATTCCCCTGCCTCAGCTGAAGAGGATAGAGCCAGGTGGTGTAGTGGCAATTACAACTGCCTCACATATAATACTTCCCTGGTTCGAATCCCAGTAAGGGTATGGCTAGCTGAAGAGAGCTAACTAGCTCGAAATAGATCTATCTTAGTCTCCCTTATTTATTATTTAAAATTATGAGCTCAAAAACCTTACACACACACACACACACACACACACACACACACACATATATATATATATATTTCTTTGGTAATTCGGGTTTTCTCCTGGGTAAAATTGGAAGTATCTAGGTGACGTTTCAATTAAGTCTCATTCATTATCTTCAGGCTTGTGTCTTCGGCTTTGTGCTTCTTGGAGTAATGTGAGCTTGCAGCTGTTTCTTAGTTTTAACTGTCAGTGGGGGTGGCTTGATTGGGTGGGAGCATGGCTGTGTTCTGATTGGTTGGGGGGTTGGCTGTGTTCTGATTGGCTGGGGGTGTGTTCTGTTCAGGTGGGGGCTTAGTTGTGCTCAGGTTAGTCTTAGTTGCTGGGGGATTTGAGATGGTGAGCTGTGATCCTGCTGTTTGACTTCATGTTCATGGTCGTGCCACATCTTCATGGTGGGCGTCAGTTCCCTTCATGTATGGGTTGGGGGGGGTTGAAGCAGGTAGTGATGCAGCTGTGGTACGGCTTCTGGTCCGTGGTCGTGTTTCATCTTCTGTGTGGGTGTGAATCTGCTTTCTACGTGGAAGTGTGGTGGTAGCATCTTGTGTGGTCTTCGTGGGTGTGGGTCTGGTGTTTTTCTTCATGTTAGGTACTCATTTGTTAATGAGGGCGGGTTTCCAAATGGTTGGTAGGCGGGAGGTATCATCTCGTTTATTCATGCTGTGTGGGCGTTTTTCTATCTCTATGGCTTCTCTGATTATTCTGTTGTTGAAGTGTTCAGTGTTGATAGTTTTGGTATTTTTAAAGTCAATCTTATGTCCTGTGGTTTTGAGGTGTTGGACCAGGGAAGAGGAAAGAATGAATGAGGCCATGTATCGTGAGATTTTGAGTGCAAACCTCCTTCTATCAGCAAGGGCATTGAAGATGAAATGTGGCTGGGTCTTTCAGCATGACAATGATCCTAAACCCACCACCCGGGCAATGAAGGAGTGGCTTTCAAGGTCCTGGAGTGGCCTAGCCAGTCTCCAGATCTCAACCCCATAGAAAACCTTTGGAGAGAATTGAAAGTCCGTGTTGCCCAGCAACAGCCCCAAAACATCACTGCTCTAAGGAGATCTGCATGGAGGAATGGGCCAACATACCAGCAACAGTGTGTGACAACCTTGTGAAGACTTACAGAAAATGTTTGACCTCTGTCATTGCCAACAAAGGATATATAACAAAGTATTGAGATGAACTTTTGATATTAACCAAATACTTATTTTTCACCATAATTTGCAAATAAATTATTTCCAAATCAGACAATGTCTGGATTTGTTTTCACATTTTGCTCTCATAGGTGAAGTATACCTATGATGACAATTACAGGCGTCTCTCATCTTTTTCAGTGGGAGAACTTGCACAATTGGTGGCTCACTAAATATTTTTTGCCCCACTGTAGATAGATAGATGGATGGATGAATGGATGGATGGATGGATGGAGAGAGAGAGAGAGAGAGATCCTTTTTATTACCTTTCTAGTTTTCATTTCTATTATTTTTCATATGTATGTTGGGTATATAATTAGCCAAACATAATTTAGTAAATTAACTAAAATTAACTTAGTACTTATGACATGTAATTCTAATTAATTGAATTATTTTTATCAGGCCTGCACAGACTGTGCAATACTCCATCAGTTAAATAAAAGTTTTGGCAGCTCATAACAATTACCTTATTTAAAAAATACTGCAAAAATTTACAAACTAGCAATATAGGATATCATGATGATGATGATGATAGAAGAAGAAACTGAAGAAATAGTCAATCATCTAGTTAGCTGTTTCAAGAAGATCACACAGATTAATTACAAACAGCAGTATGACAAGTAGAAACAATAGTGCTTTGGAAGATCTACAAGAAATATTATTTGCCTGCAAGTAAGAACCGGTGGGATCATAAAATAGACAAAGGATTAAAGAATGAAGAAGCTAAATTGTTTTGGTAATTTAAAATTCAAATGGAATTTTAAAAACAGACACCTGCAGCATAACACCAGATTTAACAATTGTTGATAAGAAAGACAAAAGTGCCTGGATACTGGACATGGCAGCACCTGCGGACACAGAATAGAAGAGAAAAAACTGGGAGAAATCACAAAAAACAAAAACTTGCAAGCAAAACCAGATTCACTTAACAATTATATTTCTAACTTAACAACTACAACAATTCATTTAACAACTGAGGCAAGAAAGGCTGTAAAATGGGGCAAAACTCACTTCACAACTGTCTTCAGTTCACTTAGCAACAGAGATTTTTGGCCCAATTGTGGTCATACATCGAGGTACTGAGTATCAATAATATCTCAATCAATTCAGGCTAGAAATTAATCCAATGATGAGCCTATAACAGAGATCTCCAAACTTGCAACTTTAAGACTTGTGAACTTCTAGAAAGAATGAGGAATTCTTGGAGCTGAACCTCACAAGTCTTAAAGTTGCCAAACTTGGAGACCACTGGCCTACAATCTTCAACAGATTCAATCTGTGAATCTGAATGGGCTTGTTCAATATGATTTTCAGGTGCAATAGCTTCTGTCTGCATTTTTCCAATGCTTGCGTGAAATTCATTTCTAAGAATGATCTTGAGAGTATATTCTTCAGGAACCACTACTTAACTATTTATTTAAAATAAATGTAAATAATGTTATGGTACTATATTTTAATAATACTTTTCCTTGTCTCTCATCTTACAACTTCCAATACGATAACAAAATGAGTCTTATGCATGAGATTTGAGTGTTACATGTGGCTCTTATACCTTAGTTTCTGCATTGTTTTTCTAGATAAGACATGACTGTCATATGCCAAATCTGCTTCAGGTGCTATGGATGGTGTAGTTGGGTTGGTTGCTTAAACTTTAAATATTAGAATGTGGTAAGTCAGCTGTGATTGTAAAGCACTATGATCATAGGTATCTCTTGAATCCTCAGTCAAGAATATCTCAATGAGTAGAAGCAACAAAGAATCCTATCCAAACCAGAAACAACACCCCGTTTTATGTTGTCTCACACATGACTAACAAAAAATTATATTAAGATGCTTACCCTTCTTGCTTGAAATCTTCCCCTGAGGACATGGAATGCAATCAAAGCAACAAAATGGCTGCCCTTCCCTCATTTTCTTCCTTGAACCTGGAATGCAACTCTGACTGCACAGAGAGATGGGTTGTGCCTAATCTTCCCACAACAAACAAGCAAATTCAATAGATTAAAACTTAACTTGGAAACTATCTTCTTGGAAATTTCTCATGAGTAAATTTTCCCAAAAATTTTCTGTAAAAAGAGATGCAGGGATATATTTCCAACTTCTTGTAAATGAAATACATAGAAAAAGTGCACAGAGACACTGCACTGCACAGAGAGACTGGTTGTGACTAATGTAATTACATTTTTTTGTAAGTCACCCAGAGTTGCTGTTTCATGGAGATGGGCAGCATACTAATTTAATAAATAAATCTTCTTTTCAAATATTCCCATCAGATTAGAGCTCCAAAATTATATGATATTAAATATTAATTCATTTTATTTATTATTAATCAAATTTATTCAGCATCTATTTCACTGTATATATGATTCTGGGTGGGTTAAAATGAAAGAGACCATAAAGGTCATATAAAAATATGCAAAGTTTAAAAAATGGCAAGAGAGTCCTAAAGTTATCAGCCATGCTCAGAGCTGGGTATCAGTCCTGTATCCCCATGCTAGTTTAAACAGCCAGGTCTTAATTCATGATTAATGTCTCAGCTTAATCAGTGCTGTATATTATGAGGTCTAATGAGCGGCATGGTGCCTGGTGGTGAAGACACTCATCACCCACTTGGATGTTGAGAGTTCAATCCTAGTACTGGCACGTATTTCTCTTTACTAAGGTGCAAAGAAAAAAAATCTGCTGCAAACCCTGCATGGTGTTAGGAAGGGCATCTGGCCAGTTGCTCAGCCCTATCCAGTCACCCTGACTTTACCTCAAATCAAGGAATTACAGGGACATAAAAAGGGAGTTTTTTTAATATGCAGTTTAATGTTATCAAAAGTTGTAAGAACTTTAGAAGACAAGTAATAACTGTAATATGAACTGTACATTTCTTCTTAAATAAATATAAAGTAACTTTTTAATGTTATAATATAATGTATTTAAGTCATTACCAGCTTTAATGCATCGCAAAGGTCTAAGTCTATTTAAAATATTTTTTCTTTCTACAAATTATTTTTTTTCAGTACAATAAGCTAAGCATGTTTAAAATAATAGAAATCTAATAGAATAAAATGTGTATTTGTTCTAATCTCCTGATTCAATCAATAGCATAACAAATACAGAAGTTGTAACTGGTGAGCTACATTAAGCTAAAGCAATATTTGATTTTAATGTACATGGGACTTCTGAGGAAATGTGCCTTTTTAAACAACAAGAAATTATACCTGATTAAACCAACTATGTCATGTTATAATATTTTCATTAATGGTGAACATTTTGCCTGGAAGGGTCTGGCGGTCCATCCTTCCAACAGTCACACGTTGAAAGGACTGGTTTGAAGAAACGATCCAGTTAATCACATCAAATCCAGATACCAACTCTCCATCCTGATTAAAAGTGATGGTTTCCCCAGCACTATTGTTGAAGGAGATGGTCCTAACAAATTGGTGGAGCTGGATTCAAAGGGAAAAGACACAAATAAAAGATAAGATAAGGTCAATCAGAGTGGATAGATCATGCATAACAACTTGCCAAAACACACATAATTTGATTTTTCTTTTCAGAAATTTCAATTACACTGGTATTATCATACTGAAGTATGATATTCTACCTAGTAATTATCTCACCAGCTTCCTGGTTCTTGTATGTTACCTTCACAACTTAAGAAGGATTTCAATTGCTGAACCCAGGGATAAACTATACAAATCAACAATGGTTTTGGAAAATGAATTCATATATTTATTGTACAAGACAAATGACATTGGAAATCATGTACCGTAACTTTACTTCTTTAGCTATATATTTTCCTTTATATGTGAGTCCTCTAGTCATCTTTAAAAAATATGTCATTTAAAGCATGGGCCACTGCATAAACAGCATTATAGACATTGTAGCTTTGACCAGTCATTTGCATTTCAAAGAAAGTTGCAGGCAGGTTCTTCAAATCCTCTTTACCTGTACAAATTTCTCCTTTCACTTCACCTAGATGTTGATTTTGAAACACACAACCAAAGGCCTATTGCCAGAAGTCCATGATAAAACCATTTGTGTTGTGGCTCATTGGGTTTTGATTTTTAAGAAACAGCTCAAAATCTGGTAGATCATTGGAGTGTACTATAAACAACAAAGCGCCATTGGAAAAATCTGGATCCCAATCCTTTTGAAAAACAAATGAAGTGAGTTCCACCTGTGCTGTTAGTATCCACACCTTACCTTTTGGGTTTTTAGTAACATGTTCTAGTTCAGACAGATATGGAAACCATCTAAAAAGAGCCATAGAGTAAGAGTCTCCATTGACAACTAATACATTGGTGTCACTGAGCATGATTGTACCATGTATTCTTGTTAGCTTTACCATATTTTCTCTTCCATCACCATCAAAAGATGGTTTAGGAATTTTTTCTATAAAAGAAAAACATATGCTACTCTGGTAAAACAGAGGAACAACTATTTGTATAAATCTTTCTCCACCATTATTATCTATAACAATGACACTGATCCACAACCATCTGAAATGCAGAAGCAAAGAGAGAATCCCTACCTATTGGATTGATTCTCTTGGCACCATCTGACAGAAAGGCAGTCCTGGGGTTTTATCCATCCTTCACTGGAGGAAAGCCATATATGAGCTAAAGAGAGATATGGAGGGAAAGGAGAAGAATCCAATGATGATGACATGAAACATTACCAAACAAACATTACTATGTTGTTACATAGTTGTTAAAAAATTGTTGTATTTGTAATCATTGCCATTTGAAGATGATATTAATCTCAATAGCAGTAACTATGAGAGGGATCTTGGAGTCTTAGTGGACAACCAGCTAAATATGAGTCAGCCAAAAAAGCTAATGCAATCCTAAGTTGCATTAACAGAGGGATATAATCAAGTTCCAGTTTGAGCTTCTTCAACGATGGACCAAAATCTGCTATTGTGCATGGTTTCGATCCATGCTCGTTGCTGGATCGATTCGAGGCAAAGCCATCCCATAGAGGTGGTGAAGAACGGGGGACACCACCAGCAGGGTTGAGGAGAGCTGCATCTCTCCTTCCCAGCTGGCCATTCCTCCCTTTCCTGAAGGCAGTTGCAGCTATGGTCAGAAATGGCCACCTCAAAGAAGAACCTGACCGGAAAAGATTGTGCAGGAGGAAGATAAGAAGGGAAAGCTTTGATTGACCGGGTTGAACTGAAAAAGCAACAATATAAGGTACCCTGGTATCTGAAGTATAAAGAATAACACTGTTCCCAAACAAGATTTCTGAAGCAGCGAAGGAGAGAGAGAGAGGGAAAAGATTTGGTTTTTTTTTCTTTCCTTCCCCATACTGATAGTTAAGAGATTTAAGTAAGAAATTGAAAAAAAAATCACTTTGACATTAATAGGCATTCAAGCTGAAAATAAAATGTCAAAGGGATAATAAAGATTTCTTGGATATTTAAAAACTTTTAAAAGAAGGAAAGGAGAGAAAAGGAAAAAACAAAAGGAGGAGAAAAAATGGAGGAGATCACCTGGAAGTAAAAGGAATTAACATGATTCCTAAAAAATACATTCTAACTGAAACTTTGTAACAAGATAATAGAACCCCAGGAAAAAAAGTGGAAAAAAGAAACAAGAAGAATAAACCTTGGATCATTTGGATTTTTGGTTATTGGATTTAAATGACTAAAATCAGTTGGGTGGTTGTTTAAAAGTGTTTAAAATGGCATCATTCTTGGAAAAATTGAAAATGGAACTTAAAAAAACAGAAAGAAGATGCACAAGAAGGAAGAGGTTTTTTGGCTTCGTATTTCAATTTTTAGAAATGGAGATCTTGAACTATGAGAAACAACAAGAAATGCTTGAAGAACAAGAAGGGCAGGACAAAGAAGAAGCCATCTTTAATAATTAAGTAACCCTATGAGGGAGGGAAGGAAAGGGGGGAAAGAAAGTGAAAATTTTAAGATTTGAAAAAACAATTTAAAAAAAGAACAGTTTGAAAAGCAATTACAATATTAGGAAGAAACAGAAGAGAGGATTACAGAAGAGAGAATTAGAGAGACAAGGGTCAAAAAGGGAGGGAGAAGAAGAGGGGGAAGAAGGAAAGGAAAAGACATTATAAAGGAAAGAAACAAGATATAGAGAAAAGGGAAAACGTACAAGGATTAAAGGTATAAGCCTATTTAGAAGATATAGAGATAATGGGTGAAATTTAATTGAAAGAGGGATTCTGCAAGAGTACATAAGATAGTATTGTTATATTAGAAATAGAAATAAACCTAGAAATATGAAATATGAAATAAGTGTGATTAAAATGATAGATAAAATTCTTACTATAATGTAATGAAATGTTTGTTAATAAATAAATAAAATAAAGAGAATGAGAGAATGAAATTGAAAGGATGGGAACATTTTAATTGTTATTAATGATTTATAAAAATTTAAGTAAAGAGACATATGAAAGAAATATGGGAAAATATAGAAATATTATAAGTGTTCCTAAGGAAGTATGATATTCAATTGAAAAGAAATATTAAAGATGTTAAAGATTGTAACTAACATTAATGATAGAGCTGAATTGGAATAAAATAAGTGTTTTATTTACTATTGTTATATATAGATAGATAGATAGATAGATAGATAGATAGATAGATAGATAGATAGATAGATAGATAGATAGATAGAGATAGAGATAGAGATAGAGATAGAGATAGAGATAGAGATATATTCTCTTTAAGAACATAGTGTTTATTTTAAGAATATATCAAGCAGAATTTGATTGGAAGTTATGTGTTATATTGAATGTTATAATTGTAAAGGCATAAATTGAAGTGTAAATAAGAGTTGAATGGACAAAGTTAAAAAATACAAAGGTGTCATACACCAATTAGTAACTACAGGAGAAAACTTGTTGAATGAGAAAAGAAAATATGAAATTGAAACAGGACAGACAAAAGTATAAATATAATGATTAGAAAGACATTGAAACTTAGAAAAAGATATATAATTGAATTTAGATAGATATGAAATAATTAAAAACAAAGTTAAGAAAACTAAGGGAGGGGAAAAATTATGGAGAAAATGTTAAAATAGTAGTAAGATATGGAATAGAACAGAAAGATGAATATGAAATTGAGTTTGTATGGAGAAGATCATTCTATTCTCAAAAAAAGATGTTTTATTTGTTTTATGTTTTGTGAAAACACAAATAAAATGTATATATAGAGGGATATAATCAAGATCAAGTGAGGTACTAATACCGCTCTATAAAGCCTTAGTAAGACCACACCTAGTTGCATCCAGTTTTAGTCACCACATTATAAAAAAGATGTTGAGACTCTAGAAAAAGTAGGGCAACCAGGATGATTAGGGATCTGGAGACTAAAACATATGAAGAATGGTTACAAGATCTGGGCTTGGCTAGTATAGTTAAGAGAAGGACCAGGGGAGGCATGATAGTAGTCTTCCAATATTTGAGGGACTGCCACAAAGAGGAAGGGGTCAAGCTATTTTCTAAAGTGCCTATAGGCCAGACAAGGAATATTGGATGGAAACATATCAAGGAGAGATTTAACCTGGAAATAAGGAGAAATTTTCTGACAGTGAGAACAATTAACCAATGGAACAGTTTGCCTTCAGAAATTGTGGGAGCATCATCACTTGAGACTTTCAAGAAGAGATTGGACTGCCATTTGTCAGAAATGGTGTAGGGTCTCCCGCTTGGGTGGGGGGTTGGACTAGTTCAGGGTTTGCCAACCTTTTGGACCTCAGGGATCACCAAACTCATAATTTTAAATCCCAGGGATCACTAACCAGTTCTGTGGGCTTGGCCTAATTTGTGGATTTGGCTTGGTGGTCATGTGTCTGGCTGGGCATGGCTTGTATGTAAATATTATAAATATTTATGTAAATATTGATTTTTTTTATTAAAAAAAACAACTTTTACCCAAAATCAGGCAAAGCAGGCAGGCAGATTGAGTTGCTCACAGAATCACAGATTCATTCAGAGATCTATCTATCTGCCATCAGCTACCTGAGTCTGTCATATAAAATTTGCTTGCTGTGAGTCTGCACTGAATAATAAAAACCTCTGTACTGAATAACAGAACCTTCAGTTCTAAGGGAGATTCGGCTATGCTTAAAAGCAGAGCCGAAGATCTAAAGACTAGCTAGAAAACAAGAAATCCAACCATTTCCTGCTTCCTAGCTAATCTAAATCTCCCGGCACAGCAGAACAGATGATGGTCGGAAAATAGCATTTTATCAGGCAAGTTTGCCGGGTAAGAAGTGAGTGGGCGGGGAGGGTTCCTGTGAGCCATGTGGATGGCACAGCCTTGTGTTTCTGCACAGCCTGGATTAATTGTTTTGGGGAGGTGCTCTGGGGGTGAGATTTCTCTGTGGCCCACAAAAATTTTCTTGCAGCCCACCAGTTGGCGACTGCTGGAATAGATGACCTACAAGGTCCCTTCCAACTTTGGGTATTTGTTATCTGTTATCTTAATTAAGAGTTTGTTAACAATTCATCTTCATTATCTTTCATTTTGTTCAAAGTGAATGGTTCAGCTTCCAACCAAATTTTAAATATCATAATCTTTACCCCAATTTTTAATGTTGGTTTTCCCTATAAAGTCAATTTAGCATGGGAAAAAAGATTGAATATTTTTATTAGACAATATATTTCATACGTTTCTAGCTAATTGATTTCAGATATGTAGGATTTTAATTTATTTAGATCCTAATACTGTCCATCCAACCAAATGTGTATTTGTTTGTTTTTTGTGTGTGTATGTGTGTGTGTGCGTGTGTGTGTGTGTGTGTGTGTGTATGTATTATAAAGTTTCTCAAATCAGAAAATTAATACTAATTGTTGCCTTCTTTTATTTATTGGTTGCCAATAGGTAAACTAAATAATATAATTCCAGATTTTGAAAATTAAATTATCCCTCATGAATTAGAAATTATTAATTAGTAACTGTATTTTCTTGATGATATTCTCAGAATCGGAGAACCCTCAAAATGTATAAAAGAATTTATTTCTGTGAAAATATTTTTCAGATATATATAAATTGGAATTTCTCTCCAAATATACATTAATCTATAAGCAATATTCATTTTGAAAACATTCATATTTCCCCAACATTGCAGCAATGCAGTTTTAAAAATAAAAATGTATGCTCCATTTCATTTCAATGGATGGAGGATCTGATTACATTTGTCACCTATGAGCAGATTGCCTATAGACATAGATAATATTTGTATGGATAACTATAATGAAATACTGGACTCATTTATACAAAATTCATCAAATTTTAAAAAGTATAATAATGATAGTTACTTAAATCTAAGATAAATGTACTTTAACAATAATTATATTAGATAACCATATGTAGAATTGTAATTCTTTAATGCTAAAATGATATATGTTTTCTTTTTCTTTTTCTATTTTTCATTTTTAAAGCACTTTCTATGGATAGTTTTCTTTTCTTTGACAATGCATCTATTTTTATATTTTGTTTTTATCTATTTTTGATCATTATTTTAAAAGCAACAAAAGAATGCATTAAAAATATAATGTTCTTGGTAATAGTATAAATGTAGAATTATTTTCCCTGCACCTTGACACCTCTTAATGCAGTACTGACTAAGGAGAGGCATTTAACAGGTAAGGATTTTGGCAAGAAATATAATTGGAATTATAGTGTTATAATAGATATCTTAATAGATATTTTACTGGATCTCATTAATTTATCTATTCAAGCAGAATCACTCACAATTTTGGAAATGCACAACAGTATCTTAATCCATTTTATTTCCCTATGTGATACAGCTAATCCAGTTACTATTATTGTGGTTCATTGCATAGTCAGGCAGATGTTCAGACTGGATTTGGCATAGTCTACCTATTGAGTCCTTTCCAAAGACCTAAGATAAGCAGATCTGGATGTTTGATGGTGTTAGAGATATTATCACAGAATGGAAGTTGTTCTGAGTAAAAATTTTACCTTTTGCAATTGACTGATAGTGAATTTGTCAATGTTGATGGTTATTATCATTATTAGTCCTTTTCTACATTCTGCATTCATGTCATTATGAATTCAGTGACAGAAGCTACAAATATCTGTTTAACATATAAGTAGTGTGATAATCTTCTTCCTTTTTTTCCAATCTGCTTCAACAATGGATGCTTTTCACTATATATAACTTATGTTTTAAAAAGGACATTACTGGATATCTCTGCATATAAGGCATCTGTCTCAGGTCCAGTATTGCACAGATGTTTTATACACACAGAAAGAAATATGTCTTACCTGTGGAATTTTGTAGATATCCAAGACAGTTGCTACATAAAGGGAAACATCTGGATTCAGTCCTCCAATGACAGCCATCAGATTATTCTGGGTGCCACATTTAAAATTGGGGACAAAGTTCTCCAATGAAGATAGGAGTTGTATCACAGCATGATGACTCCACTTTGCATTGAAATAACTGTCAAAGATATAGAATCCCATAGTAAAATTAGATAAAATCTGAAGGTTTTCATTATTGAATGAAAATATTGCAAATGTCAAGACCGTAATATGCTGGTAATTCTTAGGCATCATACTATAAAGAAAGTTTTATTTTAGTGGAATATTTCTAATAAAGATGTGTGTGTCTTATTCTAACCTAGAATATCAACAAAAATTATTGGGCAAATTACTAACTTCATCAAATTATTGAATTTTTACAGAAACTAAAGAAAGCATAATAAGAGAACCCCTACACATATGAATGTTGTAAATTGCTATAAAATATACCTACTATTTAAGAAAGAGGTAGGATTAGCCATTTCACACCCTAACTTTATGGGAAAAAGGAAAAAACTTCAAAAAGTATCATATCATCTTCCAGATACAATATCCTTTGTCAGATGTAAAACCCAAATGCTTCCACATTTTTTTCTATCATTTTTCTAAATTCCATCCCATGTAAAGAAGTAAGAAACACAATTTATCTTCCACCAGTCTATTTTTTAAAAAAATGATTAACTTTCTGCATTACCCAGGACATAAGTTAAGTTTGTAGCTGCTCAAAAATGTATTGGAATTTGAGAAATAAAAGTAGAATGCCAATTTTATACACAATTTCATCCAACATCATTAGAGGAGGCTCTATGTTAAAAGTTATTTTATCATCAATTATGTATGCCTGAGATGTAATGAAGCCAACAATAATATCTCCCATTTGATGGTATACATGAAGTGGAGAATGTGGCTTTTTGTCTTTGCAGATTTTAGCATCAGTCACATTCAGTATTTGGGCAAGCAGTATTTGTAGCAGTGGAGCTATCAATCCATACATATTAAAGAAAAGGATCATGTGTCCGTATTTCTTTTGAAACAATGGCTCTGATTATCATAGTTTGATTTCTCCCTTTTGTTCCAAGAATATCACCATAGTTTTTTTTTCTAAAATTGACATGGTTCCTAGACATCAGGAGAGATTTCAAGAAATATTATCAACTAAGGCTGTAATTAAAGAGATGTTGGGAATTCTCACTGAGGTGAAGTTGAAAACATGACTTGCTTTACAGGATCACCATGTTTAGTGGATCATAATGTTTTCACTACTTGTACAATAAGAAACACTTCAGACTGTAATTATTTCAAACATGAAGTAGCAAACAGCAATGTGAACTAAATCTAATGTCAAGCCTGACATTGACATATGTGCAGCCATTTTAAGTAGGCTTTTAATGATATTGTTGTTGTTTTTTTACTTTCTCTGTGACAGACATGGGGGAAGGGTTTTGGGCATGCCACATTCCTAAGGGGGGAGGAGTGGAAATAAAGAGATGATCTTTCTTCCCGTGGGAAATGAGCTGCCCGTGCTTGGGCCCCTTGAGGTGGAGATTTATGACATCAAACAACGTTGAACTTTTATTAGAGACTGTGACTTTTGGGGTTGCTTCTAACTTCTGATATTGTGGGGTAATTCTGGGTTGTGTCAGATCTGGAATTACCATGGATTTTGCCAAGTAGATGTTTTCCTAAATAAAAGAAATTGTTTTGGAAGATGGACTTTGTTCTTTTCTTTTTAAATGGTTTCATAACATGGAAATCTGATATTATTCTGGATCTCACACAACCAAGAATTTATTTATTATTCATTTATTTAATTTTATTTATTTGATTTGTCAATTGCTTACAAGATAATAGGTATAAGTGTATACATAGTTATGAATACATGTCTTTATTTCTCTGGAAATAATGTCTCTGATTACCATACTTTGACTTCTCTCTTTTGTTACAAAAATAAATATCACGATGGATTTTCTAAAGCTGATATGGTTCCTAGAATCGGTAGGATTTTCAAGAAAAAAACACTGTCAACCAAGGCTGTAATTAACGGAGAAGGCAGTCATGTTGGGAATCCACACTGAGATAAAGTTAAAAACCTGTCTTGCTTTATAGAATCAACATGTTTAGTGGACTGTAATTTCACAACTTGTACAATAAGAAATAATCCAAACTCTAATTCTTTCAAACCTGAGCTATGTCTAGAGTGAAATTGACTTTCTAGAGGGAACTAACAAGAATAGTATCACATAAATTTGATATAGTTGTGGCTTTAATCACATTTCTATCATATTATTAAATAAATCAGGGAGCAGAAGGCAGAGACATAGGCAGAATGAGATTGACCTATAGTCAAGTTTGGCACTCACCTTCTGGAAAATTGTGCCCCTAAAGATCCATACCCACTCTGACTTCCAGTTTGGGTTTCTTCAGCAACAGATTGAATTCCACAATCATGCACAGTTTTGATCTGTACCCACCGCTGGAGTGCCCTGATCCTTTGGATTCAGGGCTGAAGCCACCCCATAGAGGTGGTGAAGAGGGGGGAGATAGCCAGCCAAAAGGAGGTGAGCTGTATCCCTCCTCCTTGGCTCGTCTAAACTCCCTTTCCCAAAGGGGGTTGCAGCAGTGGTCAGAAATGGCCACCTCAAAGAAGAACCTGACTGGATAAGATAGTGCAGGAGAAGGACAAAGAGGAAAGCAGGACAGACTGGGCTAAACACAGAGAACATCTAAGCAAGGTATCCTGAATCTAAAAGTATTTAGAGGGATACTTCTGAAAGAAGATTTTTAAGTGGCGAAGGAGAGAGAAAAGGAGGTTAAAAATCCCTTTTCCTACTTTTATATTGACAATTGATTTGTGAGGGGGGTGCGGACCTGGTGGGTATTAACGAGACCTGGCTGGGCCAAGAGGGGGGAGTCCCTCTGCCCAGCTGGGTTTCAGGTTTTCCATCGACCGAGGGCCCAGGGGAGGGGAGGGGGGGTTGCGGTGGTTATTAAGGAAGATCTGTGTCCGAGGGAATCCACTGTTTCTCAGACGACCGGGTGTGAGTCTCTTTTCGTGAAGTTTGGTCCCAGGGTACAGGTGGGCTTGTTGGTCGCATACCTGGCTCCCTGCTATGCGGCATCGGCCCTGCTTGAGCTCCTTGAGGTTGTAGCCGACGTGGCGGTTGAGATCCCCAGGCTTATGGTCATGGGGGATTTCAACCTGCCTTCTGCCGGCGGTGCCTCGGGGATTGCTCAGGAGTTCATGGCTTCCATGACAGCCATGGGCATGACCCAGTTAATTCGGGACCCTACTCATGTGGGAGGTCACACCCTGGATCTGGTTTTTGTCTCTGATCAGTGGCAGAGTGATCTGGGTGTAGGGGATATAGTTATTGAACCCCTGTCATGGACTGATCACTCGCTCCTGAAACTCGACTTCCTTTCCGCACCCCCTGGCCGCAGGGAGGCGGGACCGCTAAAATGGTACCGCCCCAGGCGCCTGATGGACCCAGATAGTTCCTGACGGAGCTTGGGCCATTTCCCAAAGCTCACACACATGACTCGGTTGAAGGCTTGGTCGCCACCTGGGATAGGGTGGCTGCTGCAGCCCTTGACCGGGTCGTGTCCTTGTGGCCTCTGACCCGGTGCCGATCCCAGGTGGCTCCTTGGTTTTCTGAGGAGCTAAGGGAGATGAAGTGCCAGAAAAGACACCTAGAGAGTAGTTGGAGGGCTAGCCGCTCTGGGTCTGACCGAACACTACTACGATCTTATATTAAGACGTATTTAGTGGCAATAAGGATGGCGAGGAGGTCTTACCTCTCTACCCTTATTGCATCCGCAGAAAACCGCCCAGCCGCCCTGTTTAGGGTGACCCACTCCCTTTTGGAGGTGAGAGCGCGGGAGGACCCCTTACAGGGGCGGGCTGAGGAGTTTTCTAGGTTTCTGCAGGACAAAATCGCTCAGATCCGGGATGAGCTGGACTCCGACTGGGCATCTCCGGGCGGGGGGGGCGGGGGTGGATATCGGTGAGGTCAACTGGGTTGAGTTCGATCCTGTTACCTTGGATGACGTGGACAGGATACTGGGGGGGCTCAATGCCACCACTTGTTTATTGGACCCGTGTCCCTCCTGGCTGGTTTTGGCCACTCGGGAGGTGACATGAGGCTGGTTCCAGGGTATGAAGGAGGCGGTGGTGCGGCCCCTCCTCAAGAAACTGTCCCTGGACCCAGCATTATTATCAAATTATCGTCCAGTCTCCAACCTTCGCTTTGTTGCGAAGGTTGTTGAGAGTGTGATGGCACGCCAGCTCCTGCAGTACCTGGATGAAGCGAGTTATCTTGACCCCTCCAATCGGGTTTCAGGCCCGGGCACAGCACTGAGACGGCATTGGTCGCATTGGTTGATGATCTCTGGAGGGCTCGGGACAGGGGTTGTTCCTCTGTCCTGGTCCTGTTGGATCTCTTAGCGGCTTTTGATACTGTCGACCACAGTATCTTATTGCGGTGGTTGGAGTGGTTGGGGGTGGGAGGCACCGTGTTACGGTGGTTCGCCTCCTTCCTCTCCGACCGTTCGTAATCTGTGTTGACAGGGGGGCAGAGATCGGCCCCGAGGCCCCTACTGTGTGGGGTGCCTCAGGGGTTGGTGCTCTCGCCCCTGCTGTTCAACATTTATGTGAAGCCGCTGGGTGAGATCATCCGTGGCTTCGAGGTGGAGTTCCATCAGTATGCTGATGATACTCAGCTGTACATTTCCACCCC
This sequence comes from Bungarus multicinctus, assembly GCA_023653725.1. NCBI lineage: Eukaryota > Metazoa > Chordata > Lepidosauria > Squamata > Elapidae > Bungarus > Bungarus multicinctus. The sequence goes on from CM042840.1 coordinate 117,019,193, forward strand.
GGGCCACCCCAACGAAGCCGTCGAAGTGATGTCCCGATGCCTGGAGGCCGTGCGGAGTTGGATGGGTCGTAACAGGCTTCATCTCAACCCGACCAAAACCGAGTGGCTGTGGTTTCCTGCGCCCAGATACAGCCAGCTTGTTCCTTCGCTGGCCATGGGGGGAGAGGTTTTGACCCCCGTGGAAAGGGCGCGCAATCTGGGCATCCTCCTGGATGTACGGCTGTCCTTGGAAGAACATATTGCAGCCGTCACCAGGGGGGCTTTCTATCAGATTCGTCTGATTCACCAGTTGCGGCCCTTTCTGGATCTGGGCGCACTTCGCACAGTCACTTCCGCCCTCGTTATCTCCCGCTTGGACTATTGCAATGCTCTCTACATGGGGCTCCCCTTGAAGAGTCTCCGGAGGTTGCAGCTGTTCCAGAATGCGGCCGCGTGGGTGATCGTGGGTGCCCCTCGGAGCTCCCACGTAACACCGCTTCTCCGCAGGCTGCACTAGCTTCCTGTGGCCTTCCGGATTCGATTCAAGGTGGTACTGATGGTATTTAAAGTGCTCCATGGCTCGGGACCTGGGTACTTATGGGACCGCCTACTGCCATCATCAACCTCCCGCCGCCTAGTACGCTCTCACAGGGTTGCCCTGCTTGGGGTGCCGCCACCTGATCATTGTCGGCTGGCGGCCCCAAGGGTGCGGGCTTTCTCTGTGGGAGCTCCCTCCCTGTGGAATGATCTCCCCCCGGAGATACGGGCCATGACGGATATCCTGACCTTCCAGCGCGCAGTTAAAACCCTATTTTTCAAACAGGCCGGCCTGGCCCAGTAATGGGTTTTTGGGTTTTAGATCTAAATTGGGTTTTAATCGCTAAATTTTATATTTTTAATTTTTAATTAATCCCTGATTTTAAATGTCTAAATTTCTTAATTGGATGGGATACAGCCGGACTTGTTTATTTAATATATTTTTAAATTGTATTTAAATTGTATTTATTCTAGATGTATGTTATGTGTTTTTAGTAGGCTGTACACCGCCCCAAGTCCCTTTTTGGGAGAGGGAGCGGTATAGAAGTTCGAATAATAAAATGAAATAAATAAATAAATACAATTACAAATGGCATGGGATGTTAAAAAGAAGTTTTAAATAAGAATTTGTGCTACTCTACTTTGACACTAATAGGCAACTTTAAGCTGGAATCTAAGTGTCAAAAGGAAAATAAAGTTTTGGGCTTTTTAGTCATTTTAAAGCCCTAAAAAGAAGAAGAGTGGAGGAAAAAGGGTGGAACTTGGAATAATGAAATAATGGAGTGCCACCTGGAAAAACAAAGGGGATTAACAGTGAAACTTTGAAAAGACTCCCAAGGATATATTGTAATTGAAACCTTACTTAAAGATACAGTAACTTACAGAACGTAAAAGTAAAAGAAAGAAACAAGAAGGAACAATTTGGAATTATTTGATGATTTTTTTTAAAAAAAAAAGTTTTTGGCATTGGCCAAAATTGGTCAATTGGGTGGTTGTTTAAAAATGTTTAAAATTGTATCACTCCTGGAGGAATTAAATATGAGTCTTAAAAAACAGAAAGAAGATGCAGAAGAGGGAAAAGGATCCTTTGGCTTCATATTTCAATTTTTAGAAATGGAGATCCTGAACTATGAAAAGGAAAAGCTTAAAGAGCAAGAAGAAGTGCGGGACAAAAAAGAAGCCATTTTCAATGATCAAACAATGCAATGTGGGTAAAAGGGGGGAAAAGGGAAAATGGAGTTAAAAATTTGAGATTAAAGGGACCAGCTAAAAAGAAAAATAGTTTGATAAAGAAGCATAACAGTAAGGAGAAGCAGAAAAGAAAATTACAGAAGGGAAAATTAGAGAGAGAAGGGTATAAAAAAGGGATGAGAAAAATGGGGGGAAGACAGAAAGAGAAAGAACTTATGAGGGACAAAATCAGGAAATAAAGAAAAAGAGGAAACATACTAGGATTAAAGGTATTGGTTGATCTAGAAAACACAGAGATAATGGTTAAACTAAGTTAAAAGTGAGAATTCTGCAAAAGTACAAAAGATAGTGTTGTGACAGTAGAATATAGTAATGAGCTAGAAATGAAATAAGTAAATAATTTATGAGATAAAATTGTACTGTTATGTAATGATATGCTTATTTATAATTAATGTAATAATAAAGAATGGAGGGAAACGTAATTGTTTCTAAAGATTGATAATATATTGAAAAGAAATGTGACAGATTTATAAAGGAATGTATACCAGATAGTAGAATGAATTTGAATAATTATTTTGCTTATTAAATGTAAATAATTTATAAGACAATATTGAATAATTATGTAATGGTATGCTTATTAACAATTAACATAATAATGAAGAAGGGAGGAAAACATTGTAATTATTTCCAAAGATTGATAAATATTGAAAATAAATGTGAATGGTTTATACCAGTACTAGAATGAATTTGCATAATTATTTTGCTTATTAATTTTCATATCTATATCTATCTATCTATCTATATATGTGTGTGTGTGTGTGTGTTAGGTTTTTGAACTGATAAATAATTAAATAAGGGAGACTAGTATGGATCTATTTCGAACTACTTAGCTCTCGTCAGCTAGCCATACCCTTACTGGGATTCGAACCTGGGAAGTATTACATGTGAGGCAGTTGTAACTGCCATTAGGCCACAGGTTCTCATCCAGATCAGTGATACAGGGGAATGAGTGTATATTCTTGTGTTACAACACCCTGGTAAGCCCCTGGTAAGAAATATATATAGTTTTGCTATTTTTTTAGATTTATTTTTTGTATTTTCAAGGGGAAGTACCAAGCAGAATCTGAATGACGAGAGTTACATGATATAAAATAGATATTAGAAATTTGAATGTTATAATTTTAGAATGCACAAATTTAATGTTTAATGATATTTCATATGATAATAATTATAAGATTCAAAGATGTTGCACTTCGATTGGCAATCATAGGGGGGATTTTGCTTTTCAATAATGTTGGAAGAGAATATATGAAATTGTAAACAAGACAGACAATAGTATAAGTATAATGAATAAAAATATATAGAAATTTAGGCAAAAAAAATGCAATTAAATAAGAAGAAAATGAGATAACTATAAAAGAAAATTAAGAGAAGTAAAGGGACAAATACTGAGAAGTTGAAAAAAGAGTGATAAGATATAAAGTTGAATATATAAGATGAATATGCATATGAAATTGTGTTTGCATGGAAATGTGATAACCTGGAATCTCACTGTACTCAAATAAGATGTTTTATTTGTTATGTTTTGTTAAAACCCAATAAAACTTTATTTAAAAAAAAGATCAACACCCACTCTCTTGGCCTTCCAGAAGGGCCTTAAAACCTTTTTTTGTTAATTACCCTGAGGTAACTATGGAGGTTTTCATACTAGAAGTGTGGAGTAAAAGACAATTCAACTTTCACCCTATTGTATATTGCTTCCTTCCTTCCTTATATAGTTATATCTTTGCTAATTTTAATGTTAGAATTTGTTGTTTTAATTTTTTATATTGTTATACTTACCTTGTTGTAATTCGCCTGTAGTTGCTTGGGCATAAATTTAATAACAAATAAAAGTAAAGTAACATACTTAAGAAACTGGATTATTTTCTCCAGATCCATGTTTTTGAAGCTCCATTTATTTCCTTTACTTTGGAGTCTCACCATTATTTTAGGCTGGTAGTTTCACATTTCTACTTTTCTAAATCTATTATTCCTTTCACATTGTTTTAGGTTGGTAGGAATACATAAAATGCTGAGAGTTTGCTACTGGCACAAAATTATTGCTATTGTGTATTGCTATTCTTCTAGCATACATAGCTTCTTTAAGATTAAAAGTTGAAGAAGAAGAATGAGTGAGAGATCAAAATCCAGGACCAGAAAGTCTTAAATTTACTTCTTTTAATTCTAGAAAAAAATCCCCAGAAGATTGGAATCCCATAAGCTTTATGTTCCCAGTGATGGTTTGAGGACCACATTAAAAATAAAACAGCCATCATACAAATACATCACTCTTACCCAAATATGATCCACCGATACAGCAAACACTTGATACATATTGTCACACCAACATCCCACTAACATATACTACACATTGAAATACAAATTATAGTAAATTACTCATAAGATTTATGATGCCATCTTCTTATTAGGTATTCTCTATTGTTCAGCTCAGGCTTCATTATAATTATGTAACATTTGGGGGAAAAGATGCAAACTAGAAGCCCAGCATCAGATGTTAAGATAGAAAAGATCTCCACAGCAGTCATGTATTTTCCTTTGGTGCTTAGATAGGTTGGAACAAAAGCTACCCAAACACTGCAGAAGACCAACATGCTGAAACTGATGAATTTGGCTTCATTGAAACTGTCAGGTAATTTCCTGGCCAAAAATGCCACAATGAAACTCACAATGGATAGAAAGCCCATATAACTCAGAACACAATAAAACATAATCACTGACCCTTCATTGCATTCTAATACAATTTCTTCAGTTATCAAATGCAGATCAGCATCTGGGAAGGGTGGAGTAGTCCCCAACCAAAAGGTACAGATACTTGTTTGAACAAATGAACAAGAGAAAGCAATGGAGGTAGCCAGTCTTTTCCCTAACCATTCATTCATTCTGGACCCTGGCTTGATGACCATAAAAGCTAGAACAACTGTGATGGTTTTTGCAAGGACACAACAGATAGCTGCTGAAAACACAACACTAAACACAGTTTGTCGGAGAAGACAAGTCACTTTATTAGGCTGACCAATAAAAAGCAATGCAGAAAGGAAACAGAGCAGAAGGGAGATGAGAAGGCTATAGGTTAGGTTCCGGTTGTTGGCTTTAACAATGGGAGTCGCATGGTGCTTTATAAATGTTCCCAGCACCAAAATTGTGATTAATGAACAGAAAAGTGCTACAATGCATAAGCAGATACCCAGTGGTTCCTTATAAGACAGGAAAGTTACAGTTTTTGGAATACAAAGATCATGTTTTTTGTTCGGATATGTTTTGTCTCTGCATTTATAACAGTCATTCATATCTGAAAAAATGGAAAAGAAATAACATAATTTAAATCTCATAGTCTGTTTTAAAATCAGCATTTATTTATTTATGTAGTTAGTTGTTATATTTACATTTCTCATATACTCACCAGTTCAAAACAAAGAATCTCACCAAACAGCTCCTAGTGCCCAAGGAATACTGTTGAAGACCATTACAACATATTCTTACTAGAAATCAAAAGAGTCATCAAACTGTATGTACCAATAACAACTCCCCAAACCAGGAAAAACAGATTACTCATAACAATAAGGAAGTTTCAATCCAAAAAGAGATCACTTTGGTGAAAAAACAAATCTGGTCATGTTGCCAACTTCAAAAGCTGATACAAAAATCTATGCCATCAGATAAAAACTGACTTTTGAATTTATTTGATTTGTTAATCGCTTACAAGATAATAGGTATAAGTATATACATAATTGTGAATATATGAAATTGGTACATATAAGAAAAATAAAAGAAACAATAGGACAGGGATGATAGGCATGTTGGTGCGCTTATTCATGCCCCCTCTTAGGAAAGGGGTGAGGTCAATAGTAGATAGTCTAAGGTTAAAGTTTTGGGGGTTTGGGGAAGAAACCACAGAGTCAGGTAGAGTGTTCCAGACATTGACCACTCTGTTGTTGAAGTCGTATTTCCTGCAATCAGGTTTGGTGCGATTAACCTTGAGTTTGTATCTACTGTTTGCTCTTATGTTGTTATGGTTGAAGCTGAAATATTCATTGACAGGTAGGACATTGCAATATATGATTTTATATACCATAATTAGATCAGATCGAGGATGGCGTAATTCAAGGTTTTCTAGGTCTAGAATTTCAAGTCTGGTGGCATAAAATATTCTACAACAAGTAGAGGAGTGGAAAATTCTTCTTGTGAAATATTTCTGGACTTTCTCAACTGTGCTAATATCAGATATGTAATGTGGGTTCCAGACTGATGAGCTGTATTCGAGTATTGGTCTAGCAAATATTTTGTATGCTCTAGTTAATAGTGTGATATTACCAGAGAAAAAGCCATGTAGGATTAGGTTAACAACTCATTGTAGTTTTCTGTGGTTCGGTTAGGAAGTACTGGGCATGATCCATTGCTGTTTACAAATACTGAGCCAAAGAATGTGTTAAAGATGTTGGCTTTAATGGTGTCGTCATTGCAGTCTTTAACATTAGGTCCTTTTAGGGGTGAGATGGACCTTGAGTCTTTTAGTTTGTTGTTTACAAAATTGTAAAAAGCACGGGTGGGATTGGTGCATAGAAGGTTTTCTTTTTGTTTAATGTGATAATTGGTGCATTCAGTCTTTATCTGGTGGCATAAATTTTTGTATCGGCTTTTGAAGTTGTCAACGTGACCAGATTTGCTTTTCCGACAGAGTGATCTCTTTTTGGATTGAAGTTTCCTTATTGTTATGGGTAATCTGTTTTCTTTTTTGGGGGGGCGGGGGGAGTTGTTATTGGTACATATAGTTTGATGACACTTTTGACTTCAAGTAAAAATATGTTGTAATGTTCTGCAACAGTATTGCATCCAGTGAATAGAGATTGCCAATCAAGGGATGAGAGATTATTGTCTATAAGATCCTAGTTGCCTTTTTTGAAGTTATAATTGGGGATTACATCATTGTGATGATTTTTGTGTGGGCGTATGTTGAGACAAAAGTCAATCATATTGTGGTCACTGTTAGAAAAGTGTTCTTTAGTTTGTATTCCGTAAATTAAATTCAAACTATTGCCGAAGATGAGATCGAAGCAGTTGTTAAGTCTAGTGTTGTTGGCTACTAGTTGTTCTAGTCCCAGATTTGTTACTGCATTGTAGAAGGTTGCATATGTGGGTTCAGTTGTACATTCGTTAAGAGTCTAGTTAATATGAGGTAGATTGAAGTCACCAAGAAAGATAAAAGCATGTGGGCAGGATGCTGCCCATGTTAGTAGTGTATTTAGCTTGTTTGCATGTTCGATGTCATAATCAGGTGCTCTGTAACATAGTAAGAATTGAAATGTGATATTTAAGGATAGTTCACAGATGATGGTCTCAGGAAGAGCAAGCTCCTGGGTAATTTGGATGTTTTTTAGATGTAAGGACTTTAAACAAGAGGAAAACCTTCTAGGCACAAATTCCACCCTAAAAGACTCAAGGTCCATCCCTCCCCTGAAAAGATCTAATGGCAAAGATTGCAATGATGACACCATCAAAGCAAACCTCTTTAATACATTCTTTGGCTCAGTATTTGTAAACATCAATGGATCAAGCCCAGTACTTCCTAGTTGAACCACAGACAACTACAATGATCTAATACATATCGATTTTACAGAAGATGTTGTTGAAATAGCACTGCGTAGTCTAAAACCATCCCTATCTATTGGACCGGATGGAATATGTGTCTACTTCTTTAAAAAGCTATCCACTGTCATAGCCAAACCTCTAAGCATAATCTTTGAAAAATCTTTCAGGATCAGCTCCTTGCCAAAACTATGGTCACAAGCCACGGTCATCCCCATCTTCAAAAAGGGAACCCCAGCCTAGTTGAAAATTTGTATGCTCTAGTTAGTAGAGCATAGTCTAGTCACCTCTAAAGTCATGGAATCGATTATTAACCAATCCATTATCCTCCACTTAGAGACAAACAACCTACTCTCTAATAAACAATTTGCTTTTAGAAAAAAACTATCCTATAATCTGCAACTCTTACACTACAAAAATATATGGACTACACAACTTGATCAGGGCAAAGCAATAGATGCAATCTACATAGACTTCTGTACCACTTTGATTCAGTGGTACACAACAAACTACTACTAAAACTAAAATCTTATGGTATCTCTGGACCCCTACATAACTGGATAGAAGCATTCCTGTCAAACAGACAACAAATGGTCAAAATTGGGAGCGTTCTATCAAATTCTGTACCTGTCAACAGTGGTATCCCCCAAGGGAGTGTTTTAGGACCAACTCTCTTCATACTCTACATAAATGACTTCTGTGATCATATTAAGAGCAACTGTGCTATCGTCACTAATGATGTAAAGCTATTCAAAACCACAGACAATACTACTACCTTTCAAAAAGACCTCGACTATGTATCAGAATGGTCAAACAAATGGCAACTTCAAATCTCAACCAATAAATATTTTGTCTTACATATTGGCAAAAAAAATCAGAAAATAAAATACAAGCTAAATAGTCAAGACCTTGATGATGATGCAAATTCTGTCAAAGACCTTGGAGTACTCATCTGATCTAAGTGCTAGAGCCCACTGTAACTACATAGCAAAAAGGCATTAAGAGCTGTTAATCTAATCCTACATAGCTTCTTCTCTGGTAATATCACACTACTAACTAGAGCATACAAAACATTTGCTAGACCTATATTTGAATAGAGCTCATCAGTCTGGAACCCATATCATATATCTGATATCAGATATTGAGAAAGTTCAGAAATATTTCACAAGAAGAGTTCTCTGCTCCTCTACTCATTGCAGAATACCTTATGCCACCAGACTTGAAACTCTAGACCTATAAAATCTAGAACTACGCCGCCTTTGGTCTGATCTAAATATAGTATATAAAATCATACATTGCAATATCCTACCTGCAAATGAATACTTCAGCTTCAATCATAACAATACAAGAGCACACAATAAATATAAACTCAAGATTAACCACTCCAAACTTGATTGCAGAAAATATGAATTCAGCAACAGAGTGGTCAATGTTTGGAATACTCTACCTGACTCTGTGGTTTCTTCCCCAAACCCCAAAAACTTTAACTTTAAGGGTTGAAGGAGGACGTCATAGCTGGAAACATAGCTTCGGAGCCTATTTTTTTTTCTGGCAGAGTGCTTAGGCTGCCTCTGGCACTCCTGACACAAGTGACGTTGAACTGGTCATGCCCACTCTGATCCAAATGCCTGAATTACATCAAAATAAATTGCATTGCTTCTTTGCTTTTATAAAGAAAATTGCATTGTCTTTTTAGTGTAATCCTATTTGTCCAGGCAAATTTAAATAATTCTGCACAGAATTAATTGATACATTTGCACAAAAATATCTTACCCTTCTCATCAGCTATCTTCCCTTCTGGACATTGGATGCAATCATAACAGCAAAATGGCTCTCCTTCCTTTACTTTTTGCTGGAGCCTGGAGAACAGCTTTCACTGCATATAGAAAGAGGTTGTGTCTAATTTAAAAACACAATAAAAATATACTATTAGCATATTTCAAATTGTAGAGATTCTACCATAAATCCGAGATACTAAGAGCTCATTGTTTTGTCACTTTAAGCTGCCTTTTATGTATATAAAGTATGAGCATGGCTGTCTACATGCAATTGTTTCATTACCTAACCAGATAACATCTTCAATGTGAGGATTTTATATATTTATTTTATTTGCTTTGTCAATTGCTTACATGATAATAGGTATAAGTATAAACATAGTTATGAATACATGGATACATATAAGAAAAATAAAATAAAAATAAGGATGCAGGCAACTAAACTCAAAGAGTATCAAGAACTCTGCAGTTCAACTCAGAGTTACAGATATTATTTTCCATTGGAAACCTTTTTATACTAGAGGAATTAGTACACTTGTATTTATACAGGATTATTAGCTTTATATTTTTTTTTCAAATTATTAGCTTTATAATTATCTGCAAAGAATTTATAATAATACATATGGTATTCTTTCTTCCATTTTTTCCCAATCTAAACCTGTGAGATAGTTGGTCTAAAAATGATTGACTAAAGTAATGTATTAAGATTCTGTGACTGAGACACTTGAATTAAATCACTCTAGTTCTTTTCTGACACTATAACTTTTATTACACATTGACTGTCTGTATGTAATAATGTAGGATCATTTGTGAGGAAACTGTAGGAAGAATCAATAGTTAATGATGAAATGCTATTAATAATTACATTAGTCCCAAATATTATTATTATATTTATAACCCATAATTATTCTATACAACTCAAGATTATACACATAATGTTTCTGTTTCCTATTTTTTTTTCCTCAACAACTTTATGAAGTTGATTGATTGTTTCAAAGTTGGGACTTCTGGTTTGTTCCTCACCAGAGTCGCAGTTTCATGCGCAGTTTCATCTGAGCTCACTTGCTGGAGGGTTCCGATCGAGACCAGAACCACTCTGGTGGGCTGGTAAAGAAGGGGGAAATCACCTGGAAATCATCAAGGGGAGTACCAACTCCTCTCCCTGACAGGAAAATCCCTCCCAAAGGCAAACTGCAGCAGTGGTCCTAAAATGGCTACCACAAAGACAAAGAACACTCCGGGAAATTAAGTTTTGTGCTGGAGCAGAGAAGTAGTGAGTAGAGTGTGAACGAGGCAAAGGACATCGCTTTTGAGGTACCCCGATATTAAAATAAAAGGCTATCTTGGAGGGAAGTGAATGGAAGCAGTGACCAGAGAAAGTGAGAAAGAATTTGGATTTTATAAAACTTGGATTGGATTAATTTGGAGGAGAAAATTTAAAGGAAAATACTTTAACACAACAAAGGTTTAGAAATTAAACTGGATAATTATTGAATAATGGGCACTTAAAGGACATAATTAAATGTTGAAATTGAGTGTGTAGAAAAGAAAAGAAATAATAGCTAATGATTGAAATTAGCGAACTTAATAAATATATTATATTCAATAAAGAAAGTAAAAGGTACAAAGACTCAAGAGTGCCACCTGAAGATACAGGAAAACCTCAGTACGTTTTAAAAAGTCTTCTCAAGATTTTGGATTTTGGAACTTTAAAGAAAATAAAAGAAACCTTATTATTGTTATAGAACCATCCGAACAAAGACTCAAGAATATGGATTGTTGAAAATAAATTCAAAAGATATTGGCTGAAATAATATACTGGATTCTGGGATTGAATATATCTATTAAAGAAGAGGATTTTAACTATTAAGGAAGAGGAAAGAAAAGGAGAAAAGGAGAAGATATAATGGAGAATCTATTTGTTGATAAAAGATTGGACTTACAAGAGTCAAGATTGGATTTGCAAGATATAAAGGACATGATAAAAATTAAACTTGAAATGTGCAATTATGTACTACAGAAATTAGAAATGGTGACTCATCATATACGAGAACAAAATAAACCAGAGGGGGAGGAGTTCTATAAAGAAGAAGCCAACATTGAAGGACAAAACAAACAACAATTATTTAAGCAGGGGAAAAAGGAATTAGAATTAAAAATTTGTGATCTGATGGGATGATAAAAGGGAGAATGGTTCGGAAAATGGATTTAGGTAGTGGGAAAAAGCAGAAAAAGGAAGGGCAAAAGAAAAATCAAAAGAGGGAAAGAGAAAAGTTTAATAACTGGAATGAGAAATGGAGGGGAATAAGAATGGGAAAAAAAAGGGAATTAAGAGAAAGGACCAGAAAACAAAGAGGAATAGGAAACAAACAAGGATGAAAAGAAAGTACATTGTCCAAAGAGTGAGAGATAATGAGTGAAAAAAAAAGGATAAGGAAGGAGATTCCACAAAGTAATATGTTGTGATTATAAGAATATATTGGAAATAGTATTTTGTAATGTATAGATGATTCATAAGGTGTTTGAGAAAATAAATGCAGAATCTGAGAAAAAATATATATATATATATTTGTTATATACTAGATAAGGAGATTGATATTAAGGTAGAATGAAGGTGGTTAGCTTTAACAGAGGGGACAATTATATTTACAGATAAGGATTGATAAAATGACAAATGTGACAGAAAAAAGTAATATGAGAAATGACAACAGAAATGAGATGAGAATTTTAGATAACATTGTAAAATAAGATATGAGAATGTATTAATATAACATGATTTGGAACTGTATAAGATAAGCTTAATATTTAACAATAATAAGGATGATGCAATATGAAACTAAACAAATATAATGAACAGGTGACTATGGTCATGTTTGTATTGAGATGTGAAACCTGGAACCACATTGCTTGCCAAATGAGAATTTTTTATTTAAAAAAAAATAAAATAAAAGCAGGGAGAAAAATGAATAATGGAATTACTAGGTATATTTAACTGATATGGTGGTAGGCATTTGGAGAGAGTTTTGAAAGGTTGAAAATAAGTATTGAAGGATTATGAATTAATTTGAAATATATGCATTGAGATATATGATTGATATTAATAATTTTGCCTATACTAAAATGTATGATATATTGATGCCACAATGTTAATGAATTGTTGTACATATGCAGATTGAAATAAAAAAAAATTGGGGGATTGTTTCAAAGTCATCAAGAAAACTTTCACCCTTAAAGGAGGACCAGTAATCATGATCTCCTGGTTTATGGTTCAGCACTAAAATTACCACAAATCTTTTAAAATAAATACCTATATATCAAACATAATGACATAAAACAATATGAACTTCGAAATACTCTAGAAGATATTTGAAGAACAAGGGCAGAAACTAGCAGCTACAATATCAGCAATCTAGGGGTAGATTATTTTCAAAAGAAGAAATAGAAGATGTTAAACAGAAAATTAGAAAGTTTACAGGATAAAGAAACAGATCACATTTGATACAGAAATAATATAAATACATTTATATTATATAAATGTATTTATTAATACATTTAAAATACTGAATAAAATAAATACTAAAATTTAAGATACTAAAGTTTACAAAAGAGGTTTGCTAAAGCCTTGAAGAAATCCTTTGAGATATAAAATATAAAAGCTGAAGAGATACCAAATCCTACAACCAAATCATAAATAAATCAATGATCAAGATTGTTATAAATAAAAGGAAGGGATGCATAGTCAGTTTGTTTGATCAAGGTTAAAATAGGGGATGTTTCTATGTAACACTGATAATCTTTTTGCTGGTATCAGGACTGAAATACTGTGATTTAGTATGTGTATTTGAATAAAAGACTGGCTACGAGAAGAAAAGGGGGCAAAGTATCACTATGTTTGTTTGTACTTGTGGTGAAGATCTATATTTCTTTTTTTCTTATTATTTTCCCTTTTTTCTTTTGTTGTATTTTCTACTCTTCACTTTTATTTTTTCCAACTTTAGTTTGTATTGTATTTGTATTATTTATAAAAAAAATAATAAAATTATTTTTAAAAAAACATTAGTCACAATATTTCTGTGGAAAACATTCCACTAAGTTTTATTTCAGGGATAAAAGTATAAAAAAATAAACTGGGGAGAGGGAATAGATATAAAACTCAAGCCACTAAGAAAGCTCATTACATATAAATCCTTCACATACAGAATAACACTATATGCAGAATAACACTATAACCAATATATATTCTCTCTCCCTCTCCCTCCCTCCCTCTCTCTCATTTTCATTGATAAAGTATAGTAAAATACTTTGACTTCCTCAAAGACATCTCAAATTTTTAGTAGCTGGAGCTTCTCACCTGATTGAACCAATTATGCCATGTGATGGCATCCTTCCTGATGATCAGTTTTTGATCTGCTGGAGTCTGAGGATCTACCCTGCCAATCTTTACTCTTGATTTGTTTGAGGAAGTAATCCAGTTGATCAGATCAAATCCAACAATTATTTCTCTTTTCTGATTGAAGGCAATATTATCCCCAGCACTGTTGTTAAATGAGATGCTTTTCAGAAAGGAATGGAGCTGGATTGAAGGAGGAAAAGTAAATTCAGAAGAGGCTGTAAAAAGTCTTTAATGGCATAAATAGAAAGAAATTGTGGCTGCTTTGGTGATGGAGGAAACTTAGTGGAAGAAAATTATACTTTATGAAGCAGAGACACCCAAAAAGTAGGAGGTGTGACCTGGGGAGAAGCTGGCTGCCAGAATGTGCTGCAGCAGCTCCCCTTGGTTTTATTTTATTTTATCTATTTTAGTACTCCCACTGGATCCTTTTTATTTAAATAATATTTTCTGGAGAAGATAACAGCATAGACCACAACACAGACAAAATTTTTTGTTTTGCTAAGGACTAACAAGGCATGGGGAAAAGAAAGAAGTGCCATGGCACTAGCCCAGGATCTCTCCCACCAATGAAGACACTCAAAAAGTAAATTACTGTAGATAAATTGGATGGTCCTAACTGAATCCTATGGATTTAAGAGAAATTTGATCAGTTTATATTTTTTTAGACAGTTACCAAGTCCTAATTTCTAAAGCTGTACATAGGATAGAACATATTTGAATATGTTTCAATCTGTTGTTTTTGTTGCTGATGCTGTTATCATGATTGCTATTTTTACTATGATTGATATAGTTATGATTCATTGCACAATTAGCCAAATGTTCCAATTGTGTTTGGCATTTTTATTGAGTTCTTTCCAAGGATCTGGCTTAGGCAGAGTGTTGATGGTATTAGAAGTATCATTGCAGGATATAAGCTGTTCCAAGCAAAGTTGCCTTTTATGATTGACTGATGGTGACTATATCAATTCCAATGATGTTCATGTTCCAATTGTTTTGGGATTGCACCCAAGGTGCCTATTACTATTGGTACTACATTTGCTTTCTTTTGCCACAATCATTTATTTCTATTTGCAGGTCTTATGTTTTGTTATCTTCTCCAGTTTTTTTTTTTTTTCATTCTATTTTGCTGTGTCCAGGTATTGCCATGTTCTTGCTGTTATTATTATGCAAATTAAATTTTATAATATAATTGACTGATCACTGACTCCTATGATTCAGATCCAGACAAAGAGTCACAAATGTATTTCCATAAAGCATATGTTGTATTTGTAAACCATTTGTAAAATTTCATGCTCTGATTTCAGGAATGTGACTGACCACTGGAATACTTTTCATTGTAGTATGGTGTGGTGAGTGCAACTCCATATGGGGCTTTCTGAGTACCTAGGGTCAACCATACATTTGGGTGGGCTTAAGAAGTGGGCAACAGGAATATGAAGAATAAGACATGAGGAAAGTATGAAAAACATGAGGAAATGAAACAAATATGTTAAGTAAAAGCATCGGACCAGGATATTTACAAGACCGCATTCTGCCATTTTCCTCTCACCGTCCAGTGCGCTCCCACAGGGAAGGTCTCTTGCGGATCCCGTTGGCATCTATATGCCAGCTGGTGACCCCAAGGAATAGGGCCTTCTCTGTGGGGGCGTCTGCCCTCTGGAATGGGTTGCCTCCGGAGTTACATACAGCCACGGACCTGGGGACCTTCAGGCGTGCCTTGAAAACCTGGTTCTTTGACTAGGGCGGCTTGGGCTGATTTTAGATTTGGGTATTTTAATTTTTATACCAAATTTTAGGGTTTAAGGGAGGGATTTTAATTGTTTTCAGCCAGGGTCTTTAATTTAATTTAGTTTTAACTTTTATATATTTAATGCTTTTAATTGTATGGCTGTGCACCGCTCCGAGTCCTTTGGGAGAGGAGTGGTATATAAATAAATAAATATTATTATTATTATTATTATTATTATTATTATTATTATTATTATTATTATTATTATTATTATTATTATTATTATTATACTGGGAAGGAAAATATGTGTATTCATTCATAAACAAAGCTTTCTAAGACCCAAGTAGAAGATGTGGAAGAAAATTAAGCAACCCAAGGTCAGAGAAAGTAGTAAAGTCTTTGATCTGCTGACAAGTGAGCCTGATTCAAGATTAGGAACAAGCCACAGTGGACCGATACAGTGCTTGACAAAGTTGCTTTCAACACATTTGAAACAAGAATACTGGATTTTAAATTTCCTCCCAGTTAGGTGGGTGTACATAGAATCAGATCTTTTTAGTAAGCTGGCACCAGTAATAAAACAGAAAAGCTGCCATTTGTTCATAAAACATTCATTTTTTTGAAATACTAAAAGCTATGTCACAAGCAGGGTAGTTATATGCTACCTGCCACATGTGCTAGTTAGAGAGCCCTCTATGGTGGTGGAGCATTCTTGATAATATCAATGGAAAATGGAGAACTTCCAGTCAGGTTTTTAGGCCATTGTGATGTCAGTTTAGTACATTAAAAAAACATATTTTATGAATCCCTTTAGTATTACACTAAGATAATCAGTATGGTAATAAAGTTTTTCTTCCATATTCTTACACTAAGATAATCAGTATGGTAATAAAGTTTTTCTTCCATATTCTTTCAGTCACAATTTTTAAATCATGGTATTTTTTTTTCTTTTTTTTACCAGTTTTCATCAAACTGTGATTAAACTGTCTCTAGAAATGGTCCAATCAATGCCAATATCTTTTTAAGCCTCTACCCACAGGAACTTTGAAATCTTACTAATTTCTTCATTTTGCAAAAATATTGTTGTTTTGAATTTTCCACTGTAGTTCAAAGAAAGACTTACAAAAATAATATAAAAGAAAACAACATATATAAGGAAAAGCATTTTGTTTAACAACAGTGCTGCACAATGTTCTTAAAATCAGCACACAGATCTAGTACCTTATTGGAATTTGCTTACAAATACATTTATATATTAGAACATCCCAATTTAAAATACATATATTGAGGAAAAATTATGATTTCCTTTCCTTCATTATCTCACAGCCCTATCAAAATACAGAATAAAACATAAACCATTTACCCATAAAACCATATGTACTATAACAATGGAAGGTAAGAAACAGATTAAATGAAAATTCAATTAGAAATACAATATCATATATCTAAGTGGCCACTATAACTTAGAAAAATGGTCATTAAAAAGGTAAATGCATTTCATGCTGCTTGTTTTAAAATAATTTCATAATATGAATGTGTCAATAAGACAAAATGAATTCATTATAGGAAAAACCGAGAAAGAAAAAAATGAATATATTTTTGAATCCCTACATATGTAACTTTCTATGATTTGATATTTTAATTTAATTATTTTGGGGGGAAAATACACTATTGGCAGAGAAAAAAAAGAGTCCAAAAACACTGGCTCAACAATTATGTTGAGATTAAGTGTTATTTATACAACAAAAATATATCAGTTGCAGTTACCTGCCAAAATTGTCTATGCTGTCCTTTCCTGTCTCTTTTGACCACTGCTGTTTTGTCTTTAAATCTGAATAATGACATGTCTTGCAGAGCATGAGCTACTGCATAGATGGTATTGTAGATGCTATAGCTATGGCCAGTCATGCTCATTTCAAACAATGAATCAGGAAGGCTCTCCAGCTTCTCCTTCCCTGAACAAATATTCTTCATATTATTGCCTCCAGCTGCATGTGGGAGCCTACAACTGAAGGCAACTTCCCAGAAGGTTTTTATAAAATCATCTTCAGGTGTATGAAAAGGATTTTGTCTCTCAAGAAATTGGGGAAATCCTGGTATGTAACTAACATGAATTGTGAAAGCCAGGGAACCATCAAACAAGTCTTCTTTCCAGTCCTTTTGGTAAATGAATCCGGTTTGCTCCACCTGAGCTGTTCTTATCCACACTTTACCTTGTAGTGTATGGTTCTCCAATAAAATTGCAATCCATCTAAAATATGCCATAGAATAAGATTCTCCATATGCCACAATGACATTTGCTTTTGTCTGTATTAGTTTATAGCTTATCTTTTCTCCCTCTTCCATCATTTTATCAAATACAATAGCATACCTTAATGTAGGGATTCTTTCAATGAGAGCAAAACAAACACCATTCTGTGAAAACAATGGAACAATCATTTGTAGAAATCTTTCTCCATTGTCATTATCCATCACAATGATCCCAACCCATGTCCATCTGAAATGCAGAAGCAGAGCAAGAATTCCCTCATACTGAAGATCCTCCTGAGGAATCATTTGATAGGAAGAAATGCTTTCAGCTTCCTTATTTCTCATAGAATCAGGACTGTAGATTAACTGAATATTTATATGAAAAGGAAAAGATTGAAAGAATACTATTATATTTTGCTTTCAAATATTCAAACACTTCATTCTCAGCACCTACTTTGAGTAATTTTGCTTAATTATTCTTGTATTTTGATTGAGATTGGAAAATAAGAAAAGACTGCAAGTTTTAGGTGGAAGGTTGCCATACAAATGAACTTTTAAGTAGATGTGCTCTAATTTTAGGAATGTGACCTTTATTGCTTTCCTTTATTGCCTCTATATTCTATTTATCCTGATTTAATTTAAATTTATCCTGATTTAAATTTAAGGAAAGAGCTTCCAAAATATTTCCAGCATGTAAATTGTCCCACCAGAGGCAAAAATGCTTTAGATCACTGCTACACAAAGTAAAAGATGCTTATAGGTCTTTACCATGAGCAGCTGTGGAACACTCTGACCACTGCATGATTCACCTTGTTCCTGCCTACAGACAAAGACTTAAACCAACAATTAAATCAGTGAGGACTTGGTTGGATGAGGTAAAGCTGAAACTCCAGGCCTGCCTTGATTGCACTGATTGGAATGTTTTTGAAGATGCCTCTGCAGACCTAGATAAGCTCACAGATACTATAACATCATATGTCAGCTTCTGTGAAGACTTATGTGTACCAACAAGGAACCTGAAAATATATAGCAACAATAAACCTTGGTTCACAGCTAAACTTAAGCAGCTATGTCGTTCCAAAGAGGAAGCTTACAGAAAAGGTGACAGAATGCTATACAACCAGGCCAGAAACATACTAACAAGAGAGATCAGAGCAGCAAAAAGAAGCTACTCTGAAAAGTTAAAGAACCAATTCTCAACAAATGAACCAGCAAACATGTGGAAAACTCTTAAAAACATCACTTGCTTCAGCAAACCTCCTTCCCAAGCAGAAGGAAATCAACAACTAGCAGATGACCTGAATGTGTTCTACTGCAGGTTTGAAAAGAAACTACAGCCATCTATCTCCACAACACACATCTCAAACACACCAACAATAGACAAGCCTCCTACAACTGGCCCCAATCCATTGGCTCACAACCTCTGGTGATCACAGAAAAAGAAGTGCAAGATCTATTACACAGACAAAAGCCAGGAAAAGCACCAGGGCTAGACAAGATAACTCCTTCTTGCTTAAAAGTCTGTGCTGAGCAATTGGCCCCCATCTTCACCTGAATCTTCAATAGATCACTAGAGATGTGCTATGTTCTTTCCTGTTTCAAACGTTCTACCATCATCCCAGTGCTAAAGAAGCCCTCCATCAAGGAACTGAATGACTACAGACCAGTTGCTCTAACATCTGTAATTATGAAAATCTTTGAAAGGCTTGTGCTGTCCCACCTGAAAATCATCATGGATCTGCTGTTAGATCCCATTCAGTTTGCATACTGAGCAAATAGATCGACAGATGATGCTGTTAACATGGCTCTGCACTACATCCTACAACACTTCGAATCTCCAAATACCTATGCAAGGGTCCTCTTTGTAGACTTCAGTTCAGCATTCAATACCATCATTCCAGACACTCTTCTAAGTAAACTAAACCAACTAGCAGTACCTGAACACACTTGTAAGTTGATCATAAGCTTCCTAACAGACAGGAAACAGCAGGTGAAGCTAAGCGAAATCACATCCGATATCTGTACAATCAGCACAGGGCCCCCTCAAGGCTGTGTGCTATCTCCACTTCTCTTCTCCCTATATACCAATGACTGCATCTCAAATGATCCATCTGTTAAAATACTGAAGTTTGCTGATGACACAACAGTCATTGGTCTCATTCGAGACAACGATGAATCTGCATACAGAGAGGAGGTTATACAACTTGCCTCGTGGTGTAATCGGAACAATCTGGAACTGAACACACTCAAAACCGTAGAAATGGTGGTAGACTTTAGAAGAAACCCTCCCATGCTACCACCTGTTACAATAGTAGACAACACAGTATCAACAGTAGAGATCTTCAAATTTCTAGGTTCTACTATATCACATAACCTAAAACCTAACATCAAAAATGTCATCAAAAAAGCACAACAAAGAATGTTCTTTCTGCACCAACTCAGAAAGCTCAAAGTGCCCAAGGAGCTGCTGATCCAGTTCTACAGAGGAATTATTGAGTCTATCATCTGCACCTCTATAACTGTCTGGTTTGGTTCTGCAACCCAACAGGACAGACACAGACTTCAGAGGATAATTAGAACTGCAGAAAAAACAATTACCACCCACCTGCCTTCAATCGAGGACCTGTATACTACACGAGTCAAAAAGAGGGCTGTGAAAATATTTATAGACCCCTCACATCCTGGACATAAACTGTTTCAACTCCTTCCCTCAAAACGACGCTATAGAGCACTGCAGACCAGAACAACTAGACACAAGAACAGTTTTTTCCCGAAAGTCATCACTCTGCTAAACAAATAATTCCCTCAACACTGTTCAACAATTTACAAAGTGTACACTACTATTACTGTTAATCTTCTCATCACTTCTTATCACCCATCCCCTCCCACTTGTGACTGTAACTTTATTGCTTGTATCCTCTATTTCCTAGTATGATTTGATGTTGATTGTACCCTATGACTATCATTAAGTGTTGTACATTATGATTCTTGATTCTTAATGAATGTTTCTTCTTTATGTAACTGAGAGTATTTACACCAAGACATTGTGTAAATCACAATATTGGCCAATCACACTTGGCCAATAAAGTATTCCATTTCCATTTTTTTTATTGCTATATACATCTTTTATTTGTGCTTCTTCTGAAATTTAAATTTCCACCATCAGAAATATGGTAGTTTACCTTTCTTCCCTTCCCAATTTCTGAGTAATATAACACTGCTTTATTTTACTAGATTTAATTAAAAAAATTAAAAACCTTTCACGTACATTATTATTCAAACTATGGAATTACTAATCAGCCAAATCAATAAATTTTCAGAATCATTATTGCAAGGAATATTTGAAAAGGTAAACATCTGAATTATCTGTATCAAAGAATAGGAATATATAATTTTGCAAGTAGATTAGAGGGAATTTAAACATTGGCAAAGGTCATTAGAATAGAATAGAATAGAATAGAATAGAATAGAATAGAATAGAATAGAATAGAATAGAATAGAATACTTTATTGGCTGTGTGTGATTGGACACACAAGGAATTTGTCTTGGGGTAAATACTCTCAGTATATATACAGAAAAGTTACATTCGTTAAGGATCAAGAATCATAATGATAGTCATGAAAGTTAGCCATAGGATCAGACTTTTGCTTATGACAAAAATGAAACAGCTGATTTCTAATACCATTAGGGTTAGTTACTTTGGCTATAATTTTAAGTGCTTTTAAATTTGTGTGTCCAATCCATAAGACAGAATCTATAAATGCAAACATTCATACCAAAGATCTTAGTTTATTGAACATATACATAGATTATTAATATAGACTTTACCTGTGGAATCTTGTAGGTATTTACAAGTGTTGCAATATGAAGAGAGGTTTGGGCATCAAGACCACCAATTACTGCTATAACATTATTCTGAGTATCACATGAATAGTTCGGGACAAATTTCTCAAAAGAAGATATAAGAAGCAATGTGGCATGATATGTCCACTGTGCATTGAAATAGCTGTCATAAATGTGGAAACCCAAGGTGAGATTAGTCAAAATCAGAGGGGTTTCATTGATTTCCTTTACTGCAAATGTCAAGGCCAGGATATGCTGGTAATTCTTAAGCAGTAAACTAGAAGAAGAGTTGCAACTCATATCAGAAGAAGAATTCAACTTTAAAAAATAATTGTCACTGATCTACATTATGTTCATTAGAAGTTATTATATTTAATCTGTTTTCTATGGAAATTATTAGCATAAGGTAGTCTAATCATTAAAAAAATCAACCACATTAATGTTGAACTTAGTATTATATATAAAATAAATATTTCTGAAGTATTTGCAAAATAATAATTATTTTAACAATGGAAGACAATGCATTTTTCTAATATCCCCAATCATATATCATACACATTCTTACTTTATAATATTTTATTTCTACTAACTATGTATTAATAAGTACACCAAGAAAACATTTCCATTTTTAATAGTTCGATAACAGAATAAATTTAGGGTAAAGTAAAAAAAATAAATTTATTTAATATTATAAATGTGAACCCCTAACTGTGATATGTCAATGCAGTAATTTTCATTGGGAAAAATCACATCTGGCAAAATTTGTCACTATATTCCAAACATCTGACACTGCCTTATGAAATTGGCTGCATGCCTTCCTGTCCATTTATCTATCTGATCTTCCTTAACTACATTAAAAGTAATCCTTACTTGAAATCATCAGCTGATGCTGGCATAGGATATTCTATGAACTCTATTTCATTATTAGATAAAATAAAATTCTGAGATACAATGACACCAATTATGTAGTCTCCTGCCTGATGATATTTGTGGATTGAGTTGTGTGGATGATGGATTCTGCATCCTACAATGTAAGGCTCACATGTTGTATGAGGAAATATCACTAGTAGCAAGAGACATAATACCATCATATTAAGTGAATCTGTTTCTCATTATTTTTTCACTTATAACACTTTCATAACAATCCCAAGTCCAAAATTATGGAGGATTGATTTGAATTTATCCTACTAAATTTAGAAAGTGTAAATGTTAAACCATCAGCCAGATCCTTGTCTACTCTTTACTTTTAACAATTAGTAGGAAAACAGGATTCCATAGAGGATGACTAGAAAAACATTAATTATAGCAATTTCAACAAGATGGCAGTTTCCCAAAAATACATGTGAAAATTGCAGAAAAAACAACAGTTGTCTCATACTCTGAACAGAAGTCCTCTCTTCTACTTAAATGGAAAAGAATGAATCAGAATCAGAATAGAGCTGGAAGGGATCTTGAAGTCTTCTAGTCCAACCCCCTGATCAAGCAGGAGACCTTATACCATTTCAGACATGTAACTGTCCAGACTCTTCTTAAACCCACCCCCCTCCCCAATGATGAAGCACCCATAAATTCTGAATGCAAGCTTTTTAATATTTTTTTTTGTAATGTTGTGACCAAAACTGAATGGCGTATTCCAGGTGTGGTCTTACTAAGACTTTATAAAACTGATATTAATACTTCACATGATTTTGATTCTATGCTTCTGTTTATACAAATAAGTGATCATCTACTAGGACTTCAAAGTCCCTCTCACAGTTATTATTTTTGAGTCAGGTTTTATTTATTTATTTATTTATTTTTTATTTATTTATTTATTTATTACATTTATATACCGCCCTTCTCCCGAGGGACTCAGGGCGGTGAACAGCTCATCTAAAAACCCCACAAATACAAAAGTTAAAAAATAATTAAATATTAGAATTAGCTGCAATTAGAAAAACCCCCCCCCACCCTTAAAACCCAATTTAAATTAAAATGGAGATCAAAATTTAAAATCATTCTTTCATCCCAGGCCGGCCTGCTCAAAGAGCCAGGTCTTTAACGCGCGCCTGAAGGCCCTCAGGTCCGTGCCGGTACGAAGTTCCGGTGGCAGAGTATTCCAGAGGGCGGGGGCACCCACAGAGAAGGCCCTACCCCTTGGCGCCGCCAGACGACACATAGCGGCCGACGGCACCCGGAGCAGTCCCTCCCTGTGGGAACGGACCGGCCTGTTGGAGAACGTTGGTAGAATGCAATCCTGAAGGTAACCTGGTCCCATGCCATGGGTCGCCCTAAAGGTCAAAACTAGAACCTTAAAGCGAACCCGGAGAGCCATCGGCAACCAATGCAGCTCGCGCAGGAGAGGCGTCACATGGGCGCTACGCGACGCCCCCATAATCACCCTCGCGGCTGCATTTTGCACCAACTGGAGTCTCCGGATGCTCCCCGCAGGGAGCCCCATGTAGAGGGCATTACAATAGTCCAGGCGAGAGGTGACAAGGGCCTGAGTGACCGTGCGCAGGGCGTCCCGATCCAGGAAGGGCCGCAACCGGTAGATCCGACGGATCTGATGAAACGCCCCCCTGGAGACGGCCGCGATGTGATGTTCAAACGACAGCCGTACATCCAGGAGGACTCCCAGGTTGCGAGCCCTCTCTGTGGGGGGAAGAACCTCCCCCCCAATAGCCAGCGTAGGTGTCAGCCGGCTATATCGGGGCGCCGGAAACCACAGCCACTCGGTCTTGGATGGGTTGAGCCGAAGCCTGTTCCCGCCCATCCAGTCCCGCACGGCCTCCAGGCACCTAGACATAGTCCCCACAGCATCGTTGGGGTGGTCCGGAGTGGAGATGTACAGCTGGGTGTCATCTGCATACAGATGACATCTCACTCCAAGACCACAGATGATCTCGCCCAACGGCTTCATGTAAATGTTGAACAGGAGGGGAGAAAGGACCGACCCCTGAGGCACCCCACAAACCAGGGGCCTAGAGGTGGACCTCTCCCCCCCCGCCAACACAAATTGCGAACGGTCAGAGAGGAAGGAGGAGAACCATCGGAGGACGGTTCCACCAATCCCCAACCCCTCCAACCGTCGCAATAAGATACTATGGTCGATAGTATCAAAAGCCGCCGAGAGATCTAATAGGACCAGGACAGAGGAGAACCCTCTGTCACGAGCCCTCCAGAGATCATCAACCAACGCGACCAATGCCGTCTCAGTGCTATGTCCAGGCCTGAAGCCCGATTGGAACGGATCGAGGTAAGTTGCTTCCTCCAGGTACTGGGGGAGCTGACGTGCCACCACACTCTCAACAACCTTCGCCACGAAGGGAAGGTTGGAGACTGGACGATAGTTATTTAAAATAGCTGGGTCCAGGGAAGGCTTCTTGAGGAGGGGGCGCACCACCGCCGCCTTCAGGGCGGTAGGGAGCACCCCCTCTCTCAGAGAAGCGTTGACAATCCCCTGGAGCCAGCCTCGTGTCGTCTCCCTGGCAGCCGAAACCAACCAGGAAGGACACGGGTCCAATAAACAGGTGGTGGCATTCAGACCCCCCAGCAACCTGTCCACACCCTCAGCGGTCACAGGATCGAACTCCCCCCAGATAACACTCTCAAGACCTGCCCCGGACACCTCCCCCGGGACCACCCAATTGGAGTCGAGCCCCTCCCGAATCTGAGCGATTTTATCATGCAGAAATCGGGAAAACTCCTCTGCTCTACCCTGCAAGAGGTCATCCCGCGCTCTCGGCTCAAGTAGAGAGCGGGTCACTCTAAACAGGGCGGCAGGCCGATTTTCTGCTGATGCAATAAGGGCGGAGAAATACGAAGATTTCGCCGCCCCTATCGCCACAAGGTAAGTCTTAATATAAGATCTCACCTGTGTTCGGTCAGACTCAGAACGACTCGCCCTCCAAATGCCCTCAAGACGTCTTTTTCGGCACTTCATCTCCCGTAGCTCCTCCGTATACCACGGAGCCAAATGGGATCTGTGCCGAGTCAGAGGTCGCATAGGCACAACTCGCTCTAGGGCCCCGGCGGCCAACCCCTCCCAGGTGGCCACCAGGTCCCCAGGCGAGCTGAGAGCCAGAGATTCAGGAAATGGCCCAAGCTCCCTCTGGAACCGATCCGGATCCATTAGGCGCCTGGGGCGGAACCATCTAAGTGGCTCCGCCTCCCTGCGGTGGGGGGTAGCGGAACAGAAATCCAGCCTCAGGAGGGAATGATCTGTCCATGACAAGGGTGTAATAACTAAATCCCCCCAATTACAGTCATTCAACCACTGCCCAGAGACAAAAATCAGGTCCAGCATGTGACCTCCCATGTGAGTGGGGGCAGAAACTAACTGGGTCAGGTCCATGGCCGTCATGGAAGCCAAGAACTCCCGGACCAACCCCGAGGTTTCACCGAGCGATGGCAGGTTGAAATCCCCCATGACTAAAAGCCTTGGGGTCTCAACCGCCAGCCCGGCTATTACCTCTAGGAGTCCGGGTAGGGCCGATGAGACGTGGCAGGGAGCCAGGTACGTCAACAAAAGACCCATCTGAACCCCTTGCCCCCACTTCACAAAAAGAGATTCACAGCCAGCCGTCTGAGGGACAGTGGCCTCCCTAGGACAAAGGACTTCCTTTATAAGCACCGCCACCCCACCGCCCCTTCCCTGAGCCCTAGGCTGGTGAAATGCAAGGAAACCTGGTGGGCACATCTCAACCAGAGGGACCCCTCCCTCTGGGCCCAACCAGGTTTCGGTGACACCTACCAGGTCCGCGGCCTCCTCCTGAGCCAACTCCCAGATCAGGGGAGCCTTATTAACCACGGACCTGGCATTGCATAACAGCAGCCGGGTATTCAGGGCCTGAGATTCCGGACAACCAGGACTGCAGGATGGGTATGGAGGGTCGGAGCTTAATCTGTTCTTGTACCTTTGGTTTTTCCTGCCCAGATATAAAACTATGTTTTTCTCCACATTAATTTATTTATTTATTTTGCTGGATAGGATCTATTGTTCAAGTTTGTCAAAATTATTTTGGATCCTTAGCTTGTTTTCTGAGGTATTTGCTATTCTTGTCAGCTTAGTGCAAATTTGATGAGTTCCCCTTCTATTCCTCATCTAGGGGGCAGACAGAGGGTGGGCAGCCGGGGGCCAATTTTATTAGCACGGTGACTGGGAGAGGTAGGTATGCGGGGGGTAGAGGGCCATATCCGGTTAGGGGATCGCGCTCCCGATGTTTACAAGCGGTAGCGCGCTCCGACCCTCCTTACCCATCCTGTAGTCCTGGTTGTCCAGAATCTCAGGCCCTGAATACCCGGCTGCTGTTGTGCAATGCCAGGTCCGTGATTAATAAGGCCCCCCTGATCTCTGAGTTGGTTCAGGAGGAGGCCGCGGACCTGGTAGGTGTCACCGAAACCTGGTTGGGCCCAGAGGGAGGTGTCCCTCTGGTTGAGATGTGCCCACCAGGTTTCCTTGCATTTCAGCAGCCTAGGGCTCAGGGAAGGGGTGGCGGCGTGGCGGTGCTTATAAAGGAAGTCCTTTGTCCTAGGGAGGCCACTGTCCCTCAGACGGCTGGCTGTGAATCTCTTTTTGTGAAGTGGGGGCAAGGGGTTCAGATGGGTCTTTTGTTGACGTACCTGGCTCCCTGCCACGTCTCATCAGCCCTGCCCGGACTCCTAGAGGTGATAGCCGGGCTGGCGGTTGAGACCCCCAGGCTTTTGGTCATGGGGGATTTCAACCTGCCATCGCTCGGTGAAACCTCTGGGTTGGTCCGGGAGTTCTTGGCTTCCATGACGGCCATGGACCTGACCCAGTTAGTTTCTGCTCCCACTCACATAGGAGGACACACGCTGGACCTGATTTTTGTCTCTGGGCAGTGGTTGAATGACTGTAAGTGCGGGGATTTAGTCATTACTCCCTTGTCATGGACAGATCATTCCCTCCTTAGACTGGACTTCTGTTCCGCCACCCCCCACCGCAGGGAGGCGGAGCCACTTAGATGGTTCCGCCCCAGGCGCCTAATGGACCCGGAGCGGTTCCAGAGGGAGCTTGGGCCATTTCCTGAGTCTCTGGCTCTCAGCTCGCCTGGAAACCTGGTGGCCACCTGGGATGGGTTGGCCGCCGGGGCTCTAGACCGAGTTGTGCCTCTGCGACCTCTGACCCGGCACAGATCCCATTTGGCTCCGTGGTTTACGGAGGAGCTACGGGAGATGAAGTGCCGGAAAAGACGTCTAGAGGGCATTTGGAGGGCGACTCGTTCTGAATCTGACCGAACACAGGTAAGATCTCATATTAAGACTTACCTTGTGGCGATAGGGGCGGCGAAATCTTCGTATTTCTCCGCCCTTATTGCGTCGGCAGGAAATCGGCCTGCCGCCCTGTTTAGAGTGACCCGCTCTCTGCTCGAACCGAGAGCGCGGGATGACCTCTTGCAGGGTAGAGCGGAGGAGTTTTCTCGATTCCTGCATGATAAAATCGCTCAGATCCGGGAGGGGCTTAACTCCAATTGGATGGTCCCGGGGGAGGTGTCCGGGGCAGGTCTTGTGAATGTTATTTGGGGAGAGTTCGATCCTGTGACCGCCGAGGGTGTGGACAGGTTGCTGGGGAGTCTGAATGCCACCACCTGTTTATTGGACCCGTGCCCTTCCTGGCTGGTTTCGGCCGCCAGGGAGACGACACGAGGCTGGCTCCAGGGGATTATCAACGCTTCTCTGAGAGAGGGGTCGCTCCCGACCGCCCTGAAGATGGCGGTGGTGCGGCCCCTCCTCAAGAGGCCTTCCCTGGATCCAGCTGTTTTAAATAACTTTCGTCCAGTCTCCAACCTGCCCTTTGTGGCGAAGGTTGTTGAGAGTGTGGTGGCACGTCAGCTTCCTCAGTACCTGGAGGAAACAACTTACCTCGATCCGTTCCAATCGGGCTTCAGGCCTGGGCATAGCACTGAGACGGCATTGGTCGCGTTGGTTGATGATCTCTGGAGGGCTCGTGACAGAGGGTTCTCCTCTGTCCTGGTCCTATTAGATCTCTCGGCGGCTTTCGATACTATCGACCATAGTATCCTGTTGCGATGGTTGGAGGGGTTGGGAATTGGGGGAACCGTCTTTCGATGGTTCTCCTCCTTCCTCTCCGACCGTTCGCAATTTGTGTTGGCGGGAGGGGAGAGGTCCACCTCTAGGCCCCTGGTTTGTGGGGTGCCTCAGGGGTCGGTTCTCTCCCCTCTTTTGTTCAACATCTATATGAAACCGCTGGGCGAGATCATCCGTGGTCTTGGGGTGAAGTGTCATCTCTATGCAGATGACACTCAGTTATACATCTCCACCCCGGACCACCCCAACGATGCTGTGGGGGCTATGTCCAGGTGCCTGGAGGCCGTGCGGGATTGGATGGGCGGGAACAGGCTCCGGCTCAACCCATCCAAGACCGAGTGGCTGTGGTTCCCGGCGCCCCGATATAGCCAGTTGACTCCGTCGCTGGCTATTGGGGGGGAAATTTTGCCCCCCACAGAGAGGGCTCGCAATCTGGGAGTCCTCCTGGATGTGCGGCTGTCGCTTGAACACCATGTCGCGGCCGTCTCCAGGGGGGCATTTCATCAGATCCGTCGGATCTACCGGTTGCGGCCCTTTCTGGATCGGGACGCCCTGCGCACGGTCACTCAGGCCCTTGTCACCTCTCGCCTGGACTATTGTAATGCCCTCTACATGGGGCTCCCTGCGGGGAGCACCCGGAGACTCCAACTGGTACAGAATGCGGCCGCGCGGGTGATTATGGGGGCGTCACGTAGCGCCCACATGACGCCTCTCCTGCGCGAGCTGCATTGGCTGCCAGTGGCTTTCCGGGTTCGCTTTAAGGTTCTGGTTCTGACCTTTAAGGCGATCCATGGCATTGGACCAAGTTACCTACAGGACCGCATCCTACCGGTGATCTCCAGCAGGCCAGTGCGTGCACACAGGGAGGGCCTTCTCCGGGTTCCGTCGGCTGCTATGTGTCGCCTGGCGGTCCCAAGGGGTAGGGCCTTCTCTGTGGCGGCCCCTGCCCTCTGGAATACTCTGCCACCGGAACTGCGTACCGGCATGGACCTGAGGTCCTTCAGGCGCGCGTTGAAGACCTGGCTTTTCGAGCAGGCCGGCCTGGGCTGAGAGAGGGTTTTAATGTGTCTCCAGTAATTTTAATTTGGGGGTTTTAAGGGGGTGGGGTGGGCTTTTTATCCGGCCAAATATCCAATTTAATCTTTTTTTAACTTTTGTATTATTGTTGGGGTTTTAGATTGGCTGTACACTGCCCTGAGTCCCCAGGGAGAAGGGCGGTATAAAAATTAAATTAAATAAAATAAATAAATAAATAAATAAGTTTTCCATCTCAGATCTAGCATCTGCTCATGGATAAACTATAAGGAACAGGACTCTTATATCCAATATCCACAGAAAGATGCCAAAGCAAGCTAGTATAGTATCAGAGGATCACAATCTACTAGAAAATTTCCCAAGAAAACCAGAAAATTTTCTTCATCTTTCCCATATGGAGGACATTGGATACGTCATTCCCATATATAAAATTGTTTTCTTCATGATGAAGAATAATGATCAAATTGTCTGGTATCCTACTTTCCATCCATATTCTGCTGATGTTACATACATTAAATAGTTAAGGCTGGAACAGCCAAGGATCATTCCTTTTTTTAAAACAAAATGGTAGGTAATTAGCATAAACAGTTCCAAACATCATTGTTAGGATATGCGCAGAGTAACCCTCGTATAAAAAGGATATGCACACAGAAAACAGTTTATGAGAATAGTTATGAAGAAATATATAGCCACACAGAATTGAACAAGTTGGATTAATGTTTACTTAAAGAAATAGCACAGTCTAGTAAACAGTCCATGTCATACATATTTTTAACAGTCCAGAAATATCCAGTTATAAAGTCTTCTTACATCTAGTTATAGTCTTCTTACTGGTTCCATGTCTTATACAGCAGACAAATATCAAACCATAATACAACAAATAATCTTCAATATCAATAGAATATCAAAATAAACAGGATTAGTCAGTATCGGTCCGTAGTCAGTCAGTACCAGTATCAAGAGAGATCATCAGTGCAAAAGAGAAAAAGAAAGAATTAAACCATGATCTATAGCTCCCTCTTATGGCAACTTGTAGCATAATTAACCAATCAGAACACAGCATAATACATTACAGTATTTTCCTTAAAGCTACAAATATATATATTTGTAGTTTATATATTGTCAACCCAACTACGTTATTTACATATACATAACAATCATCTCTGTCCTTTTTGATAGATGATAGATAGATGATAGTTGGAGAAAGAGAGACAGGCAGGCAGGCAGATAGATAGGCAGGCAGACAGATAGATATATCTGCCCTTTTACTCAAATTTGTTTTACACAACTAATTTAATTTGGGATATTTGTGCTTCCCTTATCTAGACAAAACATTTCCCTGAGAGTGTGCTGAATGCAGATTATACTTGAAATTATTATCATTTCTATCAAAGACATCCTGCATTTGTTCCTATAGAGCATGGGTGTCAAACTCACAGCATTACTTTGCTGTCATGTGATGTAGCCATGGATGGGTGTAGCCTGCAAATGACACATCCAGCCTATGGGCCACCAGTTTGTAGAGGACTGACATTGGGAATACCATCATAAAGATACACTAATTATCTTTAATATAACAGTGTAGTCCTCAAGATATAAAGCAGTGTTTTTCAAACCTGGCAACTTTGAGAAATGTGGATTTCAACTCCCAGAATTCTCCAGCCAGAATGCAGGTTGCCAAGTTTGAAAAATCATCTATAGTGATACTAAGTTAATCTGGCATTCTGTGATTCCAAAAGAATTTTCCTCCTGCTTCTAGAGAAAGGTTGGACAAGAAAAACTTTTCATCGCATTTTTAGGTCTCCTAACTTTTTATAAATCCTTTAAAATAAGGTTCACAGCTATCAGTTGGTCCTAAGGGAACATACAAAATTGAATGCATATAAACAATCAGAATATCTCTAGAATTAAAAATATTATCACCATTGAAACCTGTATTATTTCAAAAATAATATATCATACAATACATGAATGTCTGAAAGTAAGAAAAAGTAGTATATCATTAAATGTACTCTTAATGAGTAGGCAACAGAGATAAGTATTTTATGGAAAATGTATTTAATAACATTATTAGGAGAGTATTTTGCTTCACAGATGTAAAATGCACAAAACTCTTTATGCTAAACTAATAATAGGATTATTTACATTTAATTCATTTAATTGAATTAACAATATTTTTATTATGTAGCTGCCTGATGTTTAGTTCTCGTCTCAGAATTATTATGTAGCATTTGGGGAAAAAGATGCAGATTAGAAGCCCAGCACTTGAAACTAACATTGAGAAGATCTCCACAGCCACTGTGTATTTCCCTTTGGTGCTCAGATAGGTTGGAACAAAAGAGAGCCAAACACTGCAGAAAACCAACATGCTGAAAGTGATGAACTTGGCTTCATTGAAACTATCAGGTAATTTCCTGGCAAAGAAAGCAGCTATGAAACTGATCATAGCCAAGAAACCCATATAACACCTTGCAGAATAAAACATAATCATAGATCCTTCCTTACACTGTAGGACAATTTTTCCAGCTTCTGAGTTCAGGTCAGCATCTGGGACAGGAGGAGAGATGGACAGCCACAGAATGCAAACTCCAGTTTGAATTAAGAAGCCAGATAAAACAAAAGTGTAGCCCAGTCTTTTCCCCACCCACTTTTTTATCCCACTTCCTGGCTTGGTTGCCATAAAAGCAAGGACCACAGTCAAAGTCTTTGCCAACACACAGGAAACAGCCACAGAAAAGATGATGCTGAAACCAGTTTGTCGGAGAATACATGTCACCTTGGTTGGCTGACCAATGAATAGTAACGCACAAAGGAAGCAGAGCAGGAGGGTGATCAGGAGCATGTAGGTAAGATCCCGATTGCTGGCCTTGACAATGGGAGTGTTGTGATGCATCAGAAATATCCTTAGTATGAAAATTATGATTGTGGAACAGAAAAGAGAAAAACAGGCTAAACTGATTCCCAAAGGTTCTTTATAAGACAAGAAACTTATGTCCTTAGGAATACATGAATCCTGGTTTTTGCTGGGACGTTTTTCATCTATACAGCTGTAACAGTCATTCAAATCTAAAATAAAATATATATAGTCTAAATCTCAAACTATGCAAAAATATTCACAACCTTTCTAATGTCTTAAATAAGTGAATATCTGATGGCCCTTTCTTCCAAATTCATCAATGAAGTAAACAATTTTTATATTGGTATAAACCATTGGTGAGCAACATCCAACAAAGTCTGATACCAATATGATACGACCAGATAGTCAGGGAAAAAGAGGAAGTCCAAAGAATACCTGGTGCCAAACATTTCAGGGAAATGTCAAATCATTTAAATAGGATGTGAAAATAACTGAGAACTGGAGTACATATACTTGTAACCCAATGTGGATATGGTAATATCAATATACTTCAATTATATGAAACAGTCCTGGCATACAAACACTAAAACTCACAGTAAATTGCAATTTTAAGATTTAAAAAGGTTGATGATTTGTTTGTAAGTTACTTTATAGTAATTCATGGAATTTTGGTTTCAATATCTGGGCTGAAAAAATATCAATGGCCACTTGATGATGGCAAAGGGGTAGAAAATTCGTACTCTTTGTTATTAAGTGATCTTCATGGTATCAGAATTCTAGTTATACAGGCAATCCTCAACTTACAACCATTTCTTAAGCAACCATTCAAACTTGCAATGACATTTAAAAAGTGGCTTATAATCAATCCTTGCACTTATGACCATTGCAGCAAACTCATGGTCATGTGATCAAAATACAAGTAGTTGGCAATCAGCATGGCTATAGGGCTGCAGTGTCCTTGGGTTATGTGATCATTATTGAAACCTTCCCAGCTGGTTTCCAAGAAGTCAAGTTAATGGGGGGTGGGGACTTCATTTGCTTAACATGATTCACTCAACAAGTGCACTTAACAACCATGGTGAAGAAGATCATAAAATTGGGTATGACTCACTTAAGAATCATCTTGCTTGGCAAGTTAGATTTATCAGTTAGATTTATCTATATTGGTCCATCTATCTTGAGTCCAATTCCCACCATGTAGTGATTGAAGCCTGATGTAACAGAGGCTTATCAGAAGCTAGTACATGATGAATAGAAGTTGCCTTAATTATTTCTCATTGATTTTTTAAATTTTCTCTAACTGTTTTAAGCATGGTTAGATACTGATGAAGGACAGGTGAGAGGACTAATCAACATCAAAATGGCAATTGTGACTGGCTGGTTAAGGCATGAACTGCTTGCATAAAAAGGGATGGAGTTTTGATTACCCAGTCATAGCCACCAGTTTGCGGTTATTAACCTCTCTGTATAAAATGCACCTAGCACTAAGGGGTTATATTGTGTGCTGCATATTTGAAACAGGTAGCTGTTGCAATTCAAAGATGTGTTTTGCAAACAAAGAACAACAAAATAGCAGCCCCAATTGAATTTTCTCTAATCAGAACAATATTTAACCATCAAAATATTTGATTGCAGCCTTTCAAATTTTTCAAAATTGTTAAAAATGGTTACCTATACATTTATTTGCTTGCATATTTTCTTAAAATGAAAAAGAAATTATGAATACATGAATGATTGAAACTTAAATAGAATGTAAATTGTAAATAGATTTTTTTAACCTGAATTCCATTGAGAACATTAAAACCAATAAAAAATCCAGTGATAATGCTGAGCCAAAGAAAGTTATTTGAAACAGAAAAGATATCAAGGATTAGTAAAGTAAAACCAAACCCTAGAAGCAATTAGAGCAAAGCTAAATGTAAAATATTGGACACATAATGTGGCAAAAATCCACCAAGGCAAGAATCACCAAAATAGGCCTTGATCTTTGGAAAAATGGATTGTACAATAATCAAAAGGTAAGACAACAGAAGAAACTGTATCCAAATATTTTCATGAATGTCAGTTATTTGCCAGTGGTTCTTACAAAATAATATTCATCAGCTCATGAAGAATTGGAAACAACTAAACAACTGAAAAACAATATCATCCTTACCTTCCTTTTCTGCAATCTTCCCTTCGGGACATGAAATGCAAAAGTAGCAGCAAAATGGCCTCCCTTCCATTACTTGCTTCCTAGAACCTGGATTACAGCTAGGTGTGCATTGGGAAACAGGAGCAGTCTAATTCATGAACCAAAACCAACATAAAAGAGAACATCAATCAAAACTTTGATTCTGAGTTGCGGTTGTTCTCTTTAGCATGGTTACCATAAATGTACAGTTTTCCTGCATGCTGTCATAGTAACAAGATAAAAAGCTTTGTAACTTTGTAACAAGATTTGGGAAATGTTGGGTTTCAGGATTTAGTCTGGGAAACAAATGTTACCAACAAACGTGGCTGGCATTTTCACAGGCAAAATGGACTGCTGCAGAATCCAATAATGTTAATAAGTAAGAAGAAAGTCTGAAGGTTAGTGCAGCCAAATTACCTGCCCTGAACAATATCAACATCCTACACAAGATCTTGCCCAACCAGGAATCAGAAAAATAGGCAAATCAGAAATCTGCTTAGACAAGGACCCATTCAGATTCAGCTGCTCAGACCAGAAGCCAAGACAAATTAAAGACAAATGTGGAACCAACATTATCACCATGACTAGTCAGGATCAGATACAAACAAAGAATCAATCAGGAACCAGCCCTCATTAACCTGCATCAACCACAGACTTCTTGGATAAAAGCTAATTAAAAATCAGTATATATGGCTATAAAGGCAGGAGCTCAATGAGTTCCTGGACAGATTCCTGTGGTCTGTGCACCAGTCCACTTTGTCTCTGAAAATGAACTCTGAAGTGGTCATCAGGAAATCTGTTCTCTAGACCTCAGTCACAAAACCTTAAAACCCAAATTGGTTGTTAAAGGCTATATCAGAATAACATGCTTTTGTTTGTTGAATAATGAGTTGTTTAAATCAATGTTATTAATATTTTAATAATTCATAATTCATTCTGAATCATTTATAGTATTTCAAAAATTAGTAACCATTTAATCTGTGTGCAAAGCACAATGTATAATATAGGAATATCTCAACAATTATTTCCTGTGTCCAAGAATAATAACAAAAATCAAAATGTTCAGATGGAAAACTTAAGACATAAAAATGCCATGGCTAATAATGATTTTATTGCCCTACTGTTATTTGTTGCTATTTCATCATGGGGCTACTCTAGGTGGCTTACAACAGCAAAATCAGAAATGAAAGGACGTTTATCAGTAACAGTAGCAAAATAATGGAAAAAATGAAATACACAATTAAATAAACAATTCAATTCAGTAAAATGATATTAAAAGATGGGAGAAAGGGGGAAAACAGGGAATGTGGGAGCAGTGGGATTTGTTATCAATCTGGTATCCACCTTCATTGTTGTACTC
This sequence comes from Bungarus multicinctus, assembly GCA_023653725.1. Classification (NCBI taxonomy): domain Eukaryota; kingdom Metazoa; phylum Chordata; class Lepidosauria; order Squamata; family Elapidae; genus Bungarus; species Bungarus multicinctus. The sequence continues at coordinate 117,055,011 of CM042840.1, forward strand.
CCCCATTGGATCTCCATTCTCCAGGTCAATCTTTCTTACTGAAAGATAGAAGATTGGGACAGATGTCACCCTTAATAATGGGATATTCTAGAAGTTGGGTGCTATGTAAGAGAAGGCTCTTCCTGTGGATCCCAGCAGCCAGAGTTCTTTGACTAATGGGATCCAAAGTATGCTCTCTTTGCCAGTTTGAGAGGGACAGGTCTGACCTACCAGAATCAGATGGTTTGACAGATTAACAACCAATTTAATAACTGAATGACCAATTTCAATACTCACATGCAGATTAGAAATTTCCAGACTGTCTGTTCCTGAAACCTACCTGATTAAACCAGCTGTTCCATTTTATGGCATCTTCCTCAATTATGAATGTTTGGTGTGCAGGAGACTGGAGGTCTATTCTTCCAATTTTCACTTTTGACTGGTTTTCAGAAAGAATAAAATTTATTATATCAAACCCATCCACTAATTTTCCATCTTGGTCAAAGGTGATCTTGTCCCCAATACTATTATTGAATGTGATCTGTCGCAAAAATGGATGGAGCTAAAAAATTTTAAAAAGCCAATTAATTTAGAAAATCCTGTGAATCAAAATATATGTCTAGATAAAATATTCCATGGCTAATTTCATCCACTTATTTTAATTTTTCTGTTATTCTTGTTAATATTGTTAATTGTCTTAATTCATTCGTCTTGATAATCCCAGTTTGTGAGAATCTTGCAAAATAATTCTGTTCTGTTTCAAATCAAAACAGATACAATCAAATACCACTGGCATCAGGTAAAAATATGTGTAAGTATCCCTCCTCAGAAATCAGGAGAGGAAAATCAAAAAAATTGAAATGATGTTGCAGCAATACTAGTCGCAAGATAACTGCTCTCTGTCCCTGCACTGAGTTCTCCCTGTTTGTGGGCTACAGAAAAAGCCATAGCCACTTTGGAGGGGCAGTGAAGCAAAGGAAGGTGCCTTGTAATGTTCCAGGGGAGAATGTAACTCCCCTGTAGAGCGGCAGGGCTTTTTCTGCCCTCTATGTCATGTCGTGGAGAAGAAGCAGCCAAGATGGCTTCCACACAGCCAGAAACAGCTTAACATCCGAGAAGAGTGCTGAAGCATACTTAGTGACTGTGTCTGAAACTGGGTGAGAACAATCCTTTTTATTTAAAATGTAATCCTGACAAGAATATTCAGAAAAGAAAGACTCATAACTATCCTTAAAGTGTGATGACCTAACACTGGGAGTAAAATCCTAAAAATTTAAAAATGGAAGGGAAAGGAACTAAAGGAAGAAAATAGAAAATTTGTTAAAAATACAGAAAATTGGATTATCAAATTGGACAGACATTGGCTTTGGATAGGCATTTTTAAATGCTGAAATCATCTACACAAAAAACTAATATAATATTTACTTTTGGAATATATCAGTAAAGTTTGATAAGAAAGACAAGACAAAGTGAAAACTGATTTAAGAGTGCCACCTGCTGTCAAAGGAAGACAAAGTCCTGGAAAGACCTGGTTTATGGAGAATTAAAGAGAATATAAGAAGAAATAAGAGAACTTTATTATTAAAAAAAACCCTGAAGGCTTTAATATAAGACTCAACTGATTTAGAGGGATTTATGAAGGTTTTACCCATGGGTTACTTAAAAGAATAGATTGGTTAATTTTGGGATATAAAGACTCCTAGACATTGGACATTGAATTTCTTGTTTGAAAGGTGGCTTTTGTTTGAATAAAAGATTGTTGGACTATTGGACAAAAATAAATAAACAAAAACAAAGATGACAGGAATCTGGAAAGAAATTGTGTAGGAAATTCAGAATATAAAAGACACTTTGATAAGAAAATGTGAGGAGATCTTGAACAAAATACAGACCATAAATGTAGAGCTGGATTCCGACACAAATGACAAAATTAAAAAAAGAAGGTCCAGGAAGAGGAGGAGTCAACTGAAAGAGTAGCTGGTAAAACAGAACAGACAAAATTACAAAAAAAAAGAAATGACAAAAAGAAGATAAAATAAAAACAACAATGATTAATGAAATAAACCAAGAGGAGAGTATTTTAAGGGAAGTTAAACAGGAACTGGAATTGTAGGGAGACTTATTGGAAGAAAGATAGGGGTAAGAGTAGACAACTTGAAAATAACACAATGGAACATAGTGGAGAAGGGAGAAATGTTTAAGAGGATTGGCCAAGAAATGGCAGATAGAGACAAAGATTTAAGAGAGGAATATGGGAGACAAGCTAAGAATCAAATAATTAAATCCTTAACACGCATCAGAGATGATGGTTAAAAAAGAAGATTATGGTTTAACATAAATGTGTGTATTATTAGTTAAGACATATGATCATTAAATGTAATAAATATTAATATTAATGTTTTATTGTAGGAAAAGGAAAGATATGTGGAATTTGATTGACATAAAAATAATATATTGAAATATTGCATAAGATAATAATGAAATATAATAATTTCATAATAACTGTACTATTATTAGAATTACATAACTTATTGAATGTAAATATAATGAATACTAATTTAATTTGTATTAAAATGTCATTAGAAAGGGGATATTTTTAAATATAACAGTCTCATAATTAAAAATAAAAAAGGAGATAAATAAATAATGGAAAATTACAACTCAATATAAATTTGTGAATTGTTATTAGAATTATATAGTCTGATAAACACTGCAAATATGATTATCTATATTATTGGTAGTAAAAGGAGTGACATTAAAAATATAGAGATTGTCACAAAAATAACATACCGAAATATTGAATAATCAAGAATAATAATTTAACAAAATATGCATATTAATATTAAATTTTAAAAAGTTGTCAATTGTATTAAACATGAAGAATACTGTCATATTTCTTTTAAAATATAAGACACTCCAGTACCACACTGTTCACACAGTGACATGTCTGTTGAAACAAAACAAAAAAAATGTGTTTGAAGTAGAAATCAGGAGGGGAAAATCTATGCTTGAAATGAAGACTCATTTTTATTGCAACCCTACTCTTATTCTATGACCACTGCCTTCATTTCAATTTTAATTTTATACAAGGCTACTAAAAACCAATTGTGTTTAATACCAGGCTGAGAACTTATAGATGGCTGACATTTCAATATAGCTGCAGCCAATATAGTATGGTTTCATATCAGTTTTTCAGAGTATGTTGAAAGTAATTGGAGATGTAATTATTTTTCATGAATTATACATTGTAGAAGAAAATGTTTAACTGAATTAAATTATATTATACATTATATAGTAGTTTAACCCCTTCATAGATCACTGCCTTGTCATGGTGAAGAGGCTTGCATAGCTCAATGAAACAATGAGCTATGTTGTGCAGGGCCACCCAAGATGGGGAAGTCGTAGCAGAGAGCTCTGACAAAATGTGATCCACTGGAGAAGGAAATGGCGACCCACTCCAGTATCTTTGCCATGAAAACTCCATGGACTGTACCAAAAGGCAAAAAGATATGACACTGGAAGATGAATCCGTCAAGTCCACTATGCTACTGGGGAAGAGTAGACAGCTAGTACTAGTAATGCCAGAAAAAATGAAGCAACTGGGTCAAAGCCAAAAGGACCCTCAGCTGTGGATGCATTTGGTAGTGAAAAGAAAGTATGATACTATAAAGATATATACTCTATAGGAACCTGGAATGTAAGATCCATGAATCAAGACAAGCTGAATGTGGTCAAACATGATGATGACAAGACTGAACATCGACATCTTGGGACTCAGCAAACTAAAATGGACAGGAATGGGTGAATTTAATTCAGATCAGGTACATTACTGCGGGCAAAAATTCCTCAGAAGAAATGGAGTAGCCTTCATAATCAATAAAAGAATAGGAAAAGCAGTACTGGGATACGGGGCGGTGTACAGCCAACTAAAACAGAAACAGTATATACAATTAAAAACAATTTAAAATGATTAAATTGGAGGCGGAATATACAATTAACAGATATAAAACTGATAAAAACATTAAAATACCAAATTTAAAACCCAAAAAATCATTACTGGGCCAGGCCGGCCTGTTGAAAAACAGGGTCTTTACTGCACGCCGGAAGGTCTCCGTGTCAGTAATGGCCCGTATCTCCAGGCGCAAATCGTTCCAAATTGTTCTCATTTCCTTTTTCCTCCCTTCCCTTCTCATTATTTTTATTTTTTTGTATTTTTTATTTTGATAAACTAAAAAATTAAAATCAAAGAAGAATATTGATGCAATATGAATAAGACAAAGAAAGTAGAGATCTACAAAAAAGAAAGATATGAAAATATGTAAATGTAAAGAATTATACATTTACTAAGGATTTGTTTTGGTATGTTTTAGCGTGCTTTCTCCTGGAGAAAAAAGCTATGGCAAATCTAGACAGCATACTAAAAAGCAGAGATATCACCCTGCCATTAAAAGTATCTATAGTCAAGATTATGGTTTTCCCAATTGCAATGTATGGCTGTGAAAGTTGGACCATCAGGAAGACTGAGCACCAAAGAATTGAAACCTTTGAACTATAGTGCTGGAGAAGACTCCTGCAAGTCCCTTAGACTGCAAGATGATCAAACGGGTCAATCCTAGAGGAGATCAACCCTGACTGCTGTTTAGAAGGCCAGATCCCAAAGATGATATCCCTGGACAACTGCATAACATAGAAGCATTCCTGTCAAACAGACAACAAATGGTCAAAATTGGGAGCGTCCTATCAAATTCTGTACCTGTCAACAGTGGTGTCTCCCAAGGCAGTGTACTAGGACCAACTCTTTTCATACTCTACATAAATGACCTCTGTGATCATATCAAGAGCAACTGCGTTCTCTTCGCTGATGATATAAAGCTATTCAACACCACAGAAAATACCGCTACCCTTCAAAAAGACCTTGACTATGTATCAGAATGGTCAAACAAATGGCAACTTCAGATCTCAACAAATAAATGCTCTGTCCTACATATTGGCAAAAAAAATCAGAAAATAAAATACAGGCTGAATAGTCAAGACCTTGTTGATGACCCAAACTCTGTAAAGGATCTTGGAGTACTCATCTCAAATGACCTAAGTGCTAGAGGCCACTGTAATTACGTAGCCAAAAAGGCACTATGTTTTACTTATACCTATTATCCTGTAAGCAATTGACAAATAAATAAATACATAAAAAATAAATAAATAAAATAAATGAAACTTAAATACTTGGCCACCTAATGAGAAGGAAGGACTCACTGGAGAAGAGCCTAATGCTAGGAAACATTGAGGGCAAAAGAAAAAGGAGACAGCAGAAATGAGGTGTCTGGATGGAGTCACTGAAGCAGTCGGTGTGAGCTTAAAGTGACTCCAGGGGATGGTAGAGGACCGGAAGGCCTGGAGGAACATTGTCCATGGGGTCATGATGAATCGGACACGACTTCGCAACTAACAGCAACAGTGTAGTGTAAAGGAAAGTGTATGACTGTGTTAGAGAAACTGGATTTAGGAGTGTAGGATTATTGTTATATAAGCACCTTACCTGCCAAAATGATTGGTTATGTAGCTTCAGTTGACCCTCTACTTTTATTCTGTGTTTGAATCCAGCTATAAACATATCATGTAAAGCATGGGCTATAGCAAAAACAGCATTATAGACACTGTAGCTATTGCCAGACATGCTCATTTCAAAAATGGTATAGGAGAGGTCTTTGAGTTGTTCATCTCCAGTGCAAGGAGGTTCCTCCATTTTATCTACAAGTATACTGGGAAATACACAGGAAAAAACCTGTTCCCAGAAGTTTTTGAAAAAGCCATCTCCTTTTGTAGTGAAAGGGTTTCGATTCTCTATAAACTGATGAAATTCAGATACATCCTTGGAGTGAAACATTAAAGCTAGAGATCCATGGAACATGTCTAAATCCCAATTTCTTTGAAATACAAAGGATGCAATCTCCATTTGGGCTGTGGTGATCCATAGCTTTCCTAAGTGTTTCCCAGGCTTACTGTCTACATCTTCCTCTGATTGATAGGAGAGTATTCTAAAAAATCCAAAGGAATTTGATTCACCATAAACAAGTATCACTGTAGCCTTACTACATCTCAATATATCATAAATCTTCTTCCCTTTATGCAGTATTTCAGAGATATTAGTAATAAAAGTTATAACAGGGATTTTCTGTACGAATGCAAAACAAATGCCCTTCTGAGAAAACATGGATATCACTGTTTGTACAAATCTTTCTCCGTTGTCAGTATCCATAACTACCACCCCAATCCATGTCCATTTGAAATGTAAAAGTAGAGACAGAATCCCTTCATATTGAAGGTCTTCCTTAGGAACCATTTGATAGAAGGAAAGACCAGGATATTTGTCCTTCATCACTGGAATTGGACTATAGGTGAGCTAAAAATATCCATGAAAAGTGAAAAAGAACAATTACAATTGCACCCATATCACATCCTTCATTAATTTGCATTATTATTATTGGCACATAAATATTAGTAACAATTAAGGAGTATATTTGTATTTCAGGGTTGAAATGAAGGGTCCTTGCTCCTCTCTGATCTTGTATATTTTCTTATAGATGTTTCATTACCTTAACTAAGTAACATCATCATTTTCTGGTAAGGAGTTGGGTTTGGTTCTCATTTTATATTCTAATGTCTTCCCCTGTCAGTATTGGTAAAGGTGGTGATCTTAAAGATTCTTTGGTTGGGTCGTTTGCTGTTGGGATATTATTTACTTGACTGTTGGTCTGATGTTAATCTTGGAGTTAATTTATGTTAATCTGGGTGCTGATTGTGGTGGAGAGGTGCTTGTAGTTCCCCCCTCTTTTGGCTGGTTGATTGTCTCTTACCATAGAATATAGATATTGTTTATTGGTGTGTGAATTGATGGCTGATTTGTAAAAGTACCAGACTTCTAGAAATTCCCTGGTATTTTTGGACATGGCTTGATCTAGGATGGTCACATTTTCCCAATTGAAACTATGATTAAGTCTGTCTATATGTTATGAAATTAAAGAGTTTTCATTTTATCTTCTGACTGCTAGTTTTCGTAGATGCTTTTTGTCAGTCCTCTATTAGTGTTTTTATATGGATTTAAATATTGTACTTTGATATGTAAGGAAAATTATTGATGAATCACTTTCTCCATGATGCCAATACTTTGCTAAACTTAGATATCTTAATTATCTAAATTCATTCCAAGATACAGAAAGAACAAAAGTATACAGACCAAATCAAAGAAATGACAAAAGAAGTGTTAAACTTCATTTGCAAACCTTACCTGAGGAATCTTATAGGTATCCAGAACAATTGCCATATCAAGAGAAGTAAGAGAATCCAGTCCACCAATCACAGCAAGGAGCTTATTCTGTATATTACAGTTGTAATTTGGGAAAAATTGCTCTTGTGTATATATAAGCAGCATTGTAGAATGATATGTCCATTTTGCATCGTAATAATTATCATAAATATGAAATCCCAAGGTGATATTTGGTAAAATTTGAGGATTTTCATTAATTTGCTTTACTGCAAAAGCCAAGGCCAGAATGTGTTGGTAATTCTTGGGAAGTATTCTAGAATGAGTATTGCAGTCTGTATCAGATAATGTTTTACAGTTCTGAAACTTTTTTGCAGGATTTATCATATTTATTATTGTACATTAAAGAAGATGTATACTATTTTGGAATATGTAAAGTTAAACATAAAGTAACATTCATCTACTCAAATTTTTATATTATCATGTTACCTGATAGTTCCAATAATCATATAGAATAATATTTTTTAAAAAAATTATACACCTTCCTTCTTCACAATTGCATTGTCTACCTAGCATATAAAGTTTCTTCAATTTCCTATAACATCATCTGGCATTCTAATTAACACAAATGCACATATAGACTAAAATGAATTCCTTACGTAAGTTCCTCAGGCATGGCTGGTAGAGGTTCCTTTATGAATTCTTTGGCATAGGAGAGGAAGGTCCCATGAGATGAGATGCCACCGATGATGAGATCTCCAGATTGATGATAGCTGTGAAGTGGTTGTTGTGGGTATTGGACATTACATTTTGCTGTGAGAACTTCATATGCTGTGTATGGAAACAGAGTTATCAGGAACATCGCTCCTACCAGCATCCTGAAATCAGTGGAAAAATCTTCTCTTTGTACATCCTTTTATCTACAAAGCAGCCATTAGATTCTCTACTGATTCAGCAGCATACTAGTAGAATGAATTGTAATTACTACTATTCCAATATTAAAGAAGACAGTCTTCTGGCCAATCTAAAATTCCAAATATTGAATACTCAGGTCATATTGACAAACAGATATCCCCATCCCTATCTTTAATGCTAAAGGTTATATTTATCTAGTATTTCACTGACTGTGTTCAAGAGTTGATCTTTGGGAACAAACTGCAAATTTCATAATCAATTAATTTAATTACAGATATTATGCTAATTGCAGGAATGGAAATTGTTTTCCATGTAGAATATCTAAAAGAACCAACATATTTATCATGACTGAAGGTACTGGGCTGTAAAAGGAAAGATAACTCAAAAATGAAGACTTTGATACACAACTGACACTTCATGCATATCATCATAGAATTAATTTGCTTTTCAAAATAGTTTCCAAAGAATGAAATATTGACATTTCAAAGCCAATTAAGAGGATTGTTTTTAATAGACTGTACTTTCCCCCCCTCTGGTATCCTAGTTTTATCCTAAAGCTAGTTCATTGGCTTTTTTTAGTGAACAAATGCGCCTTAAGAGACTGAAAACCTTTATTTTTAGACTATCTGTAAGAACAATTGATGGAAGCAATTCCTTATTATCTTCTCAATCACCCTTCTAAATTCTTCAAGATGTTCCAAACCCATATTTACTCTTGTCATTGATGCTTCTATTGGTATGCCAAAACATGAATTGCCAAAATTAGTTTTCTGATGCTGCAGTATACAATTCAGAAAATGCTTAAACACTGAATAACAACAAATAGAAATATCAACTTATTGTGGCCACTAAAATGTAAATACACATATTTTCTCTGATAAATGAGCAGAAGCCATATGATCTATTAACTCTTCCAATGTTATAGTTATTTGTTAAGATTTTTCAGGAGTCAGCAGAATCAAATAGGTTGGGAACATTTATCAAATAGAAAATCGAGGCATTTTTCTAGCATAGTATGCAGTGTATAGCGGATTAAAAACCGTCTTCTTGACCACAACTACAGTAACACAATAAAACTAGATTTTCTTATAAAATAGTCAATTTACAATTATAACACAGCAGAAAATGTCCCACTTGGCTTCCCCCAAAATAAATAAATACATACATGCATATGTACGCACATACATTCATATATACATACATACATACATATATACATACATACATATGCTTGTATTATCTGCTCCATTCTAAATGAAAACTTTTTTCAACAATCTGTTTCTACAGAGCTTTGATATACAATAAATGGTCACCAATTAAAACAAAAAATACCATGGAGTGACATTCTGAAAGAAAATTATTGGATCCAGTCTGTATTCAAAACAATATAGTATTTCTCTGAAAATATTTTCTTCTTTGCCTAATTGTATTATCTTGGTGAAAGTCTGATAATCTTTGGGACAGAAGTGATAGTTTTATAGCACAGATAATCTCTTATACAGCAGCAGCATCCCATTATAATGAAATGGTTTCTTTCAACCATCCATTTCTGTTCAATATTTATGACCAAAACAATACTTATGACCAAAATCCCTATATTTCCTTACAAAAGGGAATATTTTTGTTCTAAATTTCTCCACATTTTAGTCCAAAACAAACAAAGAAAGCTAATTAAAAAACCAGCATTGTAAATAGTTCAATTCACTTCCTAAGAATTTTGGAAATTATTGCCTTGTAAAATTCTAGCTTTCCAGTATTTTAATCTTTTCAGGTACAAAACAAAAACAAAGAATTATTTATGATTAGTATTTAAACGATAGATTTAAATATCTGTGTTAATATTGATAAAATATGGTTCATTTAATTCATGCATAAAGTTATAGCTTCTAAACAAATTTTATATTTTGGATTGGCAAAATACATATGATGTATAATATATAAGATTTATTTGATATTTATCCATACTACACAATGATAATCTAAATGCAAATATTCCTTGACTTATGACCACAGTTAGACCAGGAAATTCTGTTGCCAAGCAAAGCAATTGTAAAGTGGGACATGCCCAATTTTATGCTGCATTTGTTAAACAATCACCATGGTTGTTAAGTAAGTCTTATGAAGCTAGTGCCAATTAAGTGACTTTTCCCATTAACACTGCACTGTGATGGTATAGTGACTAGAATGCAGCATGGAAGCTAAATCTCCCCTTAGGCAGGAGTTCAATCCTGACCAGTTCACTCAAACTTCTATCCTGTGGAATGAGTAAAATGAGATCCCAAATTGTTGGGAGCAATATTCTGACATTGTAAATCACTCAAAGAATGCTATAAAACACTATGGAGTCATACATAAGCCTAAGTGTTATTGCTAAGTGCTATTGCTGAAAGACAAGAAGGTCACAAATGGCAATCATGTGGCCCATTTATGCAACTATCATAAATACATGGCAGTGTCCAAATGCCCAAATTTTGATCATGTAACTACGGGAGATATTGTGACAGTCATAAGTGTAAAGGCTGGTCATTAGCCAATTTTTTCACTACCTTTGTAACTTTGTATGTTAAGTGAATAGTCATAAATGGAGAACCATCTGTAATGAAAACTTTGTACAATAACGAATTGTATTTCCTATGAATTTGATTATCATTACAATTACCAAAACTTTCTATTAATATTATGAACTGAAAAAGGAAGAGGAAAAATAACCTTGAAGATACCTGCTGGTTAATTTTCCAAGTATCTTCAAAATGAAAGCATTCCTAATAAATATAGTCTATTAAAAAATGTAATCAATATCAATAATAGGAAAAATATTCAGTACAATTTCTATTTTAAAACAACATAAAAATGCAAGTTCATCTGCAATGCAAATTATAACTTTATTCTTGGGAACATTCTGTTGTTACTTCTGTCTTTTTAGCTTTCTGTTGTTCAAATCTGGTCTCAGAACAATAATGTAGCATTTCGGGGAAAAGATGCAGATCAGCAGCCCAGCACTCGAAGTTAACATTGAGAAAATCTCCACAGCCACCATGTATTTCCCCTTGGTGCTCAGGTAGGTTGGAATGAAGGATATCCAAACACTGCAGAAGATCAACATGCTGAAAGTGATGAATTTGGCTTCATTAAAAGTATCTGGTAATTTCCTGGCAAAGAAAGCAACTATGAAGGTGGTCGTGGCCAAGAAGCCCATATAAAACCTTGTAGAATAAAACATAATTATAGACCCTTCCTTACACTGTAGGACAATTTTTTCAGCCTCTAAGTGCAGGTCAGCATCTGGGACAGGAGGAGAGATGGATAACCATAGAGTGCAAATCCCTACCTGAATTGAGAAATCAGATAAAACAAAAGCATAGCCCAATCTTTTTCCCACCCACTTGGTTAACCCACTTCCTGGCTTTGTTGCCTTGAAAGCCAGGACCACAGTCACAGTTTTGGCCAGCACACAGGAAATAGCCACAGAAAAGATGATGCTGAAAGTAGTTTGTCGGAGAATGCATGCCACCTTGTTTGGCTGACCAATGAATAGTAATGCACAAAGGAAGCAGAGCAAGAGAGTTACCAGGAGCATATAGGTAAGATCCCGATTACTGGCCTTGACAATGGGAGTGTTGTGATGCATCAGAAATATCTTTAGTGTAAGAACTGTGGTTATGGAACAGAAAAAAGAAAAACAAGCTAAAGTTATTCCCAAAGGTTCTTCGTAAGACAAGAAACTTATATCCTTCAGAATACATGAATCCTGATTTTTGTTGGAATACTTTTCGTCTGTACAATTATAGCAGTCATTCAAATCTGTAATTGAAAGGCTCCATTAAGTATCAAAATTGTTCATAAATACCACCACTGATAACTTTTTAAATAGCTGAATATCAGATAGTTCTATATTCTAAATTCAACAATGAAGTGTATGTGTATGTATGTGCATGTGCGTACACACACACACACACACACACACACACACACACACACCAACATATATCTACCCATATTTATAAACTCAGATAATACGCCTCAGTGTTTGCATACAAACAGTAAAGCTCACAATGTATGACTACATTTAAAATATTAACAATTACTTTATAGTAATTCATGGAATTTTGGCTTCTATATCCTGGCTGAAGAAATATGAATGCTGTCAATAGGATAAAGAAATTCTTACTTTTTGTTAAATAGTGATATTTAACAAAAATATTCATGATAACCTGAATTCTATACTTAGTAGTGTTTAGCCACTAATTGAGTTGTGGTGGATATTGACTGAATTCTTCTACATTGATCCAATTGAATCCAAATAATTCAATTCTTGAACCCAGAGGGTTCTCAATTTGCAGAAGTTGATTATATAATAGATAGAAGTTACTTTAATCTTATTTCTAATTTGAATTTATTTAACTTCTCAAGAATACTCTCCTAAGTCGTGTTATTAAAAAGTGCAGTATTTACGTTTATATTTAAAGTGAAAAAGAAATTATAACATACATGAGGGACTGAACTTTAAATAGAATTTCTATTGTAAATAGAATTATTTTTATCCATTCTTCATTGAAAATATTTTTTAAAAATGGGGAAACCACTTAAAGGCTAAGGATAATACTGAGTCCAGGAAAAAAACTCTTTAAAAGGTGGACAATCAGAAATGTTTGACTTTGAATTGGAGTGCTGGAGAAAAATGTTTAAAAAACTTTGAATTGTTAAGAACATATTCAGTAATAGAAAAGTAAAACTAGACTGCTCACTAAAAGTAATTAGAACAAAGATAAAAAATTTTTTGACAGATAATAGGAAAACAAGAATATTTAATGTAGGCCTGGGAAAAAAATGGATAATAATCAACAAAAGAGACATAGAAGAAAATGTAATCAAATATGTTCATGAGTGTCAGTTAATTGCCAGCAGTTCTTAAAGCAGTGATATCAGTCAGCTCATGAAAATTTGGAAACAACTAAGCAACTGAAAAACAATATTATCCTTACCTTCCTTTTCTGCAATCTTCCCTTTGGGACATGAAATGCAAAAGTAGCAGCAAAATGGCCTCCCTTCCATTACTTGCTTCCTAGAACCTGGATTACAGCTAGGTGTGCATTGGGAAACAGGAGCAGTCTAATTCATGAACAAAATCAACATAAAAAAGAGCAATATTTTTTTCAGTACTTTGATTCTGAGCTGTGGTTGTTCTCTCTAGCATGGTCAGCATAAATGCAGAGTTTTCCAACATACTGTCATATTCAAATTGAACAAAGTTATCAGCTTTGGAAAATGTTGGACTGCCACATTTAGTCACCATAGCCTAGGGAACACATGTCATTAACAAATGTGACTGGCATTTTCAGAGTAAAAGTGGTCTGCTACATATCCCAATAGTATTAACAAGAAAGAAGAAAGTTAACAAACTCAAATTATCTTCCCTGGATTATATCAACAACCTACGCAAGATCTTGCCCAAGCAGGAATCAGTTCCCCAAAATAGGCAAATCAGAAAACTGTTTACTTCCCAATAGATACCTTCATGGCCATGAAAGTCCATTCCAGAATAACACACCTTCATTCGTCAAATAATGAGCTGCTTAATCAGTATCGTTAATTATCCTTCCAAGTATTTTATATTGTTCCAAAATATAGTAACCGTGTAACTTGTGTGCTAAGCAAAATACATTAGATATTTCCAATTTTCATTTCCAATTTTCAGGAATAATAACAGAAACACAAGATATTTAGGTGGAAAAAGGAACAATGGGTAGAAACCAGGGCTATCTTAACAGAATTATGGCTCCTGGGCAAAGCAGTGTACTGGGCCCCTATGACAAATACTCAAAGGAATAAAAATGTAAATGGTTGATAAAATTAAACATACATTTATTTTATTGGCACTTCCAACAAAATTGGTGTTGAAACATTAAAAACATGCTGTGCGGCAACAACTAATCAACATGATAAACATTTGAATAATACACGAGGCTTGAAAAACACAATAATATTCAGTAAGCCATACAGTTGCTGTATTTATATGATGTAAGGTGCATTGAAGAGTTAACATATACAGATTAGTATGGGGCACCTATGCTTGTGGGGCCCATGGGCAAGTGCCCATCAGGCCCATGTGTTAAGACAGTCCTGGTGGAAAGCAAACCAGGAGAGAAGCAATTTGGAATTAAAGAGAAACTTCATAACAGTGAGGACAATTAACCAGTGGAACAGGTTGCCTTCTGAGTTGTGGGTGCTTCATCAGTGGAAGTTTTTAAGAAGAGATTGGATAATCACTTTTTCTGAAATTAGGATCTCCTGCTGGAATAGGGGGGTGGACTAAAAGACCTCATAGGTCCCTTCTAGCTTTATTCTGATTGATTGATTGATTGATTGATTGATTGATCGATTGATTGAAAAATGAAGATGGGAAAATGCTCCAGCTAATAATGATATTATTGCCCTACTTAACAATCAATTTCAATTCTCCTATATGATTAGACATTTCCCAGATTGTGTATTTCTGCAACCTACTTGGTTAAACCAGCTGTTCCATGTTATGGCATCTTTGTCAACGATGAATGTTCGGTTTGCAGGAGACTGAGGGTCTATCCTTCCAATTTTCACTTTTGACTGGTTTTCAGAAAGAATAAAATTGATTATATCAAACCCATCTATTAACTTTCCATCTCGGTCAAAGATTATCTTGTCCCCAAGGCTGTTGTTAAATGTAACAAGCCTCAGAAAGGGATGGAGCTAAATTTTAAAAAAGATAACAAACAAAAGAATGATAAATGTAAAAAAAAAATGTTAATACATTAATACATGTGCAGGTAAAATGTTCCAGGGCTGATTTCATTTATTTAAACATTGATCCTTTAATTATTCATTTAAGCTAGAAATGTTTTCATCCTTTCATTAACTGAAGGATTTCTCTTCCCTTTCTATCAGTCTTTCTTTTAATGTTTCTGTTATTCTTGTTAATGTTATTAATTGTGAGAGTTTGTGAGAATCTTGCAAAACAATTCTGCTCTGATAACATCAACTCTGATACCAGAACTGATACTATCAACTACTATTGGCAACAGGTACAAATACATGTAAGTCAGTGGTGGGATTCAATTTTTTTTACTACTGGTTCTGTGGGCATGGCTTGGTGGGCATACCGTGCCTTGGTGGACATGGCAGGGGAAAGATACTGTAAAATCCCATTCCCTCCTCACCTCACTAACCTGCTTTCCAGCTCCGTTCTCCTGTGCAGGGCAATAAAAGAAGACCCAGCTGATCAACTGGGACTCTGGAGGCAGAGAATAGATGGAGTGGGGCCAGTCAGAAGTGGTATTTACCAATTCTCTGAACTACTCAAAAGTTTTGCTACCGATTCTCCAGAACTGGTCAGAACCTCCTGAATACCACCTCTGATATAAGTATTCATTATCATAAAACAATAATGGTAAATGTATGCTTGAAATGCTCACTCATTGTTGTTATGATCCCATTAATTCTCTGATCACTGAGAACCAATCTTAGTTTCCTTGCATTTTAGTTTAATACAACATGACTAAAAGCCAATAGTGTTTATTATTAGGTTGAAAGAGCATAAGTGGTAAATATTTCAGTACACCTGCATTCAAATAATATGGACCCAATGCTTTAGAGTGGGGGAGACAATATTGCAATATCTGTTTATATAGCTAAACTGCAGCATCAACACTCTTCCTTCCTTCCTTCAAAGTATTATTGCCTACTATAATTCATTTTTGCATTGAGGCACTAATGACTAAATTTTTTTATAAAGATTGGAATGGGAGAGAAAAGAAAAATCTTCTACAATTGTTTCTGAGAAATTTGTCCAGGACATTAGGGGTTTTGGGGAAATAAAGACAGAAAGATAGAAAGAATGACTTGAGGCTATCAATCCTAAGGGGAGTTGAATTTTCCTGTAAATAGAAAACAGATTGTACATAATTTTTGCACAACTGCAACACTTGATAGGGAAGAAAAGTTTTTGGCTAAACTAGCACACAACTAGGAGTAGCTTTCAGAAATCACTGATGTGCAATTTAATAGATCAGAGGCTGATTCTGACTTCTAAAAATGTTCTTCCTGTTGTCTTATACACAGATAAATATAACTTTTGGAGTTCTTCTGAATTCAATTAACAAATTAAGAACAAGAATCAGCTATAGATAATAGCATAAAATATTATAATAATAGATCACAAAATGACATAATTATTCGGGTGTCTGTTAGAGTTGGCAAAAGATGTGATTTAGACTTCATAAATTATAATTATTAAAGAGCAATTGCAACTGAATTAAATTTGGATTATGTTATGTGATGGAAATGGAAATTGTATCAGTGTACTAGAGAATCTGGAATCAGGATTATAGAATATAATAAGCACTTTACCTGCCAAAACGGTTGGTTATGTAGCTTCAGTCCTTTCTCTATCCTTGTCCTGTGTTTTAATCCATCTCTAAACATATCATGTAAAGCATAAGCTATAGCAAAGACAGCATTGTAGACACTGTAGCTATGGCCAGACATGCTCATTTCAAAATTGGGATACAAGAGGCTCCCTAGTTGTTCAACTCCAGTGCAATGATTTTTCTCCATTTCATTTACAAGTGTACTTGGAAATACACAGGAAAAGACCTGCTCCCAGAAGTTTTTGAAAAAACCATCTCCTTTTGTAGTGAAAGGGTTTCGACTTTTTATAAACTGTTGAAATCCAGATACATCCCTGGAGTGAAACATGAAAGCTATAGCTCCATGGAAAATATCTAAATCCCAATTTCTTTGAAATACAAAGGATGCAATCTCCATTTGGGCTGTGGTGATCCATAGTTTTCCTAAGGATTTCCTATACTTGCTGTCTATATCTTCATCTGATTGATACGAAAGAAATCTAAAAAATCCAAAGGAATTTGATTCACCATAAGCAAGTATCACTGTAGCCTTACTGTGTGTCAATGTATTATAAATAATCTTCCCTTTATACAGTATTTCTGATATATCAGTAATAAAACTTATAACAGGGATTTTCTGTATGAATGCAAAACAAATTCCCTTCTGAGAAAACACGGGTCTCACTGTTTGTATAAATCTCTCTCCACTGTCCGTTTCCATAACCACCACTCCAATCCATATCCATTTGAAATATAGAAGCAGAGACAGAATTCCTTCATACTGAAGGTCTTCCTTAGGAACCATCTGGTAGAAGGGAAGACCAGGAGATTTGTCCTTCATAATTGGAGTGGGACTATAGGTGAGCTAAAGGCACCCATGAAGAAGAAAAAGAACAATTGCAGCATTTATCATAAAGTTGCGCTGTTTATTGTAATATAAGAATAAATTGAATGTATTGTTTCAACTGTCATTTATGAAATATCAAATGAGATAGGCAATAACAAACAAGGTAAGAATATCATCTCTCTGTATCTATAACTATATCATTTAAATCAATATCTATATATCTATATGTATACCTATACATATATACCTATACAAATATACCTATACATATATACCTATACATTTATATCTACATCTATCTGTCTGTCTGTCTGTTTATCTATCACAACTATTACATTAAAGAATATTTCACTTTAGATAAATTCTTTTGCTGACTAACTACTATAAATCCTCAATATCTTAGTATAGCATTTCAATATTCATTGCACATGTGTGCTCTCTTCTGTTGCTTTTTGACAAACCAAAATTAAAATGATTGGTGGTTTTTATGTATTTAAACATACTAATCTTCCATTCTTTGCTTTCTGTCAGTGATTGATTTATTTATGATTCAATTTTTTGATGCCACTTGTCTCCTTTATAGGGTGACTCTGGGAGTTTACAGGTTACCAAACAAATAAAAATAGTTAAAATATTAAAATATATTGTTAAACATAATGTCCTACTTAGAATAGACAACTGTTGTCTCTGCTTCCAGCTTTCTTGGAGGTGAAGCATTCTTAAAATTTTGAAATTATTGTTTCTTCTCACAAGAATATAAGTAATATCCTAATGGATCAGACTCGTGATCTACTGCACAAGAAAGCAAAAGGAAATCTCCCAGGTCAATGGCTTTCAGAGACAGTCATGTTGTCATCAAGTTTAAAGTTAAAAGTAAAGATAAAGGCAGGGGTGGGATTCAAAATTTTTAACAACCAGTTCTGTGCACGTGGCTTAGGTGGTGGGCATGGCTTGGTGGTCATGTGGCTGGGTGGATATGGCCAACTCAATATCATTCACATCGAGGCACGCATCTCCTCATCTGGCCTCTCATGACTTTGGGGATGCTGCAACAGTTGTAAGTGTGAAAAATGGTTATAAGTCACTTTTTTCAGTGCCATTGTAACTTTGAATGGTCACTACACACAAGCAAAGTACCAGCAAAAGAGGGGAAAACAATTCCAGAGATGTTCCTGAGACAGGAAGTCTAGTCCTGCCAAGAATGTAATAAGGGTTAATGGAAAGGCAGTTTCTGTAAGCAACACCAGAATGTTTCCTTCCTGCCTTCCTTACAGGATTAGGCCAGTAATTACTTCTAACAACCGGTTCTCCGAACTGCTTAGAATGTTAACAACTGGTTCTAGCGAATAGGTGCGAACTGGTAGAATCCCACCCCTGGATAAAGGTTCCCCACACACATACGTGGTAGTTGTTTCGATCTCTAGGACCTGTCATCAAGTTTAACAGACATTAATTCCCATGATTTCCATGGATTCTCAGGGACAATCTGGCCTTATGAAGAGTTTTGAGAAGTCAAATCGCTGAAAATATTTTTATGGCATTCTCATAAGAGCAAACATACTATATGTATTGAGTAAATATGATTTGTGAGGGGAAATGTATTCTTAGCTTAGTTATATAGATTTAAATATTATTTTTTCACATGTAAGAAGAATAATTCATGAATCAATATGCAACTACCTTGGATAACTTAATTATGTAAACTGGTTCCAAGATACTGAAAGAACAAAAGTACATCCAGCAAATCAAATAAATGATTTAAAAAGTGTTAAAGAACAATCAACCAATGGAACAGCTTGCTCTTGGACTGCCATTTGTCAGAAATGATGTAGGGTTTCCCGCTTGGGCGGTGGATTGGACTAGATGACCTACAAGGTCCCTTCCAACTCTGATTATCTGTTATCTGTTAAACTTCATTTGCAAACCTTACCTGAGGAATCTTATAGGTATCCAGAATAATTGCCATATCAAGAGAAGTAAGAGAATCCAGTCCACCAATCACAGCAAGGAGCTTATTCTGCATATTACAGTTGTAATTTGGGAAAAATTGTTCTAGTGTATATATAAGCAGCATTGTAGAATGATATGTCCATTTTGCATCGTAATAATTATCATAAATATGAAATCCCAAAGTGATATTTGGTAAAATATGAGGGTTTTCATTGATCTGCTTTACCGCAAAAGCTAAGGCCAGGATGTGTTGGTAATTCTTGGGAAGTATTCTAGAATGAATGTTGCAATCTGTATCAGATAATATTTTACAGTTTTGAAACTTTTTGCATATTTATCACATTTATTATTGTTGATCACAGAAGATGTATACTACTTTGGAGGGGATAATGTTTAACACAATATAACATTCATATATTCAGATTTTTACATTTTCATGTTACCTCATATTTCCAATCATCATAAATAATAATGTCTTTAAAAATTAAATACTTTCCATCTGAACAATGGATAATGTCTACCTAACATCTAAAGTTTCTTCAATTTCTTATAACATCATCTGGCATTTTAATTAACACAATGCACATACAAAACTGAATTTCTTACGTTAGTTCTTCAGGCATGGCTGGTGGCGGTTCCTTTATGAAATCTTTGGCACAGGAAAGGAAGATGCCATGGGAGGCAATACCACCAATGACGAGATCTCCAGATTGATGATAGCTGTGAAGTGGGTATTGTGGATACTGGACATTACATTTTGCTTTGAGAGCTTCATATGCTGTGTATGGAAGCAGAGTTAACAGGAACATTCCTCCTATGAACATTCTGAGTGCAATGGAAAAATATATTTTTTCCTGCAGGTCTTTATATCTACAAAGCAGTCATTAGAATCTCTACTGATTCAGCAGCATGCAGAATGAAATATAATTACTATAATGCCAATATTAAATGAGTAGACATCTTCTGGCCAATCTAAAACTCCAAATATTGAACACTTGAGGTCATAAAAACAAACACATATCCCCATCCCTACCACTAATGCTAGAGGTTAGATTTATCCAATATTTCACTGACTATGTTACATCTTTGGGAATAAACTGCAATTTTATGCCAGCTAATTTAATTATAGATTTTATGTTAATTATAGATTTTATGTTAATTGTAGGAATGGAAATTATTTCTTATACAGAACTGAAATTCCATGTAGAATATCTTTAGAAAATCAGATGGAGTTAGCAAAGATGGCTAAACTGACTGTTTAGAGGTACAATCAATACTCAGATCAGTATAGATTAACTCCAAGTTAACATCAGACAACAATCATCTAAACCAATGGTCGCAACCAGTGGGCTGGGAACCACTGGTGGTCCGCAAGAAAATTTTGGTGATCCACAGAGAAATGTAACCCCCAAAGCACCCCCAAAACAATTAATCCAGGCTGCAAGGGATCACAAGATTGTGCTGCCCACATGGTCTGCAGGAACACAAGGCTTGTGTCACTTGCATTATAAACAAGAGGTAGTGAGGGGAGGGGGGAGGGGGGAAACTTGCCCTACTCGCCCCACCCACCTGGCCTGGCCGACAGCTGCTTCTTTCCACTTCTTTCTTCTTCTGCTTTTGACTGCACACAAGGAAAGCAGCAAAAGTCTTTCTTTCTTTCCCCAAACTCCACCAGAAATAAGTCTTTAGGACCCTGCAAGGCATCCTGCTTCAAGAGGTTGCACCATTATGGTAGAGTTTGGGAGAGAGAAAGAAAGACTTCTGCTGCTTCTGCTGTCAGCTTTAAAATTCAGCTGTCACATTTCATGGAAGGGGGGTGGAGGAGTTGAAAAGTTCAAGGTTATTCTGTATGTCATATTAAGAAATTCCAGATACAGTTAATTGGTTATCATGATTTATGAAGTGTAGAAGTGGGAGGAGAGAAGGAGGCGAGAACGTGGATTCTCTGTAATGTGCAAAAATAATTTCACTTTGGGAAATTGCCTTTGACATGCCAGATCTGTTTTTAAATAAATCAATTGGAAAGAAAATGTCTCAGGGTGATTGATATCATGGATACTTTCTGGATGCCTTACATTTATTTCCCAAAGTCCACTTTTATTTTTTGAAGGGGCTTGGCTGATACCCCGGAGTTCTTTTTCCACAGATGGAGAAAGATTAACAATCAGCTGAAGTTGGAGATATGCAGGGGGAGAGTATGGGGCCCTTCCTTTCAGAACATTAATTAAATCTGCAAGCCCTTATTTGAAGGAGATGATGGATGCTTTAAGAATGACAGTAGAGGAAAGAGGTTTGGAAACTATACCAAAGCGTTTCAACTCAAGAAGTTGTTATAATCCAGAGGTAACCCAGCTGTTTGAAGAGAAATCTTTCTCAAGCCCAAGGCATATTGCTATTCTGTCAAATTGGAGGGAGGAGACTATACATATGCCAGTTGGAGGAAGCCAGAAAGTTGCATCAACTGACAGAGGTATGTTGCAGCCTCCGAGGCAATCCCCTCATTTTCCAGAGGCAATTTTGCCCCCTGCAGAGAGTATCTCTCCAGAGTGGGGATTTGATCCAGGTCAGGGGTAGATTCAATGCCAATGGCAGCCAGCACCAATACAGCCCTGATCTGAAGGGGTGTTGCCCAGACAACAGACAGCAGCCACTTCCCCTCCACCCGACAAGGGAATCGGGCCACATCCATCTTCCTCCTGGCAACCACAAATGCAGCCCGAACTGGCAGCGAGGCCACAGGGACCCTATTCCAGCGAGGCACCATCCAGCCAGGATAAAGGAGGCCTACCCAGCCTATGTACCCCACCAGATGAGTTCCTTTCATTCCAGTACAACCTGCAGGGGCTTGGCCTGTGCCACCTCCTCAACCATGACCCAGGCTGAACCAAATACCCTTTAAGGCCATATTCAGTGGCCACCATGAACTTTCAATTACTTCCTCACTCGAATCCGATCCCATATAGAGCAATTTGGAGATCAATATGCCACAGAGCGCGATTTGGTTATGACCATAACAAATGGGATGAATGAAGAGGATGCTTCAGACTGGGTGGCCCAAATACACAATGAACAAGCCCCCGAATTACACTATGTAAAAAGATTTATTCAATTATTAAGGCTCAGATTTGAAAATCCAGACAGGGTAGCAGAGAATGAAGAGAAGTTAATGGAAATGAGGTAATGCAAGCAACCCTTGTCAGAATTTATTTGGGACTTTAGAAGGGTCACAAGCCACCTCATGGATTGGTCTGAAAGAATGACTTTATACTATTTTAAAAACACCATTGATCCAGAAGTAAAGAAGGCCTGTGGAATCCCAGAGACCTTACAATCATGGTATGTCGTATCCCTCAGCTTAGATAGCAGCATCAACCCACACATCAACCCCCTTCTGGCAGCCCTGCCTAAGAGAACTGTGGCTAGGAGACCACCGACCAGATCAGCCAAACCTGCTCATACCTAACCTACCAGGGTACTCAAATGTTACCTATGTGGCCAAGCTGGCCATAGAGCAGCAGGCTATCTGGCTCCTGCTCCTGTACCACAAGCTCTGCAGTCAAAGTCTAATCCAACTGTTAGAGGTTGGAAGAACCAAGAAAGACCTCTGGCCAGGAGCAGATTTGCAAAACACAGCTGGGAAAGTCCCCTCTGTGCAGATGGGAGCAATGGGCCACCAGACCGCCACCAAGTCCCCGAGAACCCAACCTGCGAAGATGACCCAATGGTGAGTGATCCCATCATACCTTTTACAGTCAAGGTCAAGTTAGAGGTACCAAATATGGGGGACCCCGGGGAGTTAGAAGCTGTCATTGATACTGGATGTTCTAGAAATCTTATCGGACTCCCCATCATTGAACAATTGGACATGAAGACTAACCCACTAAAACACCCAATCAGATTTGAGCAAGTGGATGGAACCTTAATTAGAGGGCCCCAGCCACTCAGATGACTGAATTGATCAAGATGGAATTAGGGCCCCATTGCAAACTTATATGCTTCATAGTGGCCCCCAAGATGTCAGAATCAATCATACTGGGACTCGCTTGGCTAGACAAATGGGCCCCAATGATCAAATGGGAGGATAGATTCATAAAAATCCTCATTGGCCCCTCTTCCAACCACTACAAAGTCACCGGTCAGCTTGAACCCAGAGCCTGAGCAAGCATCCTTGGCAACCACCCTCTCCCAGATAACCCCCAACCAAAACAAAGACTTGGCTGAAGCATTCAGTGAAGAAGAGTGTAATGTTTTACCTCCCTATCAAGCTACTGATTGTGCCATAGAATTAGAGCCCGGGGTAAAATTACCCAAACCAAAGATATATTACATGACGCCTGCTGAAATGACTGAATTAAGGAAATACATCGATAGCAATTTGGAATGAAGTTTTATTGAGCCTTCCAAATCAAGATTAGCTGCCCCCTGTTGTTCAAGGAGAAGAAAGATGGTGGGTTGAGATTGTGTGTTGACTTTAGAGGCGTGAACACTGTATGCATCAAAAACATGTACCCTCTCCCCCTTATGAAGGACTTATTGAACCACCTGTCAAAGGGCAAGATATTCACCAAGCTAGATCTCAGGGAAGTTTACTACTGGGTCCGCATCAAAGAAGGAGATGAATGGAAAACTGCTTTTAACTTCCCTCTGGGTAGCTTCCAATTCAAAGTCATGCCTTTCAGACTTCAGGGAGCTCCTGCAGTGTTTATGCAGTTCATCAATGAGGTGCTACACCGCACCTTTATCGGGGGGTCCTCGTGTACCTGGTGACATCCTTATCTTCAGCAAAACCATGGAAGAACATGTTCAATTGGTCCAACAAGTTCTAGAAAAACTGCTAGTCACCAAATTATATGTGAAACTCTCAAAATTTGAATGAAAGAGTCATTGGACTACTTACGCTACTGAATATCCAACCTGGGGATTGAAATGGACCACGGAAAGGTGAAAGCAGTGCTGGACTGGCAACCCTCCAGAACCCGAAAACAACTGTAAAGTTTCTTGGGGTTTGCCAACTTCTATAGACAATTCATTCCATCCTTTGCTGAAGTTGCCCTCCTATTGATGGAGCTATTAAAAATGGGCCTGTCGCTCACCAAACCAAAGTCAAGTCAACCCTTGGCTTGGACTATGGACTGTCAGAAAGCTTTCAAGGCCTTAAAATGGCTTTTCGCATCTGAGCCCATCCTCCAGCGACCAAGCCTTTTATTGTCCAAATGGATGCAAGTGATGTAGCGGTGGCAGCTGTTTTGCTGCAAAAGGACTCTCAAGGCCGACTGATGCCTTGCACTTATGTGCCCAAAAAGCTGACAAACACAGAGTGAAGATGGGTGGTCTGGGAGAAAGAAACATTCGGTGTAAGATGGGCTTTGTTGAGTTGGAAGCATTTTCTAGAAGGGGTGCCAGAGGCCTTTGAGGTATGGATTGATCATAAGAACCTTGAGGCTCTAAAAAACCTTAGCAGATTATCGCCCGCTGGGCCCAATATTTCAAGCAATTCAACTTTAACATTAAATATATCCCCAGAGGGAAAAACATACTGGTGGACGCTCTGTCCAGAAAACCTCAGTTTGACAGCCACCAAGAGAAAATAGTACAAGCCTTAATTTCAGAAGCTCAATTGGCAGGCCAAGTGACCACTTGAGCCCAAGGCAACCACAACCCCAAACACCTGGAAGATAAGCTGACTGCAGAATTGAAAACAATCCTATTGACCGATCCTTGGTTCCTGGACCACCAAACTGAATTGACCATGAATGATGGTCTAACTTGGAAAGGGACTAAGTTTTGTTTACCCACAACCCTAAGACTACTGATACTAAAGCACAGCCACAACTCCCGGCTGGGAGGCCACTTCAGATTCCTAAAAACCCTATATTTACTGAGAAGACAGTTCTGGTGGCCAAAAATGAAACCTGATATTGAGGACTATGTAAAAAGTTGCTTTATTTGTGCCACAATGATACACCAAACTGGAAAATCCCCTGGCCTCCTGCAACGTTGCTGAACCAACCCAACCTTGGGAAGAGATTGCAACGGATTTTGTTGAATTACCTAAGAGTGAAGGGAATACAATCATTTGGACTATAATTGACTTATTCTCTATAAACAGATTTATAGCCTGCCAATGACTTCCATCTGCAAAAAAACTTGCAAAGCTGTTCGTGAAACATATCTATAGACTACATGGAGTACCTCATAGAATAATATCAGACAGAGGGGTACAATTTACCACCAAATTTTGGAGGGAATTTCTGAAATCAATTGGTTCCTCTCAAGAGTTATCCTCAGCTTTCCATCCTGCTTGTAACGTAGCAGCAGAAAGGGCTAATGCCATGATTGAACAATACATTAGATGCTATGTAAATTATCAACAAGAAAATTGGGCTGAGTTATTACCTTTTGCAGAGGTTGCTTATAATAATGCACTACATAGCAGCACAGGATTGACTCCATTCCAAATCAACACTGGAATGGATTTTGTCCCGATGCCAGAGTTAGCTAAACAACCTCCCTCATCCATGTCCCTAACAGAATGGATGAACTCATTAAAGAAAGAATGGGAAGATATAAAAAAGCTTTGACCGAAGCTGCAAAAAATTATAAAAAACAGGTGGATAAACATAGTTCCCTTCAACTGCCAAAGTATATTTGTCGACCAAGTATCTTAGGTTGAAACTGCCCAATAAGAAGCTGGGTCCAAAATTCTTGGGTCTGTTCCCAATTTCAAAGATAATCAATCCAGTCACTGTCCAATTAAGTCTTCCTTGAATATTGGGGAAAATTCATCCAGTATTCCGTTGTAGTTTACTAAAACCAGCTACTACATCGATGATAAGATCACCGTCAATCACTCTCCCTAAACCATTAATGGTACAGGGGAAACACATTATGAAATTCAAAAAATTCTAGATTACACGGTGGCCGATTGCAATATTTGGTCTTATGGAAAGGATACATTAAGTTAAGACTACATAGAGTTGATAAGGATTTTATAAGTACATAGTCTGATACATAAAAGTTCAATTATATAATATTGCCAAATTTTGTTGTTAAAAGTCCATTAGATTGGAAGACAGAAGGAATATTGGAGAGTAATTGATTCTATAAGACATACTACTAGAAGAACTCCAAAATGGTGAATGAATTAATAGGATTCTAGATAGACTTAAACATAGTGTATTGTACAAAGATCTAGTGAATGCTGATCTGGGACAACATATATAATATTCTAGAAAAACAAAGTGAAATATTAAAAGAAATGACAAGCATCACTACAATGACGGTGAAGGCCGGAAAAAAGACAACACCAGTTCCATCAATTTCAACAGAGGCTGCTTCACCTATAATGCAAAAAACGATTAAAGGAATGCTCACAAGAGAAAAGCAGAGTGTAGCCCCAAGTACACCAAATTTATAAACCACACTACTAACAATACAAGAATCGATGATTAAGCTTCAGGAAATGATGATGAAAAATTATAGTGAAATGAAAGCAGAAATAAATGAAGTAAAAGAAGAAATGGGGAAATTAAAAAGTGAAATGAAAACCGATATACATAAATTGGATGAAAAAATTGGCTTGATTCATCAAGCACTGGAAAAAAATGAACATACAATAAAAGAAGTTGAAAAACGTACACAACAAACAGAGAGAAAATTAGATCTGGTCAATCAAAAAATGAAAATGATAAATAAAGAATTGGAGGACTGACTTATCCATCTAGAGATGGATCACGCAACATCATACCTTTGGTTCCAGAATGTAGTGGAAACGAAGGAAGAAGACTTGGAATTAGTGATGGCTGAAATGATAGCAGAAACTCTATAATGGGACAAAAATGAAATATTGAATGAAATGGATGATGTCTATTGAATGAGCACAAATTATGCCAGATGGCAGAAGTTACCAAAGAAGGTGCACATATGGCTCACAAGGAGAAAGATTTGGGGTATATTATACAAAATGACAAAGGATGAACCAATGGTGTACAAGGGAAAAGAGATCCAGATGTTAAAACAAGGTCCAAATAGAGTGAGGGAGCAAAGATGGGACTATTGATTTCTGGCCACACAGTTTACTAAACAAAATATTCTCTTCCAGGGGTTAGTCCCAGAAGGGATGCTAGTGACCTGGGAGGAAAAGAAATTTAAGATTGATTCCTTAGAGAAAGCCCAAGAATTTTATGACCAGCTAGTAAGACTGGAGGACCAAAGCAATAAAGAAGAGCTTGAGTCGAATAGTCAAGAAGAAGAACAACAACAAGGAACCAAAGAAGGAGACCAGGGGACAGAAGAGAAAGAACAACAAGAAGAAGGAGACCCAAAGGTGATAGTAAGAACCCAAAGAGACACAAGAGCCAACAGATGACAAAGAGTGAGATACAATTAAGAAGATGGGAGAAGAAATCAAACTATTATCGTTAAATATAAATGGATTAAATTTGACAACAAAGAGAAAAAGAATATTGGCAAAATTAATTAAACAAAAAGTTGACATAGTATGTTTATAAGAAATGCATATCCAAAGAATAGATGAAAAATATTTAAAATGCCCT
The DNA here is from genome assembly GCA_023653725.1 of Bungarus multicinctus. NCBI lineage: Eukaryota > Metazoa > Chordata > Lepidosauria > Squamata > Elapidae > Bungarus > Bungarus multicinctus. The sequence continues at coordinate 117,082,899 of CM042840.1, forward strand.
AAATTCGGGAAACTATATACAGCGTCATTGGACCAAAAAAAGGAATAGCCATATATGTTAAGGAGGAAATAAAAACAAAGTTAATTTTCACGGATCATAAAGGAAGAATCCTAATGATGGAAATGTGGATAGCCCCAAAACCAGTACTATTAGTAGTAATACTAATTTACTCACATTGGGGGACACACACTGGACCTGATTTTTGTCTCTGCTCAGTGGTTAAATTATCGTAGCTTTGGGGATATAGTTATAAAACCCTTGTCATGGTCCGATCATTCTCTTCTTAGGCTTGACTTCTGTGCCACCCCCCCACACCGCAGGGAGGCGGAACCGAGGAGATGGTTCTGCCCCAGGCGCCTGATGGATCCTGAACGGTTCCAGATGGAGCTTGGGCCATTTCCTGAGACTCTGGCTCGCAGCTCGGCTGAAGACTTAGTGGCCACCTGGGATTGGTTGGCCGCTGAGGTTCTCGACCGAGTTGTGCCTTTTCGACTCTGACTCGGCACAGATCCCATCCAGCTCCGTGGTTATGGAGGAGCTGAGGGAGATGAAGTGCTGGAAAAGATGTCTGGAGGGCGTCTGGAGGGCCAGTCGTACCGAATCTGACTGGACACAGGAGAGGTCCTATATTAGGACCTACCTAGTGGCAATAGAGGCGACAAAGCATTTGCACTTCTCCGCCCTTATTGCATCAGCAGAAAATCGGCCTGCCACCCTATTTAGAGTGACCCACTCTCTCCTTGAGCCAAGAGCGCGGGAAGACCTCTTGCAGGGCAGGGCAGAGGAGTTTTCCCAATTTCTGCATGATAAAATCACTCAGATTCGGGGCAAGCTGGGTGGTCCCGGGGGAGGTGGCCGGGGCAAGTCTTGAAATGGTTATCTGGGAGGAGTTCGATCCTGTGACTACCGAAGGCATGGACAGGTTGCTGGGGCGGCTGAACACCACCACATGTTTGTTGGACCCGTGCCTCTCCTGGTTGGTTTTTGGTGAGGTGACACGAGGCTGGCTCCAGGGGATTGTCAACACTTCGTTGAGGGAGGAGTCGCTCCCTACCGCCCTGAAAATGGCGGTGGTGCGGCCTCTCCTCAAGATGCCTGCCCTGGACCCAGCGCTTTTGAATAACTATCATCCAGTTTCCAACCTCCCCTTTGTGGTGAAGGTTGTGGAGAGTGTGGTGGCGTTTCAGTTCCCTCAGTACCTGGAGGAAACGATGTATTTAGATCCCTTCCAATTGGGCTTCAGGCCCGGGCACAGTACTGAAACAGCATTGGTCGCATTGGTTGATGATCTCTGGAGGGCCCGTGACTCTGTCCTGGTCCTATTAGATCTCTCAGCGGCTTTTGATACTATCGACCATAGTATCTTATTGCAGCGGCTAGAGAGGTTGGGAATTGGAGGTACCGTCTTGCAGTGGTTCTCCTCCTTCCTCTCTGACCGCTTGCAATTTGTGTTGATGGGGCGGAGAGGTCCACCCCTAGGTTCCTCATTTGTGGGGTGCCTCAGGGGTCAGTCCTCTCCCCTCTCTTGTTCAACGTTTATGTGAAGCCGCTGGGGGAGATCATCCGTGGTTTTGGAGTAAAGTGTCATCTTTATGCGGATAACACTCAGCTTTACATCTCTACCCCAAACCACCCCAATGATGCTTTGGAGGTTATGTCCCAGTGCCTGGAGGCCATGTGGATTTGGATGGACGGGAACAGGCTCCAGCTCAATCCTTCCAAGACTGAGTGGCTGTGGTTTCTGGCGCCCCAATATAGTTAGCTGACTCCGTCACTGGCTATTGGGGGTAAGATTTTAGCCCCCACAGAGAGGGCTTGCAATCTAGGCATCTTCCTGGATGTACGGCTGTCATTAGAAGATCATATTACAGCCATCTCCAGTGGGGCTTTTCATCAGGTTCGCCTGATGCGCCAGTTGTGGCCCTTTCTCAATTGGGATGCCTTACGCACGGTCACTCATGCCCTGGTCACCTCCCGCCTGGATTACTATAACGCCCTCTACATGGGGCTTCCCCAGGGGAGCACCTGGAGGTTGCAACTGGTGCAAAATGCGGCCGCGCAGGTGGTTATGGGGACCTCTAAAAGCTCTCATGTGACTCCTCTCCTGTGCAAGCTGCATTGGTTGCCGGTGGCCTTCCAGGTGCGCTTTAGGGTTCTGGTTTTGACCTTTAAAGCGCTCCATGGCATCGGACCATGCTATCTGCAAAACCGCGTTCTGCCGATAATCTCCCACTGACCTGTGCGCTCCCACAGGGAGGGCCTCCTTCGGGTCCCGATGGCCTCTATGTGCTGCCTGGTGACCCCAAGGAACAGGGCCTTCTTTGTGGGGGCACCCGATCTCTGGAATAGGCTCCCCCTGAGTTGTGAACGATACTGACCTGAGGGTGTTCAGGCGTGATTTGAAGACCTGGCTCTTTGAACAGGCTGGCCTGGGCTGATCTTAAATTAATTTTAATGGGGTTTAAGTAATGAATTTTAAGATTGGGATTTTAGATTCGGTAACAGCCCTTATTTAATTCTATTTTAACTTTTGTATATGTGTTATTTTAGTAGGCTGTGCACCGCCCTGAGTCCTTCGGGAGAAGGGCGGTATATAAATTGAATAAAATAAAATAAATAAATAATATATGTAGCCTGATAAGTATTAGCAGAGTTTCCTTGGTTACAAGGAATATGCAGCAAATGAAAGCAGTGTGCAAAGTTGTAGCAATGTGCATAAAGTCAAACAACCACAGAAGTTGAAGGGTATTGAAGTAAAGGTTATATATACAGGATATAGGCACAGTCCAAGATTTAGTCCAAGATTCATACACAGTTCACAGTCAATACAGTAGAAAACTAACCATCATAGTCAGCAGGCAAAACAGCAATATTGTAACTCGAACACATCAATGGAGAGAGATGTAGAGATATGGAGATGATGAAGAGATATTGAACTCTCTGGCTTCCTGCTTTACAGTAAGTCTGCTACTTGCACCCAATCAGTATCCTGGCTTCAGTAAAATGATGAGTCATCATGACTTACAACCATATATTGTAAACCAAATAGTTTGGATTCTTAAAGAAACCTGACATTCTCCCCTTTGGTTTACTATATATATATATATATATCCAACATATACATATCCACAAAGTTACAGTGCATATTTATAGTGTTACAGAGTTACAGAGTTAAACCATATTTCTTACAACAATCATTGTGTTTTTGAAAACCTTGTGCCTTCATGAAGTTATCAGCTATATTCTGTTCACTCTCACAATACTTTAGCACAGTTTGTTTTCCACACATTGCCGTACATTCAGATACCTTAAATCAGTATGCTTTGATCTTGTTTTAACAGCAATACTGGTTACTAATTTTATAGCATCCTGGTTATCTTCGTACACAGTAAATGGTTTAGTTACATCCAACTCAATATCTAAACAGAGTTGTTTAAAATAAATCAGCTTCCATTTTTGGAAGACTGATATGTTGCTGTCTAATTGACTGCCATTCTATCAATGCATTCCCTAGCATTATTATCAAACCAGATGTTCATTTCCTTGTTTTGACATCGTTTGCAAAACTTGCATCAGCATATGCAGTGACACTTAATTCCTTATTGGGTTCTAAATGCAAAGCATAATTCAAAGTGTTCTTCAAATATCTAAGTATTCGCTTTGCAGCCTTCCAATGTTTAACATTAGGTTCTATAGTGTACCTTGCCAACTTAATTACACTGTTATGAGTAAAATTTGGATATTATACTTGAGAATATAAAGAACCAAACTGAAGCCATTTTGTGTTCGCAGTTTGACCTTTTAAAGCTCAGAACAGTTATGAAATGTGTTTTTGTGAGACAATTTATTGGCATATGTTAGAGGACATTTGTACTGGGGCGCTCTGACATTATAAATGTCACCTTAAGGAATATTAATGTTTCGTTATAATTTTTCTGGAATGTGAAAAACAGGAAATCTGAAAATATTGGAAGTTTTCCATGGAAAGTTGTATAACGTCCATATATGGAAAAAGGAAGTATTATGTAACCATGTGATTTGATAAACCTATATAAGTTGTATTCACTGAAAGGAGGGCGTCTCCTTCCTCTTAGAAAATGTTTCTTTTCTAGAGTGAACTGAGTCCAATACTGCAGTATTTTCCCTAATAAAGCATCCTATAACTCAGATTACCAAAAGTCTGTTGTTTCATTTTTGAATGCTTATAACAATTTTGGCGAGTGCCAGCCAGGAGTTAGATGTTTTTTTCTTTCTTTGGACGGATGATTTTTCAGGATTGCAATGGCGCCTCTCCGCTGGATTTGTGGAGGCAGTTACTGGGTCTTCCACCCAAGGGAGGGGAAATCGCTCTTAAAACCTTTACTGGTAATCTGCTTATAGGTGCTTGGAACAGCCGAAGTTTGGTGCACCGTGGGTCTCAGGTGAGCTGAATTTTAATTAGTAACTTTTCAAATTGTGTTGCAACATTTCCTAAATTGGAATGGGATTGTTTAGATGGGTCTGAAAATGATTTCTGTTTGATGTGTGTATGAGAGTTTAAACTGTTATTTTTTTTCTTGTCTCTTTTCTCCCTGTCATATTTTGTGTTAAGTGGGGTTATAATGAGAACAAGATGTTTCTAACATTTCAGAGTTCTCTTTTGGAGAGCTGGTTCGGCTTTTGGCTGCTGGTCTTTAAGTATTATTCCCTTGATACAGATTGTATTTTGTATGGCTGGAATGGCTGAAATATGTTTGAAACAGTTCAAAACTTTAGAGTGTGTATTGAAATGTATATTGGTTTGAATGCCTTCAAAGCTGTGTTAAACGGTTAACTGTTGCATCTTTGTATTGTCTCTTTTAATGCTGTGTTGAAGAGGTAAAGAGGTTAGATGCCCAGGTGATTTATGTTGATCTGTGATAGTATGTGGAAGGGTCTTTTCCTTTCTTAGTAAGAGGTTTTCTTAAGGAATATGTGAGCTAACTTTGTGAGAGAGAGTTGTGAGGATTTTTATGTTTGGAATAGTTATAAAATTTACAGCAAAGAAATTTTATTTGTAGTGTGAAATGCCTAATAGTCTTACAGATGTGTTATTTACTTCCTCTGTTTTGAGGAATTATAAGTTGTCAATGCTGAGATTGAATAGTGTTCTGGTAAGGAGTTTGTTCATGGTTTAAGCATTTATACTTTTGTGGAGTTGCAGCATATTTTAAATTATTTGTTTACTTCAGAAGGGATATAGATACTATACTCTACTAGTATAGTCTACTGCAGGAAATACCTGGTGATATACTGGCTGGAATAGTGAGGCCAGTTTAGTATAAGATATTAACAACTGATGTGTCAAGAGGACGGAATCTGGTTAGAGGTTTTTTCTTAGATGGGTCAGTTTAGAGATGAATTGCCAGCTGACTTCTTGCATAGAATTAGAGTTAGTTTGAATAAGTGTTTATTTTAATTTTTTCTTCAGAGAGACACCAGAATACTAAGTGTTAATGAAATTGTAGTTTGTGACAGAGACCACGGAAAGTTTTTTTTTCTTAGTTGTGATGAAATGGAATCTTGTCAGTGAAATATGTTTTCTGTGTTCGAAGCTGTTATGAAGCTAGAAAGAGAGAGCAGAGATAAGTCAGATGGATTTGGACTTGTAATAGTTAATAATATCACAAGATTGGATCTTCATATTCATATTTATCTACTGGAAGTAGATGGAAGCATCCAGAGAAGGGGAGAGAATATAATTTCTTTCCTGGAACAGAAATAGCTGCTGACAAAAGTAAGCAGTGTTTTGCTTGCGGCATTTTTTTTGAGAAAATTGCCCGGACAAGCGGAGAAATGCAGCAGAGGCTGTATATCCTAATTGGAGATTAGAGGGGTCAAAGGCTTTTAATACTTGTGTCTCATCAGATGTAAAGGTGGGACTTGAGGAAATAGTTGTGGTTTCCTGATAGATACGTAGCCAGAATTTTCTTTTGGCCAGGTATGATGTATCTGGTGTTAAGGGAGAGCCTTTTGATGTTGCTATTGTTGAAGATGTGTCTCTAAAAGGAGAACACTCGGAGATAACATTGGATGCTATGTGTATACCTGAAGCAGGTATGGACCTTTTAGGATGAGATGCTTTGTCCTTATTAGGTTGTGCTTATCTTTCTGAAGATAAGTGTACTGTTCAGTTATTGACTGATGAACAGGAGAGATTTATAGATTCTATTGTGTGGGAAGTAAAAGAAAATAGAGGTGTTTTGACTATTACACTTGTGATATTAGTGATATTGTGCCAGTGAGGCAGAAGCAATGTGATATTTCCCTGGAAGGGAGATGTGGCTTGAATTCCTGTTAGGGGATGGGCTAATTGAGCCTGCGATGTTACCGTACAACATATTCATATTGCCTATAGAGAAACCTGATGGTTTTTGATGTCTAGTGGTTGGTTTCATATAATCACTTGGCGATTATTATGCCAGAATCCCTATACGGTGTTAGGGGAATTCCATATGAATACAGGTATTTTAGTGTGATAGATTTGAAATATATATTTTTTTTTTTGGAGTTGCCCTGTAGTGGGGGGCTGATCCAGATACACATTGAACTTGATAGTATCAATGGTGTGTTTTACCAGAGAGGGGTTCTTAGAAAGCCCTACTTTGCTTGGACAAGCTTAGAGCAGGTCCTTGGGGGTTTTGAACCACCTGTGGGTATAAAGGTGTTACAGTTTGTAAATGATCTGTTGGTCTTAGGTGAGAAGAAGAGAGATCTTGAGAAAGGTGTGTAAATGCTTTCTTAGGACAATAGGACCTAAGAGTTTAAGGAAACCTTTCCATTTGTTTGGAAGAGGTATAGCTGAAAGTGTTTGTTCTAGCTCAGGTGTGAGCTGGGAAGCAGAAACTTATAGTTCTGTTTTTGGTTGACAATTGATGGATTTAATAGTGTTTTAGTGTTTTAATGCAGGAGGCATATGTGGCTTACATATGTTAGAATTTTACAGCAATTTTATTGTTAAGTATTTGTTTCTTTCAACTGACAGGAGTTTAAATTCAGTTGAATTCCTTTTGAGAGAGAGACAGGAATGGAAGATATAGGACTATACATGATTGTATTGGAGTTCTAGATTTACTGACAAAAGTGAGAGAGGATTTGGAAGATAGCTCAATAGAGGGAGGTATTAATTTGTTTATTGATGGATCTCCTCGAAGTAAAGAATGCTTATCTGTTGAGTATTTTGCTTAGGTGTGTGATGTGTTTCCTTTGGTGCAAGCTTTGATGCTTCTAGAAAATGCAGTGGGTATGCAGTGGCTGAAGTTATTGGCTAAGAGAAGTTTTCCAAAGAGATTTTGGGAAATAGATTAGCAGATGAGACTTATGTATGTATATATAGATGCATGTATGAGAGAAATACCAATGATGGTTTTAGTTCCTGTTTTGGAATGGGATGTAAAACCAGGTTTCATTGATGAAGAAGAGAAACAGATGATGTTAGAGATGTGGAGTATAGAGATTACATATAGTTAATAGGCCTATTATGAGGGACATAGTAGAAAAGGTACATGAGGGTACTTATTAGGGAACACAAGTATTTGTGGCTTGTGTGAAGAGAAGATATATTTGTAGAAGTATGTACACGATAGTTATGCAAGTGAGTAGAACATATATATATTGTGTGAATGCATATAATCCTGATAGGAGGAAGAGATTTGGCTATTTGGCCATTTTAAAGAATGTGAGTTGCTTGTACTGTAATCTCAACAGTGAGTACTTTGAAATATCTGTTGGTGATTGTTGATCATTTGACTAAATGGCTGGAAGCTGTTCTGTGTGCAAGAGCGAATGCACAAATGACTGTGAAGTTAATATTGGAACAGATATATATATATATATATATATATATATATATATATATATATATATATATATATATATATATATATATATATATATATATATACTTTGTATTACAACACCCTGTTAAGCCCCAATTAAGGGAGAAAGCATACTGCTTTCTTTTCTGTCTTTCGGCTCATCACCAGAGACCATACCGACAGAAAGCTATTTGTTTCGTTGCCTTTTGTTTACATGTGTGTAAGGTTTTTAAGCTGATAATTTTTTTTTTTTATTATTTAAAAATTATTTTATTATTTAAAAATTATTTATTATTTAAAAATTATCAGCTTAAAAACCTTACACACACACACACACACACATATATATATATATATATATATATATATATATATATATATATATATATATATATATATATATGGATCTTTGGTTCTTCGGGTTTTCTCCCGCGTAGAGTTGGAAATATCTAGGCGACGTTTCGATGAAGTCTCATTCATCATCTTCAGGCTTGTGTCTTCGGCCTTGTGCTTCTCAGAGTGATGTGAGCTTGCAGCTGCTTCTTCCTTTTAACTACTAGTGGGGGTGTGACTTGATTGGGTGGGGGCTTGGCTGTGTTCTGATTGGGTGGGGGGGTGTTCTCATTGGTTGGGGGTTTGGCTGTGTTCTGATTGGTTGGGGGGTTGGCTGTGTTCTGATTGGCTGGGGGTGTGTTCTGCTCTGGTGGGGGTTTGGTTGTACTCCGGTTAGTCTCAGTTGCTGGGGGATTTGAGCTGGTGAGCTGTGATCCTATTGTTTGGCTTTGCGTTCGTGGTCGTGCCACATCTTCATGGTGGGCATCAGTTCCCTTCATGTATGGGTTGGGGGGGTTTGAAGCAGGTAGTGATGCAGCTGTGGTACGGCTTCTGGTCCGTGGTCGTGTTTCATCTTCTGTGTGGGTGTGAGTCTGCTTTCTGCATGGAAGTGTGGTGGTAGTTTCTTGTGTGGCCCTTGTGGGTGTGGGTCTGGTGTCCTTTATGTTAGGTACTCTTTTGTTAATGAGGGCAGGTTTCCAAATGGCTGGTAGACGGGAGGTGTCATCTCGTTTATTCATGCTGTGTGGGCGTTTTTCTATCTCTATGGCTTCTCTGATTATTCTGTTGTTGAAATGTTCAGTTTTGGCGATAGTTCTGGTATTTTTAAAGTCAATCTTGTGTCCTGTGGCTTTGAGGTGTTGGACCAGGGAAGAGGTCGGTTCTTCTTTTTTGATTGAGTTCTTGTGTTCTTCAATGCGTGCACTTATCCTTCTGTTAGTTTGTCCAATGTATGTGGTGGGGCAGGAGGTGCACGGGATTTCGTATACTCCTTGGTTTTCTAACTCAATTTTGTCTTTAGGGTTTCTTAGGATGGTGGATATTTTTCTGTTTGTGCAGAATGCTGTTTTAATGTTGTGTTTTTGGAGGATCTTGCTGATTTTGTCTGTAGTGCCTTTTATATATGGGAGGAGGGCTTTGCCATTTTCTTGTTCTCTGTCTTGGATTTTGGTTGGGGTTTCTTTTTGGATTAGGTGAGTAATCTTTCTTCTTTGGAATCCATTTGCTGTTAGTACGTTAGTGAGAGTGTGTAGTTCGGTTTTTAGGTGTTGTTCATCGGCTAAGCATTTTGTTCTGGAGATGAGTGTCTCAGCTACGGAATTGATCTGTGCTGGGTGGTGGTTTGAGAGTGCGTGTAGATAAAACCACACAGCATGAATAAACGAGATGACACCTCCCGCCTACTAGCCATTTGGAAACCTGCCCTCATTAACAAAAGAGTACCTAACATAAAGGACACCAGACCCACACCCACGAGAAACTACCACCACACTTCCATGCAGAAAGCAGACTCACACCCACACAGAAGATGAAACACGACCACGGACCAGAAGCCGTACCACAGCTGCATCACTACCTGCTTCAAACCCCCCCAACCCATACATGAAGGGAACTGATGCCCACCATGAAGATGTGGCACGACCATGAACGCGAAGCCAAACAATAGGATCACAGCTCACCAGCTTAAATCCCCAAGCAACTGAGACTAACCGGAGTACAACCAAACCCCCACCAGAGCAGAACACACCCCCAGCCAATCAGAACACAGCCAACCCCCCAACCAATCAGAACACAGCCAAACCCCCAACCAATGAGAACACACCCCCACCCAATCAGAACACAGCCAAGCCCCCACCCAATCAAGTCACACCCCCACTAGTAGTTAAAAGGAAGAAGCAGCTGCAAGCTCACATCACTCTGAGAAGCACAAGGCCAAAGACACAAGCCTGAAGATGATGAATGAGACTTCATCGAAACATCGCCTAGATATTTCCAACTCTACGCGGGAGAAAACCCGAAGAACCAAAGATTCACATACAAATACCCGCGAAAATCTCCGAAAACATATATATATATATATATATATATATATATATATATATATATATATATATATATATATATATATATACACTTTGTGTTACAACACCCTGTTAAGCCCCAATTAAGGGAGAAAGCATACTGCTTTCTTTTCTGTCTTTCGGCTCATCACCAGAGACCATACTGACAGAAAGCTATTTGTTTCGTTGTCTTTTTGTTTTACATGTGTGTAAGGTTTAATTATCAGCTTAAAAACCTTACACACACACACACACACACACACACACATATATGCATTGATAGTGCATTTATAATGATAGAGGTACACATTGTACTTTTCATGTGGTAAAATAGGTATAGGAAAGAATTGGAAATAGATTGGCAATAGACCTGTTGGTTTTTTTTTTTTCCTCAGGTGGGGTGAAGAATGTGAACTATAAAACAATACATTGAAGAAATTAATGTTAGCATTTTAATTACCCTGGATGAAATGTTTACCTCTAGCTCTATTGTGAGTGTGTACTTGTTTGAGAAAAAAAATGTTGAAATTTCACAAAAGATGTATGAAATGATATTTGGCATACCTTATACTGGAAGTGTGGGTATGTCTAGAAATTGTACTTGAAGATATATTTTTTTTGTTTAGAAAATATATACAAGGACTGTCCCAGTGTTTTTGTCTTTTAAGGTCTAGAGGACTGTTGGCGCAAACACCACCGTCTGATTTCCGAGTGCATGATTTTAAGAGTGGAGACTGGGTCCTGATAAAGCAGTGGAGAGCTTTTGGGAAGCTGAGGCCTATCTGGGAAGGATCGTTAAAAGTACTATTGACTACTGAGTCTGCTGTACGGATATGTGAGTGAGGCTGGACACATCATTCGTGTCTACAAGGATTGGTGGATCCGGTTCCTGTTTCCTGTGGAAGCAAGCTTCAGGAAGACTGGACTTTTTACTTTCTATTTCTTTTAGATAGTGGGGATAGATAATTACATGTCTAGTTTAGTTTAGGTTTGTGGAACTTTGGGCGGAAGAATTGATTATTTGGTTGCATGTAATACATTTTTTCTTTGTATTGTTGATTATTTTAAGACATGAAATAATAGACTGTTGTACACAGCTATTGTATCCTCTGAGTGTGGAAGAAGATAAAGAAGTGGATGTAAGTCCCCAAAGACTGGTTGTAAGTTTTGAAGTGTAAAACTACATACGTTAAGGTATTCCATTTGTGAATATGAAGTGGATAGTGATTATTGCCTTATGTGGGGTAGGTATGTAGGATTCTGAGGTATTGCCTGGTTATTCATTAACGTGGCAATAGTTATGTTTCCAAACTGAACCTGACAGTACTGAATATGAAGGGCTGATATCACTGACATTGATGAAACCTATGGCTGAGGTTGGAATCTGTATAAGATCCATCTTAGATGATAGTTTATATTTGAGAAATATCTAGCATGTAACCGCACATACGATATATGATATGAGGACTTGTCTAAGAGGATGGAACAACTATATGATCATTGTTTTGACCTGTATGGCAATTATTCTCCTTCCTATATGAGACTTAGAGCTCTGCAAGAGATGTTATTTATGCCATTCATTGAATTAAGAAGTATTCTAAGAAGTTGATGTTTTTGTGTGACAGTTTAGTTAGTGCAAAATGTTCATTTAACTGGAAAAATAGATGTGCAGTTAGATATTTTGAGGTACCAAGAATTTTACATAGAAGTATAAGATACTGAAAGGAACAGAGCCTAATGTGAGAAGTGAAAATGTTGTTCTGAAATTAATGAGAGCAGTTTTGAATAGTTTTTCTTTTTGGGTGAAGGGAAAGACTACAGTTATAGACATCATGTCTATTTATTTTATAGAAGTTTCAGTGTCAGAAGGATTTTTTTATGGCAGAGTTTATCCTGATGATATTTTGTATATTTGTAAAAGATGATACTTTGTTTGGATTTCCTGTGAAGCCAACGAAATGGACTAATCAGGAAAGCTGACAATTTCTCAGCTTATGATTGTATTAAGTATAAACATGCAGATGGCAAAACAATTTATACTTATTTATCTACTGAAGAAGTTTTTTTTTTATTGAATGGAGGTTGAAGACATAGGTGGAATGACACATGTGTTGTATTTACCTAGAGGTTGGTTTATGTTTTGTGGAGTATATGTATATGCATTGATACCAATTAATACAATGGATGTGCAATTGGTCGTTTAATATCTGTTATGGCAACTGCCCATACTAAGGATGAAAATGTGAAGAAATATAGAGGACAACGTTAGTGTTTAATGATACTTCTTTTACAGACTGTAATGATATGTAAGTTGTGTTTCTGCTGTTGTAACGCTAAGAAACCTGGTGCAAAAAGTAAAACATTTAGTCAACAGGAAGTTGGGCTTATGTTAAGGGATCTTGATGATAATTCTCAAGTATAAATAGGTAAAAAAAATAAGGGGAGGATTTTTATGAGTAAAATTTGGATATTATACTTGAGAATATAAAGAACCAAACTGAAGCCATTTTGTGTTTGCAGTTTGACCTTCTAAAGCTCAGAACAGTTATGAAATGTGTTTTTGTGAGACAATTTATTGGCATATGTTAGAGGACATTTGTACTGGGGCGCTCTGACATTATAAATGCCACTTTAAGGAATATTAATGTTTCCTTATAATTTTTCTGAAATGTGAAAAACAGGAAATCTGAAAATATTGGAAGTTTTCCATGGAAAGTTGTATAACGTTCATATATGGAAAAAGGAAGTATTATGTAACCATGTGATTTGATAAACCTATATAAGTTGTATTCACTGAAAGGAGGGTGTCTCCTTCTTCTTAGAAAATGTTTCTTTTCTAGAGTGAACTGAGTCCAATACTGCAGTATTTTCCCTAATAAAGTATCCTATAACTCAGATTACCAAAAGTCTGTTGTTTCATTTTTGCATGCTTATAACATACACTATAAGCTATATCTGGCCTTGACCAATTTCCCAAATATGACAAACTACCTATTAAAGACTGATAAATCTCCTTATCAAATATAGGACTATCAGTGTTATCATTGTTAAACTCCTTCCCCATAGGGGTTTTGGAATAATAAAGCAATTATTTTATCCACCTGCGATATCTTGAACCCGTTTTGTGTCTTACATATATCAAGTCCAAGATAGTGTTTAATTTCCCCTAGTGTTCTTATCTTGAACTTTGCTTGCAAACTGTCTATTATATCCTCAGTTTCCTGCATAATCTTAGTGATTATGGCAATATCAGCAATAAAAATTCCAACACCCCATTCTTTTTTCTTTTTAACAAACATGGGTCTGCCAAACCACTCTCAAAACCAATTTTGTTTAGTTCCTTTACTATGCATTTGTTCCACTCATGGCCTGATTGTTTAAGTCCATATAGACTTTTCTTTAATAACCAAACAGTTTTCTTCCTATTATCATCTATCCCCAAAGGTTTTTTCATGTATATAGTATGTTGTAATGGTGCGTGCAGGTATGCTGTTTCAACATCTATATGGTTCACTACATATTTATTTTTTGTTGCCCATACTAGCGCTGCTCTTAAAGTTCTAGCCTTTAGGCTTGGAGCAAAAACTTTGTTGTAGTCTAATTTTGTTTGAGTAAAACCCTGAGCGACTAGGCGTGCCTTATGGGTCACATTACCTTCCATATTCTTTTTAAGTTTATAAACCCATCTGCACCCAATTGCCTTTTCACATTTTGGAAGTTTGACTTCATCAAATACCTTCAATTCAGTCAATGACTTTAATTCTTTTTTCATAGCTTCATTCCAAGCTACTTGCTTTTTCTCAGAGTAACACTTAATGTCTTCATAGTTAAAAGGTTCAAGACCTATTTGCTGAGCAATATTAGCCTGGTATCTATCAGGAGGTCGTGACACTCTGGTAGTCCTTCTGGGCAATACTGGACTAGCCACCTGAGTAAACTCCTCTTTTACCTCTCCTATCAAGCTTTCATCTACTTCTTCCTCTTTCACAGAGACAGAGGACTCCTCTATATCTGAATCATCACTTAGTGTTTCTTCTACAGATTCATTATTATTATCCTTAATTGATTCTGCAAGGACATAATCCTGGTCTATTTTCTCCCATCTTATGGGAACTCTAGGAATTTCGCATTAGCACTACAATAAACCTTAGTTTGCCTGGTTCCCAGAATCTAAATGACCTGTGATTAGATTTGTATCCTACAAAAAAAAGTTTTTTAGCTCTAGATTGCTCCTTGCTTCTCAGCTGAGCTGGGATATGTACCCAAGCAGGGGTCCCAAATACATGGAGATAACTGAGATCTGGTTGTCTACCATGCTAGCAAACAAATGGCAATTCATTTGTTGCTGTGTGGACTACCTTATTTAGGATATGATTAGAACATTTTGTAGCTTCTCCCCACAATTTCTTATCCAAACCTGAATCACTGAGCATAGCTCTAACCATGGTTTGTAATGTCTGATCTCTCCGTTCACAATAGGCAAAATGTTGAGGTCTATAAGGTGCAGACCGCTTATGGTCTATCCCTACCTTCTTCAACATAGTTATGAACTTATTGTTAGTGAACTCTGACTCATTATCAGTCACTAATATCATGACTTTACATTTTGCCTTTTTTCCCACAAACCTCAACCAATTTGTAAAATTCTGATATGTTTCAGCCTTGCTTTTCATTAAATAACAAAACTCCTATCAAGAATATAGATCTACAATACTTAATATATACCTAACTCCCCCAAAGCTGGGTTCCTTTGGACCAGTTAAGTCTACTACTACTACTTGTAGAGGCTCACTGGCTTTAAAACCATTTGTTCTATTAGCAGGAGTTATTTTTCTCTTCTCCCTGTTGCAAACATTGTTATGCATGTGGAGTTAAGGGTCATTTAGCTAGAAATTGCAAGAAGAAAAATACACAGGTTCATCTTCCATGAATCTGGGATTTTAGCTTCTGTCAAGACCTCATTGTATAGATCTAACATCAGTGGTTCTATCTATTCTTCCATTATTTTATATATCTTCCCTGGAAGTCCATCTGGCCCTGGGATTTTAGTCTTTTTCTGATTCTTAATTGCTTGTTTCAATTCTGTCATGGTTATCACTTTAGATAGGCTTTCCCTTAATTCTTCTATTAATGGACTACTTTCCTCTCTCAGGTATTTTCTTATCTTCTCATCCTCTACCTCCTCATTTTTATACAAATCTTCAAAATATTGGTATGCAATCTTTTTCTTCTGTTCCATTGTATGATGGTATTCTCCATTTTCATCTTGTAATTGATGTATTATTCTTTTTTTCCTTCTCTTTTTTTAGTCTATGGGCAAGCCATCTTCCCGGTTTGTTTGCTTGCTCAAAAAAGGTTTGTTTATCTGCTTTTAAGTTTTTCATCATTTCTTCCTGTTCTAATATATTAAGTTTATGTTTAGTTAAAGGCAATTGTTCTTTAAATTTAGTGTTTTCTGGTGTTTTCTGTAATTAGCTTTCTAGATTTTTAACTTCTTCTTGCAATGTATGGAATAGTCTACCTGATTCTGTGGTTTCTTCCCCAAACCCCAAAAACTTTAACCGTAGACTGTCTACTATTGATCTCACCTCTTTCCTAAAAGGTCTGTAGGGGGCATGCATAAGCGCACCAACATGCCTACCGTCCCTGTCCTACTGTTTTTTTCCTTATATGTATCCATTTCATGTATTCATAACTACGTTTATACTTATACCTGTTATCTTATAATCGCTTGACAAATAAATAAATAAAATAAATTTTGGAATATTATGTGGTGCATCCAGAGAAACAAGTGGCACTTGTCTTTCCAGATGCGCAGAAGGCATTCGATTATTTAAATTGGAAATTTATGATTCAACCTATGAAATTAGGAGATAAATTCAAGAATATAATAAAAATGATATACTCCACCCAAAAGATGAACGTTATACTAAACTGCAAAAATACCCAGAGTTACAACATAAGAAAAGGAGTAAAGCAAGGCTATCCTTTATCACCTCTGCATTTTATTTTGTTGCTAGAAAGCCTTCTAATATGAATTAGACAAAACTCAGAAATACAAGGAATTAAAGTCAAAAAGGAAGAATATAAATTACAAGCCTTTGCAGATGACCTGGTATTTATTATTGAGGATCCCTTAGAGACAGGAAATGAGCTAATTAAAGAATTGGAAAGATATGGGGAAATATCTGACCTTAAAATTAAGAGACAAAAAACTAAACTGTTGACTAAGAATTTGATGGAATTATAGAAAAAAGAATTGGAAAGAGTAATGGTACTGCAAGTAATAAAGAAAATTAAATATTTAGGTATCTGGCTGACTGCACAATGCAAAACAATAAAAGAGTATAACTACATGAGACTCCTACAATCAGACAAAGATAGATTTAGAATTATGGGCCAAATTACAACTATCACTATTAGGAAGAATAGCGGCAATTAAAAATAACTATTTTACCTAAATTTTTATACTTATTCCAAATGAACCCCATAAAATTAGAGAAAAACTTTTTCAATGAGATGAATAAGAGTATGGCAAAATTTATATGGCTAGGGAGAAAAACCTAGAATCAAAATGAAAGCATTGCAAGACAATAGAAGCAGAGATGATTTAGGATTGCGAAATTGGGAACTTTATTATTTATTTATTTATTTATTTATTTATTTATTTATTTATTTATTTATTTATTTATTTATTTATTTATTTATTTAATATATTTATATACCGTCCTTCTCCTGAAGGACTCAGGGCGGTGTACAGCCAACCATAAAACTTTTTACAATTATAAAAGTTAAAAAAGAATTAAATATCTTAAGGCTGCCTAAAATTATACCCTCCCCCAATAAATTAATAAAACCCCAAATTTTAAAATCCCAATTTAAAACTCGAATACTAAATTACATTAAAAATCCCATTTCAGCCTAGGCCAGCCTGCTCAGAGAGCCAGGTTTTTAATGCACATCTGAAAGCTCTTCGGTCGGTGTTATTGTGTAACTCCGGAGGCAGACCATTTCAGAGGGCGGGAGCCCCCAAAGAGAAGGCCCTACCTCTAGGAATCGCCAGACGGCACATGGAAACCGTCGGCACCCGAAGAAGGCCCTCTCTGTGGGAACGCACAGGACAGTGGGAGATTACCGGCAGAACTTCCGCCCTCGTTATCTCCCGCTTGGACTATTGCAATGCTCTCTACATGGGGCTCCCCTTGAAGACTCTCCGGAGGTTGCAGCTGGTCCAGAATGCAGCCACGCAGGTGATCGTGGGTGCCCCTCGGAGCTCCTACGTAACACCGCTTCTCCGTAGGCTGCACTGGCTTCCTGTGGCCTTCCGGATTCGATTCAAGGTGGTACTGATGGTATTTAAAGTGCTCCATGGCTCGGGACCTGGGTACTTACGGGACCGCCTACTGCCATCATCAACCTCCCGCCGCCCAGTACGCTCTCACAGGGTCGCCCTGCTTGGGGTGCCGCCGCCTGATCGTTGTCAGCTGGCGGCCCCAAGAGTGTGGGCTTTCTCTGTGGGAGCTCCCTCCCTGTGGAATGATCTCCCCCCGGAGATACGGGCCATGACGGATATCCTGATCTTCCGGCGCGCACTTAAAACCCTATTTTTCAAACAGGCCGGCCTGGCCCAGTAATGGGTTTTTGGGTTTTAGATCTAAATTGGGTTTTAATTGCTAAATTTATATTTTTAATTTTTAATTAATCCCTGATTTTAAATCTCTAAATTTCTTAATTGGATGGGATACAGCCGGACTCATTTATTTAATATATTTTAAAATTGTACTTAAATTATATTTATTCTAGATGTATGTTATGTGTTTTTAGTAGGCTGTACACCGCCCCGAGTCCCTTTTTGGGAGACGGAGCGGTATAGAAGTTTGAATAATAAATAATAATAAATAAATAGAACGCGGTCATGCAGATAACCTGGTCCAATGCCATGGATCGCTTTAAAGTTCAAAACCAGAACCTTAAAGCGAACCCGGAAAGCCACCAGCAACCAATGCAGCCCACGCAGGAGAGGCATCACATGGGCATTTCATGACGCCCCCATAACCACCTGCGCAGCCACATTTTGTACCAGTTGAAGTCTCCGGGTGCTCCCCGCAGAGAGCCCCATGTAGAGAGCATTACAGTAGTCCAGGCGAAAGGTGACAAGGGTATGAGTGACCGTGCATAAGGCGTCCCGATCCAGAAAGGGCTGCAACTGGTGAATCAGGCGAACCTGATAAAAAGACCCCTGGAGACGGCCGTAATATGTTCTTCTAAAGATAGCCATGCATCCAGGACACCCAAATTGTGAGCCCTCTCTGTGGGGGCTAAGATCTCTCCCCCAATAGCCAGCGACGGAGTCAGCTGACTATATCGGGGTGCCGGAAACCACAACCACTCAGTCTTGGAAGGGTTGAGCTGGAGCCTGTTCCCGCCCATCCAAATCCGCACGGCCTCCAGGCACTGGGACATAGCCTCCACAGAATCGTTGGGGTGGTTTGGGGTGGAGATGTAAAGCTGAGTATCATAAGCATACAGATAACACTGCACCCCAAAACCACAGATGATCTCCCCCAGCGGCTTCACATAAATGTTGAACAAAAGAGGGGAGAGGAACGACCCCTGAGGCACCCCACAAATGAGGGGCCTAGAGGTGGACCTCTCCCCCCCATCAATACAAATTGCGAAGCGGTTGGAGACGAAGGAGGAGAACCATCGTAGGACGGTTCCCCCAATCCCCAACCCCTCCAACCGCCGCAATAAGATACTATGGTCGATAGTATCAAAAGCCACCGAGAGATCTAACAGGACCAGGACAGAGGAATACCCCCTGTCACGAGCCCCCCAGAGATCATCAACCAACGTGACCAATGCTGTTTCGGTACTATGCCCGGGCCTGAAGCCCGATTGGAAAGGATTGAGGTAAGTCGCTTCCTCCAGGTACTGAGGGAGCTGATGCACCACCACACTCACAAAAACCTTCGCTAAAAAGGGAAGGTTGGAGACTGGACGATAGTTATTTAAAACAGCCGGGTTCAGGGAAGGCTTCTTGAGGAGGGGTCGCACCACCACCATTTTCAAGGCAGTAGGGAGCGACCCCTCTCTCAACGAAGTGTTGACAATCCCCTGGAGCCAGCATCGTGTCACCTCCCTGGCAGTCGAAACCAACCAGGAGGGACAAGGGTCCAACAAACATGTGGTGGTATTCAGCCCCCTCAGCAACCTGTCCACACCCTCAGCGGTCACAGGGTCAAACTCCTCCCAGATAATAATCTCAAGACTTGCCCCGGACACCTCCCCCGGGACCACCCAATTGGAGTCCAGCCCGCCCCGAATCCGAGCAATTTTGTCATGCAGAAATCGGGAAAACTCCTCTGCCCTGCCCTGCAAGAGTTCCTCCCGCACTCTCGGCTCAAGCAGGGAGTGGGTCACTCTAAACAGAGCGGCAGACCGATTTTCTGCCGACACAATAAGGGCGGAGAAATGCAAACGCTTCACCGCCTCTATCTCCACAAGGTAGGTCCTAATATAGGACCTCACCTGTGTCCGGTCGGAGTCGGCATGGCTAGCCCTCCAAACGCTCTCCAGACGTCTTTTCTGGCACTTCATCTCCCTCAGTTCCTCCATAAACCATGGAGCTGGATGGGATCTGTGCCGGGTCAGAGGTTGCAAAGGCACAACTCGGTCCAGAGCCTTGGAAACTAACTTATCCCAGGTGGCCACCAAGTCTCCAGATGACTTATGAGCCAGAGTCTCAGGAAATGGCCCAAGCTCCCTCTGGAACCGCTCAGGGTCCATCAGGCGCCTGGGGCAGAACCATCTACACGGCTCCGCCTTCCTATGGTGGAGGGTGGCGGTACAGAAGTCAAATCTAAAAGAGAATGATCTGACCATGACAAGGGTTTGATAACTAAGTCCCTGAAGCTACAGTCATTCAACCACTGACCAGAGACAAAAATCAGGTCCAGCGTGTGTCCCTCCATGTGAGTGAGAACTAATTGGGTCAGGTCCATGGATATCATGGAAGCCATGAACTCCCGAACCACCCCAGAAGTTTCCCTGAGCAAAGGCAAGTTGACATCCCATGACTAAAAGCCTAGGCGTCTCAACCGCCAGCCCAGGCTATTACCTCATAGAGACCAGGCAGGGCCAATGATACTCAGAGCCTGAGACTCTGCACAACCAGGCCTGCAGGACGGGTGAAGAGGGTCAGAGCGCACTACCGCTTGAAGACAGCGACTGTGTGATCCTATAACCTGATATGGCCCTATACCCCCGCCATATCTGCCCCTCCCACTTACTGTGCCAATAGAACCACCCACCGGTAACCCACCCCCTCTCTGCCCCTCAACGCATGACTTTCTGAGCCCTCCCAGACGTGTGTACCAGCCTGGCTACCTCCAAATCCCTGCGGGTTGTCCCCCAAACCCAGTTCAGATTTCCCTAACCCCACTAAAAACCTTGTTAAAAATTTACAAACCCCAGAAGTCTGCCCAACACGTTTCCTGCGGCCGCACCATCTCTCTGGATCCCAGGATCCGTCATTAAGATAGGTTTTAGAAAGTTTTGAGAGCCACTTGAGGGAAAGGGGGACATCCCTCAAGGCCCAGAGGTCTTTCATAGAGTACTTTAAAGGCTCCAATGAAAATGTCCTAGCCATCTGATGATGCCCTCCAGTGACTTTGATATTATCCACAGTTCCTCTGCCACCTATGCTACTCTGATGCTGCTCCGGGGCACCCATCCCCCTCCAGCCTTTTAGCCACCTCTGCCACCGGTGGGATCAAGGGGGGAAGGAAACTCCAACTGTAGCTTCACCCGGGTAACTCTGGGGCTTCCGGTGACTCCAGCACCTTCCAGGACCTTCGGGGTCACCGACCCCCCCCGGTCCAACCACCTCTGCCATCGGTGGGGACCCAAGGGGGAAGGAGGCATCATCTGCAGTCCCATCAGTCCTCTGGAGCTGTTGCCACCGAATGCTGGGCACAAAACCCAGTCACGGCAGGGCCTCCGCCACCCGAGAGCCACCCAGGCGCCTCCAAAACCTCCAGCGACCTCGACACGTTCCAGCTACTTCGGGGCCTATGACCCCCCCCCGGTCTAACCACCTCTGCCACCAGTGGGGATCTAGGGGGGAAGAAAGTCTCAAACGAGGCCTCACTCCTCATCTGGCCTCGCCACCACTGAACGCTGAACGCAGGATCACACCCTGGTCTCGCAGCCATCTGAGGGCCCTTTGGGCGACCATGGAACCTGCGGTAGCAATGTCTCCCAGTCCCTTCGGAGCCGCTACCCCTCCCCCCCCAGGCCCGACCACCTCTGCCACCGGTGGGGGCCTAAGGGAAAAGGAGACATCGTCCGCCGCTCCGCCAGCCATCCGGAAACGCCACCACCACCCAACGCTGAATGCGGCCGCCCAATGACAGACGCGGCCGCGGCCGAACCTCCGCCACCCACGAAGCACCCGGGTGACTCCAGCTCTGCCGACAGCTCCGCCAGCCATCCGAAAATGATGATGATGCCGCCCAACATTGAACACGGCCACCTAATGCCGGACGCGGCCACGGCCGAACCTCCGCTGCCTGCAAAGCACCCGGGCGGCTCCAGCTCTGCCGACAGCTCCAGCTCCAGCACTACGTGGCTTCACCAATCCCCCTTAGTCCTTCCCCCACCTCTGCCACCGTTGGGGGACCCAGGGGAGAAGAGGCTCACCCCAATGGAGCTTATCCTGGGGACGCCCTCTGGCCGCCATCTTGGAAACGCAAGATGAGCAGAGCAGCGATAAAGAATGGATTAATCTAAAAAACAAATGAATATTAAGTTTAGAGAGCCATTCATTTTTGTGGGATACAAGAACCA
The DNA here is from genome assembly GCA_023653725.1 of Bungarus multicinctus. Taxonomy (NCBI): domain Eukaryota; kingdom Metazoa; phylum Chordata; class Lepidosauria; order Squamata; family Elapidae; genus Bungarus; species Bungarus multicinctus. Next base: position 117,104,977 of record CM042840.1, read on the forward strand.
AAAAGCAATTACATTTCCACAGACACTTGATTAGAGATTTATTAATATAAAATTGGATTAAAATTAAAAAGAGACACTATATGAAAATTCTGATTGGCTGTCCATGATGGAAGGTATGATACATCCCAATAATTTGGACTTATGTAAAATGACTAAATATAAAGATATTTTAGATGAACCGGGAAAATTAAAATTGAATCAGAATTTGCAAAAACAAGGGATACATATTACATAATATGTACATAATTACGTTTCCAAGATGGCGGCCGGTGGGCGTCTCCAGGATGGGCTCCGCTGGGATAGCCAGTTTTTGGGTTAAGCCTCTTCCCCCCTGGGTCCCCCACCAGTGGCAGAGGTGGGGGAAGGACCAGGGGGGGTTGGTGAAGCCGCGGGGTGCTGGAGCTGTCAGCAGAGCTGGAGCTGCCCAGGTGGTTCTCAGGCAGCGGAGGCTCTGCTGTGGCCGCGTTTAGTGTTAGGCGGCCGCGTTTAGCGTTGGGCGGCAGCGGCGATGATTCCGGATGGCTAGTGGGGCTGCAGATGATGCCTCCTTCCCCCTTAGGTCCCCACTGGTGGCAGAGGCCCTGAAGGAACTGGGAGATGTCGCTGCCACAGGTTCTATAGTCACCCGGATGGCCCTTGGATGGCCGCGAGGCCAGGTTTCGATCCTGTGTTTGGCGTTCAGCGGCGGTGAGGCCAGAGGAGTGAGGCCACATATGAGACCTTTTTCACCCCTAGGTCCCCACCGGTGGTAGAGGTGGCTGGATTTGGGGGGGGGGGGTCATAGGCCCTGAATAGCTGGAGGGTGTCGAACTCGCTGGAAGCTTTGGAGTCGCCCGGGTGGTTGTCGGGTGGCAGAGGCCCTGCTGTGACCTCGTTTTGCACCCAGCGTTTGGCGGCAACGGTCCCGGAGGACTAGTGGGGCCACGGATGATGCCTCCTTCCCCCTTAGGTCCCCTCTGGTGGCAGAGGTGGTTGGACCGGTGGGGGGTTGGTGGCCCCGAAGGGCCTGGAAGGTGTCAGCGTCGCCAGAAGCCCCAGAGTCATCTGGGTGAAGCTGCGGTTGGAGTTTCCTTCCCCCCTAGGCCCCCACCAATGGCAGAGGTGGTTAAAGGGCTGGGGGGGATGGGGGCTCTGGAGGAGCAGCGGAGCAGCAGAGGTGGCAGAGGAACTGTGGATAACATCAAAGTTACCGGAGGGTCTCTTGGGCGAGGATGGCATCGGCAGAGGGGATCTCCTGATCTGACGGCGGCGGCGGTGGCTCCAATGGAGGAAGTTATGGCCTCATGAACCCTGGTGACGATGGAGGTGGCGGTGACTGGGTGGCTGTGAGGACGACGACGTCAGTGGTGGCAGAGTCGAGGTCTAGAGCCTTCACCTAGTTTGGCGGGGGCACTGGCCTCGGTGATGGTGGTCCCGGCATTGGAGGCATCGACGTTGCCTGTGTTGCGGCCACCTCAATGCCACCGGAGACTGAGAGAATGGCCGAATGAACCGCGGATGTGGGCTGACCATTTTTGGGCCTGGCCCTGGTGTCGATCAGAGGGGCCCCCGCGTCATTGGACGGCTGGGAAATTTCCATCGGAGCCTTTAAAGTATTCTATGAAAGACCTCTGAGCCTTGAGGAATGTCCCCCTTTCCCTCAAGTGGTCCTCAAAACTTTCTAAAACCTTAATGATCTTAATGACGGATCCTGGGATCCCGAGAGATGGTACAGTCACAGCAAATGTGTTGGGGAGGGTTCTCGCGTTTGTAAATTTTTAGTTAGGTTTTTAGTGGGGTTAGGGAAATCCAAACAGGGTTTGGGGGACAACCCGCAGGGGTTTGGAGGTAGCCAGGCTGGTACGCACGTCTGGGAGGGCTCAGAGGGTCATGGGTTGAGGAGGTGGACAGGGAGTGGGTTACCGGGGGGGGGTTCCATTGGCACGATAAGGGGGTGGGGCAGATATGGCAGGGGTAGAGGGCCATATCAGGTTATGGGATCGTGCAGTTGCTGTCTTCAAGCGGTAGTGCACTCCGACCCTCTTCACCCGTCATGCAGGCCTGGTTGTGCAGAGTCTCAGACCCTGAGTACCCGGCTGATGTTGTGCAATGCCAGGTCCATTGTCAATAAGGCCTCCCTGATTTATGATCTTATTCAGGGGAGGGCGTGGACCTGGCAGGTATTACCGAAACCTGGTTGGGCCCAGAGGGTGGTACTCCTCTGAAGGAGATGTGCCCATCAGATTTCTTAGTATTTCATCAGCTAAGGTCTCAGGGAAGGGGTGGTGGGATGGTGGTGCTTATTATAGAAGTCTTCTATCCTAGGGAGGCCACTGCTCCTCAGAAGGCTGGTTGTGAGTCTCTCTTTGTGAAGTGGGGGCAGGAAGTTCAGATGGGCCTTTTGATAACATACCTGGCTCCTTGTCATGTATCATTGGCCCTGCCCGGACTCCTCGAGGTGATAGCTGGGCTGGCAGTTGAGACCCCTAGGCTTTTAGTCATGGGGGATTTCAACTTGCCTTTGCTCGGGGAAACCTCTGGGGTGGTTCGGGAGTGCATGGCTTCCATAGCGGCCATGGACCTGATCCAATTAGTTTCTGGACCCACCATGGGGGGGCACATGCTGGACCTGATTTTTGTCTCTGATCAGTGGTTGAATAACTGTAGCTCCGGGGACTTAGTTATAAAATCCTTGTCATGTCAGATCATTCTCTTCTTAGGCTTGACTTCTGTACCGCCACCCCCCACCACAGGGAGGTGGAGCCATGTAGATGGTTCCGCCCCAGGCGCCTGATGGACCCTGATGGACCCTGAGTGGTTGGGCCATTTCCTGAGACTCTGGCTCATAACTTGCCTGGAGACCTGGTGGCCACCTGGGATAAGTTAGCTGCCAAGGCTCTGGACTGAGTTGTGCCTTTGCGACCTCTGACCCGGCACAGATCCCATCCTCTGACCCGGCACAGATCCCATCAGCTCTGTGGTTTATGGAGGAGTTGAGGGAGATGAAGTGCCGGAAAAAATGTCTGGAGAGTGTTTGGAGGGCTAGCCGCGCCGAGTCCGACCGGACACAGGTGAGGTCTCATATTAGGACCTACCTTATGGCGATAAAGGCAGCAAAACATTTGCATTTCTCCGCCCTTATTGCATCGACAGAAAATCGGTGTGCTGCTCTGTTTAGAGTGACCCGCTCCCTGCTTGAGCCGAGAGCACGGGAGGACCTCTTGCAGGGCAGGGAGGAGGGGTTTTCCTGATTTCTGCATGACAAAATCGCTCGGATTTGGGTCGGGCTGGACTCCAATTGGGTGGTCCCGGGGGAGGTGTCCGAGGCAAGTCTTGAGCCTATTATCTGGGAGGAGTTTGACCCTGTGACCGATGAGGGTGTGGACAGGTTGCTGGGGGGGCTGAATACCACCACATGTTTGTTGGACCCATGCCGCTCCTGGTTGGTTTCGACCTCTAGGAATGTGAAATGAGGCTGGTTCCAGGGGAATGTCAACGCTTTGTTGAGAGAGGGGTTGCTTCCTACTGCCTTGAAAATGGTGGTGGTGCGACCCCTCCTCAAGAAGCCTTCCCTGGACCCAGCTGTTTTAAATAACTATCGTCCAGTCTCCAACCTTCCCTTTTTAGCGAAGGTTGTTGAAAGTGTGGTGGTGCATCAGCTCCCTCAGTACCTGGAGGAAACGACTTACCTCAATCCGTTCCAATCGGGCTTCAGGCCCGGGCATAGTACCGAAACAGCATTGGTCGCATTGGTTGATGATCTCTGGAGGGCCTGTGACAAGGGGTATTCCTCTGTCCTGGTCTTGTTAGATCTATCAGTGGCTTTTGATACTATAGACCATAGTATCTTATTGCGGCAGTTGGAGGGGTTAGGAATTGGAGGAACTGTCCTATGGTGGTTCTCCTCCTTCCTCTCTAACTGCTCGCAATTTGTGTTGACGGGGGGGGAGTGGTCCACCTCTAGGCCCCTCATTTGTGGGGTGCCTGAGGGGTCAGTTTTCTCCCCTCTTTTGTTCAACATTTATGTGAAGCTGCTGGGGGAGATCATCCATGGTCTTTAGGTGCAGTGTCATCTGTATGCTAAAAATACTCAGCTTTACATCTCCACCCCAAACCACCTCAATTATGCTGTGGAGGTTATGTCCCGGTGCCTGGAGGCCATGCGGTTTTGGATGGGTGGGAACAAGCTCCAGCTCAACCCTTCCAAGACTGAGTGGCTGTGGTTTCTGGCACCCCAATATAGTTAGCTGACTCCGTCACTGGCTATTGGGGGAGAGATCTTAGCCCCCACAGAGAGGGCTCGAATCTGGGCATCCTCCTGGATGCACGGCTGTCTTCAGAAGATCATATTATGACCGTCTCCAGGGGGGCTTTTTATCAGGTTCACCTGATTTGCCAGTTGTGGCCCTTTCTGGATCGGGACACCTTATGCACGGTCATTCATGCCCTTGTCACCTGTCGCCTGGACTATTGTAACACTCTCTACATGGGGCTCCCTGTGGGGAGCACCCGGAGGCTTCAACTGGTACAAAATGCGGCCGCGCAGATGGTTATGGGGGCATCACGAAACTCCCATGTGACGACTCTCCCACGGGAGCTGCATTGGTTGCTAGTGGCTTTCCGGGTTCACTTTAAGGTTCTGGTTTTGACCTTTAAAGCGATCCATGGCATTGGACCAGGCTATCTGCAGGACCGCGTTCTGCCCGTAATCTCCCACTGTCCTGTGCATTCCCACAGAGAGGGCCTTCTTCAGGTACCGACAGCATCTATGTGCCGCCTGGTGACCCCGAGAAATAGGACCTTCTCTGTGGGGGCTCCCACCCTCTGGAATGGTCTGCCTCCGGAGTTACGTAACAACACTGACATGAGAGCATTCAGACATGCGTTGAAAACCTGGCTCTTTGAGTAGGCCGGCCTGGGCTGAAGTGGGACTTTTAGAGCAGTTTTAGTAATTGGAGTTTTAAATTGGGATTTTAATATTCGGGGTTTTATTAATTTATTGGGGGAGGGTACAATCTTAAAGGCAGCCTTAGGATATTTAATTTTCTTTTAACTTTTATAATTGTAGAATGTTTTATGGTTGGCTGTTCACTGCCCTGAGTCCTTCAGGAGAAGGGCAGTATATAAATATGTTAAATAAATAAATTAAATTAAATAAATAAATATTGACTGGTGGCTGTATCTTCAATTACAAACCAGACATAAAAAAGACATAGAAGATTATGGAATATATATGGAATTACACAATTGGATAAGATTTTAAGAGGCCCCAATGAAAAAAAAATTACAAAAATTTATAAATATTTATTAGAAGTAGAATTAGAAGAGGAAATTGTTAAGGGATATATGATAGCTTGGGCTCAAAATATAGAACATAACATAAATTTAACAGAATGGAAAGTATATGGAACCAAAGTTATAAATTAACAAAATCCTCAACATACAAAGAAAATATTTATAAGATGTCCTACAGATGGCATCTACCTCCAGCGAGACTGGCAAAAATACCCCAACATGAATCCGGCATGCTGGAAATGTAGTAAGAAACAAGATATTTTCTATCATATGTGGCGATCTTATTCAGAAATCAAAAATATTGGCTTAAAATAAAACAATGGTTGCAAGAAATTCTTTTTTTTTAGAAAACTTTACTGAATTTTATTATATAAAAAAATTAAAAAGTATATAATTCAATAACAGCTGTTTGTGGCGCATTATCATATAACAATCATTTGTGTGATAGTAATAATTTATACATAACTATATTCTTATTCTATATTTAATAATCATCTATCCTTAGTCTGTTTCTGATCTATCCAATTGTACCATTATTCCCATACCTTATAAAATATTGACGATTCCTCATCTTTTAAACTCAACGTTAATTTATCCATTTCAGCACAATTCATAACTTTTTGTATAACCAGTGTGAATGACTGTTTCCAACACTGAGCAAAAGCAATCCTGGCCAAGCCAATATATGTAGTAATAAGTATTTTGTAGTCTTTACATACTTTTTTTGAAGGTCCCCAATAGGAAGAGCTCTGGTTCTAAATCTAATTGTTCATTGGTAATTTCCTGTAGCCAATTTTGGATTTTAAGCCAATATTTTCGAGCCTCTGAGCAAGACCACCACATATGATAATATGTTCCCTCTTTTTTTCTACATTTCCAACATGTGGGATTCAGTTTAGGGTGCATTTTCGCTAATCTTGAAGGTGGTAAGTGCCACCTGTAAAACATTTTATATGCATTTTCTTTGTATGTTACTGATTTTGTTAATTTGTGATTTCTATTCCATGTAGTCTCCCAATCTGCTAGCTTTATATTATGTCAGTTTCAAAAAATTCTTAAGGTACAAATAGAGTTGGAACCTGAAATATTTCTGTTAGGAATACTCAAAAAGAAATATGAAATAGATGATAGATATAGATAGATAGATAGATAGATAGATAGATAGATAGATAGATAGATAGATAGATAGATAGATATAGATATAGAGATAGAGATAGAGATAGAGATAGAGATAGCGATAGAGGTAGAGGTAGAGGTAGAGGTAGAGATAGAGATAGAGATAGAGATAGAGATAGAGATAGAGATAGAGATAGAGATAGAGATAGAGATAGAGATAGAGATAGAGATAGAGATATTATATTACACATCTTAACAGCCACCAGAATATCCTACGCACAATGTTGGAAACACAAGTGTTTACCCCCTGATGAACTGATCATTCAAAAAAGTATGACCTGTGCTGAAATGGACAAACTGACCCTAATGTTAAATGACAATGACATGCCTGAATATTATAAAATTTGGGATATGTGATATAATTGGATAAAATTAAGACAGATAGAAAATAAATAAATTTAAGATTTATTGAAAATTCTATATACTTGCATAATATTGTATATATTTATAAATAAGCACAAAAGATGGAAATGAATGAAATAGATATAGAACGGTTAATGTTAACATTAAGTTTTTGTTTTGTTTTAAAAGATGTAAAATACCAATAAAGTTTATTAAAAAAGAAAAAAGAAACAGCCGTGAATTGAGTCATGCCCTATTTTACAATGTTTTGGCTGAATCATGTAGTCATCAAGTAAATGCAGCTACTCCAAATAGCTTTGCTTGCTGGAACACAAATAGAAAGAGAATAAATGATACTTGATGGTGGCCAAATGCACAAATTTTGATCATCTGATCATGGGTATGCTGTGATAGCCCTAAATGTTGTAAATCAATTGAATGGTTGGTAAATAAATGGTCATAAATGGAAAACCACCTGTAATGTAATCTCTGTGCAATACAAATTATAGTAAAATGTTTTCTATGAATTTGATTATCATCATTATTATTACCCAAACTTTAATAACTTTATTAAAGTCATTAATAATAACTTTAATATTATTAACTCAAAATGAGGAAGGGGAAAGATGACTTAAAGATACATGCTGGTTAATTTTCCAGGCATCTTCAAAATGAATGTGTTCCTAATGAAATATACTCCTTTAAAATTTTCATCAATATAAATGCTTGGAAAAATATTCAGCACAATTTCTACAGTAAAACACACATAAACATGGAAGTCCACTTGCAATACAGATTACCACCACATTCTAGGGCACATTCGCTACTTCCTCTGTTTTCTTGGCTGTCTGTTGTTCAAATCTGGTCTCAGAACAATAATATAGCATTTGGGGAAAAAGATGCAAATCAGAAGCCCAGCACTTGATGCTAACATTGAGAAGATTTCCACGGCCACCATGTATTTCCCCTTGGTGCTCAGGTAGGTTGGAATGAAGGATATCCAAACACTGCAGAAGACCAACATGCTGAAAGTGATGAACCTGGCTTCATTAAAAGTGTCTGGTAAATTTCTGGCAAAGAAAGCCACTATGAAGCTGATCATGGCCAAAAAGCCCATATAACACTTTGCACAATAAAACATAATAATGGAACCTTCTTTACATTGTAGGACAATGTTTTCAGTCTCTGAGTACAGGTCAGGATTGGGAATAGGAGGAGAGATGGATAACCATAGTGTGCAAATCCCTATCTGAATTAAGAAGCCAGTTAAAACAAAAGTGTAGCCCAGTTTTTTCCCCACCCACTTTTTAATCCCACTTCCTGGCTTTGTTGCTACAAAAGCCAGGACCACAGTCACAGTTTTGGCCAACACACAGGAAATAGCCACAGAGAAGGTGATGCTGAAAGTAGTTTGTCGGAGAATACATGCCACTTTGTTTGGCTGACCAATGAATAGTAATGCACAAAGGAAGCAGAGCAGGAGGGTGATCAGGAGCATGTAGGTAAGATTCCGGTTGCTGGCTTTGACAATGGGAGAGTTGTGATGCATCAGAAATATCCTTAGTATGAGAATTGTGATTGTGGAACAGAGAAGAGAAAAACAGGCTAAACTGATCCCCAAAGGTTCTTCATAGGACAAGAAACTTATGTCCTTGGGAATACATGAATCCTGGTTTTTGTTGGGATATTTTTCTTTTGTGCAACTATAGCAATGATTCATATCTGTAATTGAAAAGGTCTTATCTAAGTCTCAGTGAATGGATAAACCTTAGAAGTATAAATATGAATACATAGGAAATTGAAAATAATAACTTTATAGAAAGGACTAGATACAATATGAACTGATGAAAATTTCACACATCATAGAAAATGTTCATTTAACTGTGAATATGCAAATATCTATTGGAAATTATATGCTACTAAAATTCTCATATTTAAAACCTTTAACTGGGTGAAACAATGTATCAAAGACAAAAGTTTGGAACCAATGTATCTCAAATTGGCTATCTTACAGAATGCTTACAAAATCCAAGACCCATGCCTCTAAGACCTTTGGAGAAGTTATGGATGTTTCACCTTCCAGGCTATTGTTGAAAGCTGTTGGTGTGGTCATGTGATTCTCATTTTAATGGTCTATGACAGTTTCCCAATTATAGTCAGAATCTGTCCTTCCCTAATAGCTGCTACTATCTGCCTGCTGGGAAAGGAAAGAAATGGATGGGAAGAGCAATTAGGAAAAAGGAGGGGAAAGAAGAATAGGGAGAAAAAAATTCCCATATACTTCTGCCAGCCCACACATCTCTCCATTTGCCTTTGCTGAACTGTGCCCCCTTTGTACTTTCCCCAACCCATTCAACATCTATTGCAGAACCTCATTCATCCTTCCCTACCTGTACCAACTCCACTTTGCATACCCGATTTTCACTGCCCCTCTCATGCACTCCCAACTTCTGTCATGTATCTTTCCCAATCTATATCAAACCCCTCTTCCAAGTAAGATATCTGATTCATATGGAATTTCTCATACACCACCAGATATCTTTCACAACCCACTCTCACTCTCCCAAATGCCCTCCTTGACCCATATATCACTTCTCACTCACCTATGAACTTCCCATATACTCTGTCAACCATTCACACATTTTCTCTGATTGCATAGCATCTCTTGCAAAGGTCTGGGCCATCTTTCTCTGTCTAAATAACTATATATTGGTGCCACTTTTATGTGACACTTTTTTAAATAGCTAATTTAATATGAAAATCTTGTTTCCTCGTATATCATTTTTTGCTGAAGATGAAAGAAGAGAATATGAATTCCATTATGGGACTACAACTCATGGATTTCTGGTTTCTAGCCTAGTGCCTTCATCACTACATCAAACTGGTTCTCAGAATAATGAAAACAATAGAAAGACCACCTGAAAAACTCAAAGTAGTTGTATACTACCATTGTTAACAATATTATAACTATATAAGAAGTCAAAGACAAACTTTTTTAAAAAAATATATATAATGTCACCTTATAATGAGTTAAACACAAATGAATAAAATATCCTCACCTTCCTTTTCTGAAATCTTTCCTTCTGGACATGACATGCAAGTATAACAGCAAAATGGCTCCCCATCCATGACCTGTTTCCTGGACCCTGGATAACAGCTTGGTGTACATACGGAAACAGGACGTGTCTAACTTATAAATCACAGATAACCGAAAAAAGTGATAATCTTTGAGCACTGTATTTCTGAACTCTTATTTACTATCTGCAGCATGGCTGTCATGAATTAAAATATATTATGCAATGTTAACTTGAACATCATGTTTATGCTTAGGTATAATAGCAACAACAAAAATTAGAGGTCTAGGCTGATCAATTTAATGTTTGAAAATTCATGGCTAATTGTGATTTTATTTCTATACTTCAACATTCATTTAATATTTCCAATTTAGAGTACTTCTTAAAACACTATATATTAGAGACAACATACAGTTTCAGATTAAGTTAAAATATATTGTAACTTCAAAAGCATCCTCAGAACAACCTTAACTACCTTGTCAATTTTATTGATCATCACTGAGATTCAGTGTTGACATCAAACTGCTTGTTCCTGCAGCCTACCTGATTAAACCAGCTGTGCCATGTTATGGCATCTTCCTTAATGAAGAATGATTGATCTGTAGAAGACTGAGGGTCTATCCTTCCAATTTTTACTTTTGTCATCTTTTTAGAAAGAATAAAATTAATGATATCGAATCCAGCAATTAACTTTCCATCTTGGTCAAAGGAAATCTTGTATCCAATACTGTTATTAAATGTGACCTGTCTCAAAAAGTGATGGAGCTAAATTACAAAGAAAGGACAAATGTTGAGGAAAAAGTTGTAGATTAAAACCATGTGCAATTGGGAAGCCCCCAGTTCTGCTTTCATTCATTTAAATATTTATTTATTCATTCAAGGTAATTGGCATCTCTTACTTGCATTACTTTTGAGCTTTCCCTTCCCATTCTATCTGTCTTTACTTTTTCTGTTAATATTTTGAATGGTGGCAGTGAAATTCTATCTTTTAAAGCCATTTTGAATATTGCCCAAAATATTTTTTATGATAGAATTAATTACGTAAAATGATCGCCTTTGTGTGAGATGATGATATGTATGTGATGCTATCCATTTATCAAGATCAAGCTCTAGACTGCCTCAACAAAGAATTAGGATCAAGTACATACATAACTGGAGGTGGCTACTGGACTATTTAGCTGACTCCACTTTGCCCCTGTGCTTCTTGCTCCCCTTTCATCTTTAGTTTATAATTTAACAGAATATCAGAGTTGGAAGGGACTTTGGAGGTCTTGTAGTCCAACCACCTGATCAAGTAGAGAAATGGTTTTACAATTTATTTTTTAAAACTTCCAGTGTTGGAGACACTGGAAGTTCTGGAGGCAAGCTGTTCCACTCACTAGTTGTTCTAACTGTCAAGAAATTTCTCCTTAGTTCTAGATTGGTTCATTTTAATTGTTTTATTCCTTTGCTATTATTATGATTATATTTTTTCATGTTTCTCATTTTATTATTGTAAGCTTCTCAGGGTAGCTCCTTGACTAGCCCCAGTGAAGATAGATGGCAAGTAAATTGAACAAATAAATAATAAATAAAAGTATTAGTATCACTATATACTACTTTAGTAAGGCCACACTTGGAATATTGCATCCAGTTTCAGTTACTGTGATGCAAAAAAGATATTGAGACTCTTTCTAGAATGCAGAGAAGAGCAACAAAGATAACTAGAAGGCTGGATGCTAAAATATATGATGAATAGTTGTAAGAGTAGAAAGGAGAAAGAGTAGAAAGGAGAATAAGACATTTAAGGTAAGTGCACTTGAGATTGTGATTTTATTTCATTTCAAAATGACTGGCTTAGTTCAGTGTAATACCAGTTTTACAGCTGTATTTCGCAGTACTCTTTTCAAACTTGGATACTGTCCTCTTTGTAAAAAAAATGATCAGTCTACATGGACAGATTACCTACTTAGAATCTGTAATCTGTGTTCTCCAAGCAGAAATTAGATGTCCAATCCAGCCATCTATTGAGCTGCTATGCTACCAGCTCCCACTACCGCAAAGATCCTACAGGAAAAGGGATATGGCAGGGTGAGAGCTGTGGACCATAAACGCAAAGATTTTGCTGTGTCCCAGCATAACAGATACAGTGTCCTTGCTGACCTTAATAGGAACACTAAAGTGACAAGTCAAGGTAGTTGTAATAATGATAACTCAAGTAAGCCGGGAACATGGTCCTAGAAGAAGAACTTACTTTGGAAAGGAGAAAGTGTGAATCAAGTATTACGCACCAGTCACACAAGAATCACAAAATCACCAGTCACACAAGGTACCCCAAAAGAGAAGCCACCTTCTGGTTTAGGACTCAATTGTAAGGGATGTAAATTTAGGAAAGAATACTGAGGTTTTGAAAGAGGTCAGCTATCTACCAGGTGCTACTGCCAGCAGAGACAAGAAATGTATTCTTAAGATAGTCAAGAATGCCAGCAAGGACTGTGATGTTGATGCTATTATACATCTTGGTATAAATGATCTGTCCCAGCAGGATGTACTTTCTGTTCAGAAAAACTTCCAGAGCTTGGGGTATGATATATGGGCTGTAGGCTTATCTTTTCAGAGGTTCTACCAGTATACAAGGAACAAAAAGGGAAAGGGCAGCGTGTAGCAGAGTTTAATATGTGGCTAAAGGAGTGAAAAAAGGAAGGCTTTAGTTTTATTAATCATGATGTCTGCAGCTGGTCCAATGAAAAACTGTACAAAAGGGATGGTTTGCATCAGGGGTGGGATTCAATTTTTTTAACAACCAGTTCTGTAGGTGTGGCTTAGTTGGTAGGCATGGCTTGATGGTAATGTGACTGGCTGGGTGTGGCCAACTCAACTTCACTCACATCAAGGCATGCATCTCCTCGTCTGGCCTCTCATGTCTGTGGGTATGCTGCAATAGTCATAAGTATGAAAAAGGGTCATAAGTCACTTTTTTCAGTGCCATTGTAACTTTAAATGTTCACTCCACACAAGCAAAGTACCAGCAAAGGAGGGGGAAAAACTCCAGAGAAATTCCAGAGACAGGAAGTCCTGCCAAGAATGTAATAAGGGTTAACAGAGAGTCAGTTTATGTAAGCAACACCAGAATGTTTCCTTCCTGCCTTCCTTACAGGATTAGGCCAGTAATTTCTTCTAACAACCAGTTCTCCAAACTGCTTAGAATGTTACAACCGGTTCTAGTGAATAGGTGCAAACCTGTAGAATCCCACCCCTGGTTTTCATCCATCAAAGAAAGGGAATGAGTTATTTGGCATTAAATTCACATATTTCCTGGATAAACATTTAAACTGAACAGCAGGGACAGAGAATTAATGGATTTAGAACATTTCTGTCCCCAGCAACCTAAAACTAATAAGAATACCAGTGCATGCAAAATACATGTTTGTGCAGGTAAGATTATCAGCCTTGATGCCAACCAAAACCAAGCATTTAATAGTGATTGCCATACCATATGCACTAATCAAACAGGTGTCAAGAAAGTAGGGACAGGCAGGCACAACACAGGTTATGTAGACAGTAAACACAGTGTCAAGTGCCTATATACAAACGCACAAAGTCTGGGGAACAAACAGGGTAAACTTGAACCATGAAGGTAAATATGATATAGTTGGAATAACAAAAACTTGGTGGGATGAAACCCACGACTGGAACATACTGGTAGAAGGATACAAACTATTAAAAAAACCCAGACCCCATAAAAGAGGAAGTGGAGCTGCACTGTATGTAAAGGACCACTATATTGCTACAGAAATGCTTGAAACCAAAGATGAAAACCTCCTAGAATGCATATGGGTCAATATAAAAGAAAAAAATGACATGGCCATAGGTGTATATTATAGGCTACCAATCAAACAGAACAAAATAGATGTCCTTTTTGCCAGGCCAACTAATAAACTTATGCAGGAAACACACAATAATAGTAATGGGAGACTTCCATTATCCTGATATCAATTGGAAAACTAATTCTGCACCAAGTGAGAAATCAAATAAGTTCCTAACCAACCTACCTGACAACTTTGTTGTCCAAAAGGTAGAGGGTGAAACTAGAGGGACAGCCATACTGGACTTAATTCTTACAAACAGAGAAGAAGTGATAGAAAGAGTTGAAACTGCAGGAACCTTGGGTGAGAGTGACCATGTCATACTAGAATTCAACATAACACAAACACAAGTAACAGAACATAATGACACCAGGGACTTGGATTTTAATAGAGATGATTTCTGTAAACTCAGAGAGAACTTGGGAAAGATTCCATGAATGAAAATCCTAAAGGGGAAAACAACTCAAGAATCTTGGGAAACTCTAAAAAGTATGATCATAGAAGCCCAGACCAGCTCAATACCACTGAAAAAGTAAAACAAGAAATCCAAGAAGAAACCAGAATGGCTGCACAAAGATCTCTCAGGCAAATTGAAAGAAAAAAAAGGACAAGTACAAAAAATGGAAAGAAGGACATACAACTAAGGCAGAATATCAGCAGATAACTAGAATCTACAAAGACGAAGTCAGGATAGCAAAGGCTCAGAATGAACAAAGACTTGCAACAAAAGTCAAAGATAATAAAAAAAAAGTTTCTTCCAACATATAAATAACAAGAAAAAAATCAAGGAAACAGTTGGTCCACTAAAGAGAGAAGATGGCAAGGAAGTAACAGACAACAGAGAGAAAACAGAACTGCTTAACTCATTCTTTGCATCCGTCTTCATGCAAAAAGAAACTATAGCTCAACCCACCAAAAACATAACTGTAAAAGACAGACCAGAAATAAAAGTTAAAATAAGCAGAGTTCCGGTTCCAGTTTCTCCAGCGACAGACCAAAATCTGCAACTGTGCGTGGTTTCGGCCCATGCTTGCCGCTGGAGTGCCCCAATCCTTGTGATTCAGGGCTGAAGCCATCCCGTAGAGGTGATGAAGATGGGGGAGACTGCCAGCCAAATTGAAGGGAGCCACATCTCTCCTCCTTGGCTAGCCAACTCCCTTTCCCGAAGGTGACAAGCGGTGGTCAGAAATGGCCACCACAAAGGAGAACCGGACAGGATAAGAATGTGCAGGAAGAAGACAAAGAGGAAAGCAGGATAGACTGGGCTAAACATAAAGAAACATCTAAACAAAGTATCCTGAAGCTAAAAATATTTAGAGGGATACCTCTGAAAGAAAGTTATAATAGGTGGCGAAGGAGGGAGAAAAGGAGGTTGAAAATCCCTTCTCCTATTTTTATTTTATTATTATTGATTGGAAAAAAAGTTTATGCTAAATTAATTTGACATTAAATTGGCTATCTTAAGCTGGAATTTGAATGTCAAAGGAAGATAAAAAAGATTTTTTGGTACTTTATTTTACTTTTACTAATTTTGGTCAAAAAGGAGAAGAGGAGATAAAAGGATGGAATTTGGAATAGAAAACGGAGTTTCATCTGGAAAAAAAAAATGAAGGGTCTAATTGTGAGCTTTGAAAAGATTCCCAAGGACACATTGTATCTGAAACTTTGTTGAAAGATACAGTAATGATTGGAAAGGAAAAAAAACCAAGACGGAATAGTTTGGGGAAGAAGAGATTTGTTTCTTTTTTCTTTTGTTAATCAAAGTCACTCGGGTGGTTGTTTGAAATGGCATCATTCTTGGAGCAAGTGAAAATATATCTCAAAAATGAGAAAGAAGAGGCAGAAAAAGAAGGAAGATCTTTTGGCTTTGTGTTTGAATTTTTGGAAATGGAGATCTTGGACTATGACAAAAAGCTTCAAGAGGAAGAAGAAGGCTGGAACAAAGAAGAAGCCATCTTTACTGAAATAAAGCAAAATGTGGTAAAAAGGGGTAAAAGGGGGAAAGGAGGTAAAAGTTGTAGATTAAAGGCAGCAGCCAAAAAGGAAAATACTTTGAAAAAGAAATATAATAGCAAGGAGACGCAGAAAAGTAAATTACAGAAAGGGAAAAGAGAGAGAAAGTTACACAAAAAAAAGTAATGAGAAAAAGGGGGGGAAGATAGAAAGGGAAAGAAATCATGAGGAACAAAAGCAAGAGATAAAGAAAAAAGGGAAGCGTGCTAGAATTAAAGGTATATGCTCAGCTTGGGAACACAGAGATAATGGTTAAATCAAGTTAAAAGTGAGAACTCTGTAAGGGTACTATTATAGAATATTGTAGAAAAATTGTAGAATATTATGATGTGTTAGAAATGTAATATATAAGCAACTTAGGAGATAAACATTATATTATTATGTTTGGTATGTTTATTTAGGGAAATTGAAAAGAAAGAGGAAAGATCTATATTAACTATTTGGAATCAATTTGAATAATTATTTTTAAAGGTTGGTAAAATATTTAAGAGTTAGTTAAAATGAATTTGAATAATTGCCTTTTTTATTGGATAAAATCGTATAATTAATTATTGATATATGTATTGGTAATTAATGTAAGAATAAAGAAAGGAGAGAAATATTTCCAAAGATTGTTACTGTGAAGGATTTATAGGGTCCATACCAACATGAGAATGATTTTGAATTATTTTACTAATGTTTATATATATATAGTGTTTTTTGTTAGTGGTGTAGATCTTTTTTGCATTTGTGGGGAGAAGTACCAACCAGAGTTTGAAGGATGAGATTTATATAAAATAGATATTAGATTTGAATGGATAAACTTAATTTTTAATGAGATTATAAATATAAGATTTAAAGGTGTTGTACTCTGATTGATAACTGGAGGGGAAACCTTGCTTATGTTTTGTTTTGGTTTTTTTTTTCTTAGAATGTTGGAAGAGAATATATAAAATTGTAAACAATGACAGACAAAATATAAGGATAATGAATAAAAAGATATAGAAATTTGGATTGCTATTACTATAAAAGAAAATTAAGAGAAGTTAAAGGAGAAATGATGAGAAATTGATAAAAAATGATAAGATATAAAGAAGAATTTATAAGATGAATATAGATATGAAATTGTGTCTGTATGAAAATGTGATAACCTGGAATCATTTATTTTATTTTTTATTTTATTTATTTTGTCAAACAATTATTAGATAACAGGTATAAGTATAAATATGGTTACAAATACATGAAATGGATACGAATAAGAAAAAAAAGAAACAATAGGACAGGGATGGTAGGCATGTTTTGGTGCACTTATGCACGCCCCCCACAGACCTCTTAGGAAAGGGGTGAGGTCAATAGTAGACAGTCTAATGTTGAAGATTTTGAGGTTTGAGGAAAAAACCACTGAGTCAGGTAGAGTATTCCAGACATCGACTTCTCTGTTGCTGAAGTCATATTTCCTGCAATCAAGTTTGGTGCGGTTTATCTTTAGTTTATATCTATTTTGTGCTCTTGTATTGTTTTGGTTAAAGCTGAAGTATTCATTGATAGGTAGGTAGAACATTGCAATATATAATTTTATGTACTATACTTAGATCAAACCGAAAGCGGCGTAGTTCTAGGTTGTCTAGGTCTAAAATTTCAAGTCTGATGGCATAAGGTATTCTGCTATAGTAGAGGAGTGGAGGACTCTTCCCGTAAAATATTTCTGGACTTTCTCAATTGTATTAATATCAGATAAGTAATGCGAATTCCAGACTGATGAGCTGTATTCAAGTATTGGTCTAGCAAATGTTTTATATGCTCTAGTTAGTAGAGTGATATTACCGGAGAAAAGGCTACGCAGAATTAGGTTAACAATTCTTAATGCCTTTTTGGCTAGCGGGCTCTAGCACTTATATATCCAGTACGCTCCCACAGAGTTGCCATGCTCGGGGTCCCACCACTAAATCACTGCCGACTGGCAGCCCCGAGACTACCTGCTTTCTCTGTGGGAGCCCCATCCCTCTGGAATTGTCTCCCCTCGGAGACACGAGCCATGTCGGATATCCTCACCTTCCGGCGCGCAGTTAAGACCTTGTTGTTCAAGCAGGCCGGTCTAGCCAATTGAATCATTCGGGTTAAATTAAATTTTAGATAATCTTTCTGTTGGGTGTTGTTCTTAACCATTTTAGATTTTTATTTATTTCATCTCCGTTACCTGTACTGTTTTCGTTGTTGAATGTGCACCGCCCCGAGTCCCTTTTTGGGAGAGGGAGCGGTATAGAAGCATGAACAAATAAATAAATAAATAAATTATATCATTTGAGATGAGTACTCCAAGGTCCTTGATGAAGTTTGTGTCATCAACAAGGTCTTGACTATTCAGTTTGTATTTTATTTTTTGATTTTTTTTGCCAATATGCAAGACAGAGCATTTATTTGTTGAGATCTGAAGTTGCCATTTGTTTGACCATTCTGACACATAGTCGAGGGCTTTTTGAAGGGTAGCAGCATTGTCAGTGGTGTTGAATAGCTTTATATCATGAGCAAAAAGAACACAGTTGCTCTTAATATAATCACAGAGGTAATTAATATAGAGTATGAAGAGAGTTGGTCCTAGAACACTGCCTTGGGAGACACCACTTTTGACAGGTACAGGATTTGATAGGATACTCCCAATTTTGACCATTTGTTGCCTGTTTGACAGGAATGCTTCTATCCAGTTATGCAGGTATCCAGAGATACCATAAGACCTTAATTTTAGGAGTAGTTTGTCATGTACCACTGAATCAAAGGCTTTACAGAAATTTATGTAAATTGCGTCAATTGCTTTGCCCTGATCAAGTTGCATAGTCCATATGTTTTTACAGTGCAAGAGTTGCAGATTACAGGACAGTTTCCTTCTGAAGCCAAACTGTTTGTTAGAGAGTAGGTTGTTTGTCTCTAAGTGGAGGATAATGGATTGGTTAATAATTGATTCCATGACTTTACAGGTGACGCAGCATAAAGAGATTGGTCTGTAATTTTCAACTAGGCTGGGGTCTCTCTTTTTGAAGATGGGAATGACCATGGCTAGTGCCATAAATTTGGCAAGGAGCTGGTCCTGAAAGATTTTTCAAAGATTATGCTTAGAGGTTCTGCTATGTCAGTGGATATCTTTTTTAAGAAGTAGGCACAAACTCTGTCTGGTCCAATAGATAAAGATGGTTTTAGATTGCATAGTGCTTTTTCAACATTGACTTCTGTAAAATCGATATGTATTAGATCATTGTAGTTGTCTGTGGTTCGACTAGGAAATATTGGGCATGATCCATTGCTGTTTACAAATACTGAGCCAAAGAATATGTTAAAGAGATTGGCTTTAATGGTGTCATCGTTGCAGTCTTTGCCATTTGGTTCTTTTAGGAGTGGGATGGACCTTGAGTCTTTTAGTTTGTTGTTTACAAAATTGAAGAAAGTGCAGGTGGAATTGGTGCGTAGAAGGTTTTCCTCTTGTTTAGTGTGATAATCAGTACATTCAGTCTTTACCTGGTGGCATAAATTTTTGTATCGGCTTTTAAAGTTGGCAACGTGATCAGATTTGTTTTTCCGCCAAAGGGATTTCTTTTTGGATTGGAGCTTCCTTATTGTTATGGGTAATTTGTTTTTTCTACTTTTGGGAGTTGTTATTGGTACTTATAGTTTGATGACTCTTTTGACTTCAAGTAAAAATATGTTGTAATGGTCTTCAACAGTATTGCATCCAGTGAATAGAATTTGCCAATCAAGAGATGAGAGATCATGATCTATAAGATCATAGTTGCCTTTTTTAAAGTTATAATTGGGGATCCTGTTGTTATGGTGATTATCGTGAGAACATATGTTGAGACAAAAGTCAATCATGCTGTGGTCACTGTTGGAAAAGGGTTCATTAATTTGTATTCCATAAATTGAATTCAAACTGTTGCAGAAGATGAGATTGAGGCAGTTGTTAAGTCTAGTATGTTGGTTGTTAGTTGTTCCAGTCCTAGTGTGGTAACAGCATTGTACAGGGTTGTATGAATGGGTTCAGATATATATTCATTTAGTGTCCAATTTATAAGAGGTAAGTTGAGGTCACCAAGAAAAATGAGAGGGTGTGGGCAGGAGGCAGCCCATGCCAGTAATGAAATTAGCTTATTTGCATAAATTATATCATAGTCAGGGGCATGATAGCAAAGTAAGAAGCGGATTGAGAAGTTTAAGGACAATTCCCAGATGAAGAGCAAGCTCTTGTATAATTTGGATCTTTTTTAGGTTTAGAGATTTTTTAAAGAATATAGCAACTCCACCACCTCTACGGATTTCGCGATCTGACTGAAAAACTTGATATTCTTTTGTAGTGGTAATGGAGTTTGGAAAAGATGCATTTAACCATGTCTCACAGACAAATATAATGTCAAATGTGACTGATCTTAGAAGGATGAGGAATTCATGCATTTTATTTGTGAGGCTTCTTGCATTGAGTAATTTGCATTTAAGATATGAAGTAGTGGGGCTGGAGGAAGTAAGGGGCGTGCATCCCTAACGTTGGATGTTTGGGTGATGGATATTGTGACATGGGTTGAGGCTCTTGCTTTTGATACAGTCAGCACGGTAATCAATGTATAGATTTGTATTACCTAATTCATGTAATCTTTTGAGCTCAGAACATAGCTCCCGGGATCATACATGTTGCTGTAAGGTTAGATCAGGGCAAGAACAAAACTTCTTATGGTGGTTGTTGTTCTTTGCGAGTGAATTTATTGAGAAAATGAATTTGCGTTTGCTTGTTTTCATTTCATTCAACCCTGCATAGGCATGGGATCATCAAGCCACCTTTGTTTTTAAACTCCGGACTGACACGGGAAATATCAAGTATTTCTTCACGGGAGATAGTTGATGCTTGATTTTCTCTGATGATGTTTCAAACATTAGATATGTCATCATTGTCACTGACTTCTAGACCAAATAAGATGGCATTTGTCGCTTCCGTTCACGCTCAACAGCTTCTTTGTTGAGGATGGGGATATCAATATTTGTAGGATTTGTTGTTTTTTGTGGATTGGGTTTTGGTTGCTGTTGTTGAGTAGAGAT
The DNA here is from genome assembly GCA_023653725.1 of Bungarus multicinctus. Classification (NCBI taxonomy): domain Eukaryota; kingdom Metazoa; phylum Chordata; class Lepidosauria; order Squamata; family Elapidae; genus Bungarus; species Bungarus multicinctus. The sequence continues at coordinate 117,125,753 of CM042840.1, forward strand.
ATGGTCTGTAGATGTTTGATATTCATTTTTAGTGCTGTTTCTTTTTTTTCAAGGTTTGCCAATCTTGCTGTACTCAAATAAGATGTTTTATTTGTTTGATAAAACCCAATAAAAATTTTCAAAAAAAAAAAAAGTTAAAATAAGCAAATAATAATAATAATAAGAGAACACCTACCTGTCTGATCTTGATGAAAACTAATCATTGGGGCCTGATGGATTATATTCCAGAGTTTTAAAGGGGCTGGCAGAGGTCATCTCAGAACCACTGCACCATATCTTTCAAAAATCCTGGAGCACTGGGGAACTGCCAGAGGACTGGAAAAGGGTTGATGTGTTCCCCATCTTCAAAAAAGGAAAAAAAAAAACAGACCCAGGAAACTATAGACCAATCAGCCTAACATCAATACCCGGGAAGATACTGGAAAAGATAATAAGAACAGATCTGCCAACATCTAGAAACAAGTAAAGTAATAACTAGCACTCAGCACGGGTTTGTTAAGAACAGATTATGCCAAACCAATCTTATTTCATTCTTTAACATAGTGACTAAATTAGTAGACCAGCAAAATACTGTGGACTTAATATTAGATTTTAGCAAGACATTCGACAAAGACCACAACCTACTTCTTAGTAAGCTAGAAAAAAATGGAATAGATAGCACCACCACTAGATGGACTCGCAACTGGCTGGTAAACCGTACTCAATGAGTAGTCCTTAGTGGAACTAAGTCTACATGGAGGGAAGTAAGCAGTGGAGTGCCACAAGGTTCCATCTTAGGCCCAGTACTCTTCAATATCTTCATTAACAACTTAGATGAGGGAATAGAAGGGGAACTTACCAAATTTGCAGATGATATTAAGCTGGCAGGAATAGCTAACACCCAAGAAGATAAGCTCAAGATTCAGATGAATCTTAACAGACTAGAAGACTGGGCCATTTCTAGCAAAATGAAATTCAATGTAGAGAAAAGTAAAGTCCTACACTTAGGCAAGAAAAACAAAAAGTACACATGTACACTGGGTGAAACCAGGCTCAATAGCAGTAACTGTGAGAGGGATCTTGGAGTCTTAGTGGACAACCAGCTAAATATGAGCCAGCAGTGTGTGCAGCAGCAGCTAAAAAAGCTAATCCAATCCTAAGTTGTATTCAATCAAGATCAAGGGAAGTACTAATATCACTCTATAAAGCCTTAGTAAGACCACATCTAGAGTACTGTATCCAGTTTTGTTCCCTACATTATAAAAAAGATGTTGAGACTCTAGAAAAAGTACAGAGAAGAGCAACCAGGATGATTAGGGGACTGGAGGATAAAACATACAATGAATGGTTGCAGGAACTGGGCTTGGCTATTCTAGTAAAGAGAAGTACCAGGGGAGACATGATAGCGGTCTTCCAATATTTGAGGGACTGCCCCAGGGAGGAAGGGGTCAAGCTATTTTCTAAAGTGTCTGTAGGTGAGACAAGGAATAGTGGATGGAAACTGAACAAGGAGAGATTTAACCTGGAAATAAGGAGAAACCTTTTGACAGTGAGAACAATCAACCAATGGAACAGCTTGCCCTCGGAAGTTGTGGGAGTGCCATCACTTGAGACTTTCAAGAAGAGATTGGACTGCCATTTGTCAGAAATGGAGTAGGGTCTCCTGCTTGGGCAGGAGTTGGACTAAATGGCCTACAAGGTCCCTTCCAACTCTGATTATCTGTTATCTGTTAAAGAACTGGATATATGTATTCTAATGAAAAGAAGGACTAGGGGTGACATTATTATAGTTTTTCCAATATTTATGGGCCATCACAGAAAAAGAGGGTCAACTGATTCACCAAAGTACCTGAGGCCAGACAAGAAATAACAAATGGAAACAAGAAGAAATCCAACCTAGAACTAAAAAGAAATTTCTGACAGTGAGAACAAATAATCACTTGAGTAAATTGCCTTCAGAAGTTGTGGATGCACCATTACTGCAGGTTTTTAAAGAGATTTAAAGCATTTAAGGATATTAAAGCCATTTGTCCAGAATGGTATAAGTTTCCTACTTGAGCAGTGGGTTGAACTAGAAAATCTTGAAGGTTCTTCCATGTCTTTAGTCTATGGCACGACAGCTCCCCCAGCACCTGGATGAAGCTGTCTATTTGGATCCACGCCAATCAGGCTTCAGGTCTAGGTTCAGCAAGGAAACAGTGTTGGTCGCGTTAGTGGATGATCTCTGGAGGGCCCGTGACAGGGGGTATTCCTCTGTCCTGGTTCTATTAGATCTCTCGGCAGCTTTTGATATTGTCAACCACAGTATCTTATTGCGGCGGCTGGAGGGGTTGGGAGTGGGAGATACTGTGTTGCGGTGGTTCTCCTCCTTCCTCTCCAACCGCTCGTAATTTGTGTTGGCAGGGGGGCAGAGATGGACCTCAAGGCCCCTGATTTGCGGGGTACCTCAGGGGTCAGGGCTCTCACCCCTCCTGTGCAACATTTATGTGAAGCCGCTGGGTGAGACCATCCGTGGCTTCGGGGTAGAATTCCATCAATACGCTGATGATATTCAGCTGTACTTTTCTACCTCGGGCCACCCTGACGAAGCTGTGGAAGTGATGACCCGGTGCCTGGAGGCTACGCAGGGTTGGATGGGGGTCAACAGGCTTCAGCTCAACCCAGCCAAAACCTAATGGCTATGCTTTCTGGTGCCCCGATACAGCCAGCTAACTCCATCACTGGCCATGGGGGGGGAACTCTAGCCCCCATGGAGAAGGCGCACAATTTGGGTGTCCTCCTTGGCTTTCATTGGAAGACCATATAGCAGCCATCGCCAGGGGGGCTTTCTATCAGGTCCGTAGGATCTACCAATTGGATCGGGATGCACTTCGCGCGGTCACATCTGTCCTTGTCATCTCCCACCTAGATTACGCAAATGCTCTCTACATGGGACCCCCTTTGAAGAGCACCCGGAGGCTCCAGTTGGTGCAAAATGTGGCCAAGCTCCCATGTTACACTACTTTTGCGTGAGCTGCATTGGCTCCCGGTGGCCTTCTGGGTGCGATTCAAGGTGCTGGTGATCATCTTTAAAGCGCTCCATGGCTTGGGACCTGGGTACTTACGGGACCGCCTACTGCCACCGTCAGCCTCCCGTCGACCAGTGGGCTGCCACAGGGCAGGCCTCCTTGGGGTGCCGCCGGCTGGATGGCTGGCAACCCCGAGTGTTCGGGCCTTCTCTTTGGGAGCACCCTCCCTCTGGAACGAACTACCCCCAGACATGAGGACCATCCCCGACCTATTGTGTGCACTAAAAAACCCACTTATTCCATCAAGCCAGTCTGGCCTAAAGTTACGTGTTGGGGTTTAAATTTGATTTTAAATGGTTTTAGTTTTCTTAATCCACTAATCTTTTAATCTTTGGATAATAGCCAATCTATTTGATTCTTTTAACTCATTTTAATTATTGTATGTGTATTTATATGTATATTTTTATCTGGCTGTACACCGCCCCGAGTCCCTCTGGGAGAGGGGGCGCTATACAAATTTAAATAAAATAAAGTAAAGTAAAAGTATTATTTTGTTATGTAAGATTGATAAAATTCCTGGACCATGTTCTCAAATTGAATCTGATACTATCAACAAATTGAAATTGTTTTTGAACTAAAAATGATAGTAGGATGATTTATCACCTTTACATGAGTCATAAATTGCAAAAGACAAGGCAATACTCATTTCAATTAGAATGATTCTAAGGATGGAAAGAAAAATAGAGTTATTGTGCTTCTATGCTGGAAAATCAGGACTTAAGAGAATGATGAGCACATTACCTGCCAAAATGATTGTTTGTGAAGCTGCAGTCCACCATCCACCATTATTCTGATTCCAGATGTCATCATATCCTGGAAAGCATGGGCTATGGCATAAACAGCATTGTAGATGCTGTAGCTGTGACCAGACATGTCCATTTCAAAACTTGGAAGAGAGAGGCTCTTCAATTTTTCTGCCCCTGTGCAATGTTTCACATTTATTTCATTTACAACTGTACCTGGAAATAGACAGCCAAACGTTTTCTCCCAAAAGGTTTTGATGAAACCATCTCCTGTTACACCAGATGGTGTTTGATTCTCTATAAACTCATGAAAGCCAGGTATATGATTGGAATGAAAGGTGAAGGCTATAGCTCCATGGAAAATGTCTAAATCCCAATCTCTTTGAAATCCAAAAGAAGTCAGCTCCATTTGGGCTGTGGTGATCCATACTTTGCCTAGGGGGTTCTTGTGTTTACTTTCTACTTCTTCATCTGATAAATAGGATAGAAATCTAAAAAATCCCAAGGAATGTGATTCACTGTAGGCCAGTATCACCTTAACCTTGTTATTGTCTCTCAGTGTATCATATATTATGTTTCCTTGTTTTAGCATCCACTCAATATTCGTTATAAAGGTTGGAATGGGGATCTTTTGTATGAATGCAAAGCAGACACCTTTCTGAGAAAACATTGGTATCACTGTTTGAACAAATCTTTCTCCACTCTCAGTATCCATGACAACCACCCCAATCCACAGCCATCTGAAGTATAGGAGCAAAGAAAGAATCCCCTCACATTGAAGGTCTTCCTTAGGAACCATCTGGTAGAAGGGAAGACCAGGAGATTTATCCTTCATCACTGTTGTGGGACTATAGGTGAGCTAAAGAGATACATGAAGAAAGGATAGAAAAGGAACTGATATAGTAGACATTAAGTATGCCAAACTGTTTAAAATATTGGATATGACTTCTTTGTACTTATCATTTTATTATGTGCCACACTAATTAGTGAAGAACCTGGAAAAAGTGCTTATACGGAGAAATGTGGTTTTTCTAGGAAGAAGACTACTTATAATAATATATGGTCATTAGGCATATCTAATTTAGCCTTGCTCTTGTTTGATTTTATGAAATGATAATTGCAATATAATTAATATATAAAAGCAATGTGATTTTAATAATCATTTTGATCAAATTATATTTGTGCTAAGGCAGGTAGAAAAGACATTCCATCTTCAAATAACTTTGAAGGCATATAATTCAATCTGCTTTTAAATAGGAAGGAAGGAAGGAAGGAAGGAAGGAAGGCTCCTGTAAATCCTAAAGTATATATCATGCAATCTTTGTCAGAAATCATTTAAAAAACTTAAGCAAATGCACGCTAAAACATACCAAAACAAATCCTTAGTAAATGTATAATTCTTTACATTTACATATTTTCATATCTTTCTTTTTTGTAGATCTCTACTTTCTTTGTCTTATTCATATTGCATCAATATTCTTCTTTGATTTTAATTTTTTAGTTTATCAAAATAAAAAATACAAAAAAATAAAAATAATGAGAAGGGAAGGGAGGAAAAAGGAAAGGAGAACAATTTGGAATGATTTGCGCCTGGACATACGGGCCATTACCAACACTGAGACCTTTCAGCACACAGTAAAGACCCTGTTTTTTCAACAGGCCGGCCTGGCCCAGTAACGATTTTTGGGGTTTTAAATTTGGTATTTTAATGTTTTTATCAGTTTTATATCTGTTAATTGTATATTCCGCCTCCAATTTAATCATTTTAAATTGTTTTTAATTGTATATACTGTTTCTGTTTTAGTTGGCTGTACACCGCCCTGAGTCCCTTTTTTGGGAGGGGGGCGGTTTAGAAATTTAATAAATAAATAAATAAATAAAGGGAAAGGAAGGGAGGAAAAAAGCATTGACCTTCGGCTCAGTAGAATAAGATAATAACATGCTGCCTCCACCTTTTAGCCATTTTTATAACCACAAACTTGTCTACTCAGCAAAATCCAAAGTCAACATTTCATTTTTTTCCATCTTAAACACAAAGTTCAAAAGTGGTTTCCAAATGGAAACAAAAAGCTATGTTACATCTCTATAACTCTATCAGCTTTTGCCAAAAGTCATCCATTTTGGGAATTAAAGTACCTTTTCCATTTTTGCACATAGAGATTCTTGCTGCTATCAGCATATATAACATCAAATTCCATTTGTTTCAAATTCTTTGTGTATTTACCCTAAGAGAAAAGTCTCTGATTTTACCTTGATATTCACTTTAATAATCTTTTGTATTAAAATGTGAATCTTACGTCAATATTTGCCACAGGTCCCCCATAGAAGATAAAAAGTTCCTTCTTTATGTTTACATTTCTAACATATATTTGAAATACCTTTATATATTTTTGACAATTTATTCAGTGTTCATTTTATTAAAAATATTTTAAATTATAATTTATTGCAATTTTTAAATGCTTTATCCACATATTTCCCATTGTTCAAATATTATATTATATCCAAAATTATTTGCCCATTGTCTAATTACAAATTGGAAATATGGATATAATTGTGTTGAAGGAAATTCTATGAGAATTTTGAGAAAGAAAAAAGCTTCTACCTTCCTAACAGACATTCTGAAGAAGTGAGGGAAAAAAAACAGTTAAGAGATAATGTGACAACTGTTCGAATATTATAGAATTCTTACAGTATTACAATGAGAAATAAGCAGCTTTAATATTCCTGGATGCAGAGAAAACCATTGAAATTTAAATTTCATTTTTATGTTCAAAGTTCTGGAAGGTATGGACTTTGGGAGACATTTATTCAAGAGTTAAAGTGATTTCTATCTTACAGCAAGCAAAGATTATTATTAATGGAGACTTAACTAAACTATGTGAAATTCAAAAAGTGAAATTCACTATGTGAAATTCACTATGTGAAATGCAAGAATACATGTTATCTCCCTTATTGTCTATATTGCCATTGGAAACTTTGAATAGGGCTATTATAAAGGATGAGAAAATAAAAGACATAAATATAAAAATGTCAAGACAAGAGTGTTGGACCTATGATCAAATAATACAAGATGAACCTAACCTCAAATCCAAAGAAGAATTGGAATCAGAAGAGTGTATCACTGGATTCCATATATACAATTGAAATAAAGTTTTAAATTATATTTAAAAAGTTATGGACTTTGCAAAAATGAATTGTAAACTCAATTGTGTGGTAATACTGAGCATATTATTGCTAAGGTTTATAAGCTGATATTGAAAAATATCATTTTTAATAGATCTCTTGTCCTTCCCATTTAGTTCTATACAGTTTCTTTTATTATTCATTTAGATATAGCTCTTTGTCTTTCCTTGCCCTTCTCTACTTTGTCCTATGTCTCTATTTCAATTTACTTTCTGCCTTCTTGAAATTGTGCAACATAATTGTAGACACCGATTCACTGCCTTTTAATTTTTGTATTTCTGGATCTCTTTGATTGATTTAATAATATTATGAAAGATAGTCTTGTATTTTTCAGGCATTCTATTTACCAAATAAAACCCCAACATTTTAGTTGTAACTTTGCAGGAAAAGGTTTATGATCTGTGACATAATCAGGACTTGATAATTTTCCCATTATCCCAAAAGATAGAATGTACAGTTAACAGTTTCTCCCTAAGAACATATATATTTTTGCAGATGCTAAGAATTATGTGCTCATTGCAACAGCTAAATTCATTTTATCTGTAGTTTTTGTGAGGAGTTGAATCTCTATTTTTATCTTCTTGCAAAACCTGCGTCTATAATATACATATCTAAATCATCTCAGTTCTCCGGGATTTTTAAAGATCTAGATTGATGCTATGGAAAACTCAGAAATTGGAGAATTCATTTTAATAATTTGTTCCAACTATATCTTTTATTAAAAATGGGAAGCTTAATGATATGATTTTTAATTAACCTTTTCTCAAATGTAAAACAAATAATTAGTATTGAACAACAATTAGGACAATTAAAAACATAATGCATCTTATGTATGTGCTACCTGAGGAATCTTGTAGATATCCAGGAAAATTGCCATATCAAGAGAAGTAAGAGAATCTAATCCACCAATCACTGCAAGGAGCTTCTTCTTCATATTACAGTTGTAATTTGGGAAAAACCTTTCTAGTGTATAGGTAAGTAGCATTGTAGAATGAAATGTCCATTTTGCATTGTAATAATTATTATAAATATGGAATCCCAATGTTATATTTGGTAATATCTGAGGATTTTCATTGATCTCCTTTACTGCAAAGGCCAAAGCAAGGATATGCTGGTAATTCATTGGAAGTATTCTACAATGAGAATTGTGTTATATGTCAGTGAAGTGCTCCATGTGTCCAAAAGTTAATGCATTATTGTCGTATTTATTACTGATTACTATTTCTCTTGAGTGTGATACTAAACATATTGAGGGTACCATAAAATATTTTTCTAAGTTTGAGTGTAGATTATAACTTTTTGTAATCAACTTCATGAAAAAAGATTTTCAGCAAAATGTTATGACTTATGAAGCTGGATAATATATAAGAGGGGGAAAAACTGGTAAACATATAGACAATTGACATATGTACCTCATAGAACTGTTAAACTGAAAATAACTTGAATAGGGTAGAAAGATGCATTGAAACCCAAGTCTGAAGAATAGAGGAACTTGCTGTGATACAGGAGTTTGGAAGAGGATTGATTTAATTGTATCATATTCATATTTCAAAACTTTTCTTAAAGTATTATTAGAAAACGTTTTTCAAAAGCTTAAAAGTTAACTTGTTGGGCCTGGAAAGAGTCTCTTTGACTAGAAGAAAAATACATGGTGGTGAACAAATATTTCTATAAAATAACATTTATAAAAATTAAATACATTTCTTCTGCACTGTAGCAAACTCTACAGTCAAAGTTATGTGTAAATTTCAAAGTCAAAACTGCCTACCTATTGAAAATTCTTTTAGTTGTATTGATATTTTTCTATAGTTTGAAGATGACAAAACACTAAAAGAAAAATTAGGATGACATACAAAAATAAATTTCTTACATAAGCTCTTCTGGCAAGGGTGGTAGAGGTTTTTTTGTGAAATCTTTGGCATATGAGATGAAAAGTCCATGAGATGCAATCCCCCCAAGAATGAAGTCTCCATTCTGATGATATTTGTGAAGTGGTTGTCCTGGATACTTGACACTGCATTTCATAGTGAGTGGTTTGTATGCCATGTACTGAAGTAGTGCTAACAGGACTATGATTGGTATTAGCATGTTGAAGACCAATAAAACATTTCCTTCTGCATGTTGTTTTCTGTCTATCCATGGTCATCACAGTTTTCATTTTTATAAAAGTCACTTGTGTACAAGAACAATTCTCTACAGACTAAGTTCTAAGGGTTAAATATGGATGAACATATTGAAACTCACCCTTCCTTATCTCCATTTCCAACTGCTTGAGGTCAAATTTGTGCCATAATAAACTGAATATATTTTTCCCACAATTTGTGAGAACAGCAGCAGTTTCACACTTGCAAATTTAATTATGTTTCTTAAATTAATTCAGTGAATAGGGAATTGTTATTTACTCAGAATTGGTATTCTTTGTGGAATTTCTACAGAAAACACATTTATCATTTGTTGGAAATTGAGAGGTGGGAGGAGAGATAACAAAAGTCGATTACATTAGACATGATAATCAGGCACTTCATCATAAGTTTAATCAGTTTTTCCAACATAATCGGAATGAAAGGAATGAGTATTAGCACCTGGACTAAATTAGTTCTTGGAAACACTTTCAGACATATTTTTGTAAAATTTTCATTACAGTGGGAAATAATGCTAAGTTTCTTTGCAGAAACTGGAGCTTTTAAAAAGAGAAAGAGAGATTCCAGATTTTCCTTACTAGTCAATTTTAGTAAAGCTGGATGAATTACAGCACTGAAATATATTTTCTTTGGTACCCATGTACCTGCCTGTAGTTTGTAGTTACTTTCTTTCACATTTTTGCCCACTGTGGCCTCTTTGTGTCATCCCTGTGCCCTGCAGAAACCATATACCTACCTGCACTAACCATTATTTCTTCATTATAACTTTGAACGGTTTAGATTGATGACTACCTGTAATTCATATATGTAATTTGTATTTTGCCTCATATCATTAAAAGCAACATTTTCTAAAGACTGAAAATAATATTGTGTATCTATTCATTCGCAGTTCATTTCCAAAGACAAGAGAACCATAAAAATAGCAAAAAACAAAGGAAAAATTAAAAGCAATCATAGAATGATCTTAAATTAAAATATGGATTATTGTACATTGCATTTTTGTAAAATTGAGTATAGCTTACCTTTGAATACTACTATTTAAATTATTACACTTTTGGGGAAGACTTTTCTAATTTATCAGTATTCTTTTCAATTTAGAATATCTGGATAGTTGTACCATATCCAAAGGAAAAATGTCCCCTCCTTTGAAGTTTACATCTTGAGAAGTTTATATATCGCAGATTAAGAATCAAAGAAATAAATATATCATCTAAGTTAATTGTATTTTAAATTTATTTTAAATCCAGAGATATAACATAGCAATATCTATTTTGGGTCAGATACATTTTGTATCCGGAGAATACAGAATGGAAGCAGTAACTTATGTGTTGCTGCAAGCTTATTCTTATATTAGTTTCTGATTCATTGAAAAAGATAAGAAAAATCAATCAAGCCAAGATACTCTAAAAAATAAACATTAAATCAATAAGAAGTTACAATAATGTTCATGTTCATAAGTAGTAGTTCAAAAATTGAACTTTGCAGAAATAAAATATAAACAAAGGAGAAAATAACATTCTGACTAGGTTTAGGTTTAGGTTTTAGGTTTTATTTAATTTATATACCGCCCCCTCTCCCAATTCCTGAGACTCAGGGTGGTGTACAGCCAGAATTAAAACAATACAAAAACACAAAATTTAAAAACAGATTAAATCAATGGCTGGAAATTAAACAATAAAATAATAAAAACAGGGTAAGTAAAATAACAAATTTAAAACCCTCCAATATTACTAGGCCAGACCGGCTTGTTGAAAAAGATGGGTCTTCAATGCATGCCTGAAGGTTCGCAGGTCAGGGATAGTCCGTATCTCCGGACTACATTTTCCATTTAAATTTTAGTCAAATATTCTATGGTATTTCTCTGTATGTATAATAGCACATCAAAACAAAATACTTGACTACTTTCAGCAATTTATTTTTATTCTTAGTTCCTTTTTATTAAGGTCTGGTCTCAGAAAAATAATGTAGCATTTGGGGAAAAAGATACAGATCAGCAACCCAGCACTTGAAGCTAACATTGAGAAGATCTCCACAGCCATTGTGTATTTTCCCCTGGTGCTCAGATACGTTGGAATAAAAGAGAGCCAAACACTGCAGAAAACCAACATGCTGAAAGTGATGAACTTGGCTTCATTAAAAGTATTTGGTAATTTCCTAGCAAAGAAAGCAACTATAAAACTGGTCATGGACAAAAAGCCCATAAAACACCTTGCAAAATAAAACATAATCATGGACCCTTCCTTACATTGTAGGACAATTTTTCTAGGCTCTGAGTGCAGGTCAAAATCTGGGACAGGAGGAGAGATGGACAACCATAGAGTACAAATCCCAGTCTGAATGAAAAAGCCGGAGAAGACAATAGTATAGCCCAATCTTTTCCCCACCCACTGGCTCATCCTGCTTCCTGGCTTGGTTGCCATGAAAGCGAGGATCACAGTCAGAGTTTTGGCCAGCACACAGGAAATAGCCATGGAGAAGATGATACTGAAACCAGTTTGTCGAAGAAGACATGTCACCTTATTGGGCTGACCGATAAATAGTAAAATACAAAGGAAGCAAAGCAGGAGGGTGACAAGAAGAATATAGGTGAGATCTCGGTTGCTGGCTTTGACGATGGGAGTGTTGTGATGCATCAGAAATGTCTTTAGTACCAGAACTGTGATTATGGAACAGAAAAAAGAAAAACAAGCTAAACTTATTCCCAAAGGTTCTTTGTAAGACAAGAAACTTATTTCCTTCAGAATACATGAATCCTGATTTTTATTGGGATAATTTTTGTCTGTGCAATCATAACAGTCAATCATATCTGAAATGGAAAGGATGTATCATAAAACTCATATGGATTCATAAATCTTTATAACTTGATAACATTATATAGGCTTAAATATTACAACACACTTTATTCCAAATAGAAAATAAATGTCATATGTAACCAGGTCTATGAAATCAGCATACATATGTCTTATTTGAGCAGTAACATTATCATTATACTCCTAATTGAAAGCACTATACAAAAAGTTATATTTTCTTATAAATATAACTTTAGGGAATTAAATTGTGACCATTATATATTTTATCAATGCCATACAGCAGGTCTCAAGATATTTTTTTCCAATCTAATCATGAAGTCCTTATGCATAAATGAATGAAGTTTATATATTATCTTTATTTCTGTAAAACATTTGAGAGCTTTATTTAGTATAGGTAGCTATTCAAAGAAAGATAGACTATGTATCTCTGATCTAAATGCAAAATGTTTATGGAGAGGAGGAGGAGGAGGGGGAGAGGCTTTATACATTGACAAACAATATATTTTCTGGAAGAGACAGAATAACAATAATATTCTTACCCTCCATTTCTGAAATTTTCCCTTCTGGACATAGATTACAAGAGTAGCAGCAGAATGGCTTACCCTCTATGACTTGTTTACTAGATCCTGGATAACAGCTTGGGGTACAGAGAGAAACGGGCTGTGACTAGTTTGTTGAGAAACAAACCAAGAACATAAATTATAATTTTAAAATGATTTTCTTAAAACCATTGTTTTTGGGGAGCATGTTATCCTGTATTATATGTCAACCATACAGTATATCCATGTCTTAAGGGCATATTTTTACTTATAATAACACCTCTTCCTGAAATATTTAACTGCCATTTAAATTTCATAGATTATATTTTGAACTATTTTTATAATATTACATAATACAGTTGTTTTTTCTGTCTTCAACAAACTATGTCATATACTCATTAATAGAAAATCAACTTTAATTTTCAAGAATGATAATAAGTAAAAAGAAAAAAAATAGGCATCCCAACATCATATGAATATGATCAAGAAAACATTTCTTTTATAAGACATGTTGTACTAAAACTATTATACTCAAGAGGACAATTGTGTCTGCATAAAGAAAGAAAACAGACATAATAATTCTCTCTTGTCTACACTAAGGGATACTCAACATCCAGATAAAAGGAGGGAAATCCACCCATTTATGCTAGTTTGATTGTATCCTGTGATTGGTTCTGATAATGACATTTAAGTAGGACATTAACAAATGGCCAAAGGAAAATGAAGAAGTTGGAGAAAGCAAATCTATGAAGGAAAGCAAGTCTATGAAGAAGTGCTCATCATAAAACAGATTACAAAGAGACACAATACCTAGTATGTCTACAGCTGGCAGACTTGGTTTTCTCTTATTCTCACTATCCTCAATAAGCAAAACTGGAACCCAGGATTGACAAATATATTTTCATTTTTTCATAGTAACAGCTTCCTTCTGATGCTATAAACTTACACTAATATTAATATCACCATCTGTCAGGGAAAGCTTTAGGGGTTACCTAGCATAGAATGATAATTGCAAAATTGGGGACCTTCAAGATTCCTCTCAGTTCTAGCTTATTATTTTAATTTATTTATTTTATTGATTTCTATTTACATTTTAAAACTAATGATTTTTTTGTATTTCCTTGTTTGTTCAGAGTAAATCAGAGGAATTAAACCACTCTAGTTCTTTTTTTGAAATTTTGGAAAGTACTCTCATATTTCTAATATTAATCACTCCTGATATTATTAATTGTAATAGTTGTATGCAGGAATACATTTAGTAAGACAGAATGAGGAAAAAAAATTACATAGTGTTGGCTATCACTTCAAATAATGTTTAGTTTGCCCATATCTGTACTTTTGAGCTAATCGTTTAGGTAAATTGATTTTTAGGTAAATTTGATATGTAACTGCTCTACTTAACTATTAATTTAATTCAACCATTATACAGCAGTTCCTATGAACTGTATCAGATGAGACCAAAGATCCAGAGCAAATGAGCTTGCATCACTTTCATAATTCCACAGCATTTAAAGTAATAGCTAAGATTCAGTGATCACACATGAAACAGAGATTTCCCAAGTAATCAATTCCTGGAACCTACCTGATTAAACCAGCTGCTCCATATTATGGCATCTTTCTTGATGATTAACATTTTGTCTGGAGTAGAATATGGATCTATTCTTCCTATTTTCACTACTGTCTGATTTTCCGAGAAAATAAAATTGATGACATCAAATCCAGCTACCAAATTTCCATCTTGATCAAATGTGATCTTTTCCCCAATATTGTTATTAAATGTGATATGTCTCAAGAAATTAGGAAGCTGAATTGAAATGAAAATGCAAGTTTAAAAAGATGCACAGGGAAACACTTCTACAAATTAAATGCTCAAGGATTCTTTTCAATTATTCATTAAAAGGATATTTATTATTTAAATGAATCCCATAGTTTCCCCATGCTGCTGGTATACAATTATTCTTGTACACCAGCAGCTACCATTTTATTTTAAAAGCTATCCTAATGGTGCAATGATTTCTGTCATATACAAGAGAAACAGTGTTTTGGTAGATAGTAAACCCTGTAGACCAGGGGTCGCCAATTTTTTGGACTTCAGGGACCACCAAACTCATAATTTGACCAGTTCTGTGAAGTGGTCTAATTTGTGGGTTTGGCTTGGTGTGACTGGCTGGGCATGGCTTGTATGTAAATATTATATTTATGTAAATATTGATTTTTTTTATTAAAAAAGCAACTTTTACCCAAAATTAGGCAAAGGCAGATTGAGTTGCTCATAGAATCACAGATTCACTCAGAGATCTATCTATCTGCCATAGGCTACCTGAGTCTGTCATATAAAATTTGCTTGCCGTGAGTCTGCACTGAATAACAGAACCTTCAGTTGTAAGGGAGATTCGGCTGTGCTTAAAAGCAGAGCCAAAGATCTAAAGACTAGCTAGAAAGCAAGAAATCCAACCATATCCTGCTTCCTAGCTAATCTAAATCTCCTGGCACAGCAGAACAGATGATGGTAGGAAAATAGCATTTTAGCAGGCAAGTTAGCTGGGTAAGAAGTGAGTGGGCGGGGAAGGTTCCCGTGAGCCATGTGGGCTGCGCAGTCTTGTGTTTCTGCACAGCCTGGATTAATTGCTTTGGTGGGATGCTCTGGGAGTGAGATTTCTCTGTGGTCCACCAAAATTTTCTTGCGGCCTACCGGTGGGCCATGGCCCACCAGTTGGCGACCACTGTTGTAGACAACCTCATTTGTTAAGCAAATGGTGTAGTTAGGAATTTCTTTTGAAAATCAAAACTTAATAGTCCATATATTGTAATAGATCACATGCATTAAAAACTATCACTTCTGTGTATTAGAACAGGGGTCAGCAACCCCTGAGCCATGGCCCATTAATGGATTTTGAGCTGTCTGGAACTGGGTCAACAAAATGTTGGGTGAGCCTGCCACTCCTGCAAATGGAGTTGTGCACATGTACATGTTTGCCTGCTGCTCGTGTGGAACTATCCCCTCTCCCCCTACTCTGGCTGACTACAAACCTATAAAGGTTGGGAAACCATATTTAAACAAAGAGGAACTATAGAGACCAGCAGTAGAAATTGCAAGACTGCGTTAAATTGAAATAATTTCATGAGATAGAAAAGTAAGTCATTATCAGATTTTTCAGTTAAGATTCAAGGTATTATATGCTACATTACCTGCCAAAATTGTTGATTATAAATCTGTAGTCCACGATTTATTACTGTTTTATGTTTGAGTCCAGATGTAGACATGGCATGTAAAGCATAGGCAACTGCATAGACAGCATTATAAATACTGTAACTGTAGCCGGACATTGACATTTCAAAAAAGAGGGGAGGGACTCTCTCCAGTTTCTCCTGCCCAGTGCAAATATTCTCCATTTCTTCATGAATAGATGTACGTAGAAATTGGCAATTGAAGACCTGCTCCCAAAAGCCTTTGAAAAAGCCATCTCCTTTTGTGGTGGAAGGACTTCGACTCTCAATAAACTGCTGAAATCCGGACACATCATTGGAATGAAATGCAAAGCCTAAAGCTCCATGGAAAATTTCTAAATTCCAATATCTTTGAAATCCAAAGGAAGCAATCTCTATTTGGGCTGTGGTAATCCATAGTTTTCCTAGAGGTTTTCTAGATTTACTGTCTACATCTCCATCTGATAGATAAGATAAAAATCTAAACAAGCCCAGGGAATGAGATTCCCCATAGGCTAGTATCACCGTAACCTTTTTACTGATCAAAGAATCAAAAATCTTCTCCCCTTTATGTAGCATCTCAAACACATCACTAATAAAAGTTACAACAGGGATTTTTTGTACAAACGCAAGACACACACCCTTCTGAGAAAACATGGGAAACACAATTTGCACAAATCTTTCTCCATTCTCATTATCCATAACCACCACTCCAATCCATATCCATCTGAAGTGCAGAAGCAGAGCTAGAATCCCCTTATACTGAAGGTCTTCCTTAGGAACCATCTGGTAGAAGGGAAGTCCAGAAGATTTATCCTTCATCACTGGAGTGGGACTATAGGTGAGCTAAAGAGATCCATAAGGATGAGATATGTTAAAGATGAAAGACAGATTTAATATGGACAAATGGACAATTGAAACTGAGAAGAAGAAAACTGAATTTGAAGTAAAGTTTGTACAAATGATATAAATATGGGCATATGGGAGTAAATGTGGCAAAATGATGCTAAATATTACATTGTGATCATTTAAAAGATAACTTTTATTAAATTGTGTATTGATGATATGTAACACTGATTAAATTGTCTAAAATGTTTCAAGGAAGACTAAACCAGTGTTAGAGGTATGAAAAGGGAGAGGGAGTATTTCTGCTTTTATATTTGTTTATTTATATTCTACTTAACTAATATTTTCAAGCTTTAAAAAGATAAATATCAAAAAAATTAAACTTAGGAAGAGTTACATGAGAACTAAGACCAAGGGGGCCAAGGAGTGAGGTCTTCTTTCCTCCTTGTCAAACTTCTGTAAGAAACAAACATAAAAAGCCCATGGCACTCCAAGCCAAATAACCAAAGCCATATTTTAAGATTCTTTTGGAAGGCTAGGAGGATGGGAGAAGGTTCCATAAGGACAGGACTAGAGCAAAAAAGGCTGTTCTCATTGAGACCAGTAGCCAAAATTTGTTAACAGGCAGGGGCCATAGCAAGACTTTTCCACTGAAGTGAGCGGGCAGGCTAATCTCATTTGTATGCATTTATTGTATTGAAAAATTCTAATTCTAACAATATTGACCCATTTGTATGACATTATTATTTATCCTTTCCTATTATCTTTGAGATATGATCTGTGAATGGAAACAATTTGCTGGAGAACAAGTTCCTGATTGATTTTTCTCCCCAACTGGCACCTTCTCAAGTATTTTGCAATATCTGCATGGGTAAAAATATTTGAGAAGTCCTATCTCTGAAAGTCTTTAATGGATTTTTGATTAGACTAAATATGCAATTGGACTAAGCATATAAGAACATAATAAAAAATATTTAAAAACAATGAATATTTAGCATGAAGGCAGGAATTTTGAGAAGATGAAAATGAAAAGAAAATTTTGATAAATGAATCATTTATTGTACTCCAAGTAAGAAGCTAAAGAACATTTCCTTATCTTGGAGATCACTTTATCTAATCTCATAAAGAGTAAATCAATAAATCACTGATTTACTTCAAGTAAGAAGCTAAAACTTTTCCTTATTTTGTAGATCATTTTCATCTAATCTAATGAACAGTTACTCAGACTCCAGAGATAAATCCATTGGAATAAAGAAAAAATGAAGAAATGCAAACCCTCAAAAGCATTTCCTACCTGGGGAATCTTGTACATCTCCAGGAGAATCTTCATGCCAAGAGAAGTAAGGGAATCCAGTCCACCAATCACTGCAATCAGCTTCTTTTCCATGTAGCAACTATAGTTTGGGAAGAAATTCTCCAATGTATACAAAAGGAGCATAGTGGAATGATAGGTCCATTTTCCATTATAGTAATTGTCAAAAATTTGGAATCCCAAAGTGACATTGGGAAGTATTTGAGGATTGTCATTAATCTTCTTTACTGCAAAGGCTAAAGCCAGGATATGTTGATAATGCTTCGGAAGCATTCTGGAATAAATATTGTATTAGGTTTCAAATGGATAATTTATGCATCAAATATAATTTACTATATCACATTTATCCTGTTGTATTTTAGATATTTTATAATATCTACTATATCACACTTTTATATACAATATATAATATAAAGTGCCATACACATAATTTTATGAAGATTAGAGTTACTTAAAGTTACCTTTCTGGAAGACACATTTTAAATACCCAAATTTTAAAAAACAAAAAGTTTTCTTCATTGTAACAAAAACTCTTGGTTTCAGTTATGTTTTTTGTGAGCTGGACAGCAATTTAGCGTAAACCAGCTGAATCTAATACATTCTACCATCAATGTAGACAATTAACAGGTGTGTTTGAAGTAAGAGTGAAAATGATAGTAAAGTGAATAAAACAAAAAGCTGCAAATGAATCACATAGGGAATTCCTGTGATACTGATGTTGGTAGGACAAAATAATAAAAAAGCAATGCCCAATTTTGTTTGATAAAACAAGTACTTTTTATAAAATATTATTTTAATATATTTTCAAAGTCTATTGTTTTTTCTATGCCTGAAAAGTAACATTTCTTAAGAAGATTTAGAAGAATTTAACACAGTACTTAATTCAGTCAATGATATGTATACAACTTGGCAATTCTACAAAAAGATCCCTCAATTTCATTATTACATGCTATTGTTTCTATAGTATAAGGTGAAAAACAAGCATTCACTGCAAGACCAGCATATTTAGGGTAACAAATGAAAATGGATTCTTTACAGAAACTCTTCAGGCATTGCAGGTGGAGGTTTTATTCTGAAATCTTTGGCATAAGAGATGAAAACCCCATGAGAGGCTATGCAGCCAATGATGAGGTCCCCAGCCTGATGATATTTGTGAAGTGGGAGTTCTGGATATTGGACATTGCATTTCACAGCAGGAGCTCTGTGTGGTATATATGACAAAAGGGTTAACAACATTATCCCTGATGCTGACATCCTAGACTTAAATTAGGAATAATTCCTTTCTGCAAATTTTGCTTTCTCTAACAATCCAGGGTCACTGGAATATTTTGACAACTATTATAAAAGTTTAGACAGTCCTCTAACCAATCTAATCTCTAAATATTAAACATTAAGGTTCATATTAATACATTAATATTTTTTCTTATCCTTATTCCTCCTTCAAATACTAGAAAAGATGTTGTGTTTATGTCAAATTCACAGATGAAATGATGCACTGCTATTTATGAATGACAACAAATTGTAGAGCCAGATCACGTAATTGCAAGCTAATTGTATGGAAAATAGAATTGCTACCTCTTCAATGCTAGAATTCCTTATAGAATAGTAAAGAAAGCATGTTCCTCATATTAGAACAATTTTTGTATCCTCTTTAGAAAGAAACCATTCTTTTCTCTGTATGGTCCAAAAACAAACAAAAAAGGTAACCAACAATATTAAAATTTGGATTTACAGCTAAAAATGAATGCATTTATTATAGGAATTCTCTAATTTCAGACATGTTTGTAACAAATCAAGGAAGTGAGATTTGAATTGCCCTGAGTTAAATTATTGGACACTGTTCTAGAGAGACATATACAATATTTTCTTATAATGAAATTCTTAAGTCATTGCTCAATTATGTAGCACTTTCTAATTTTGCTCTATTACAATGTAGCAGTAATCTATTTAATTACAAAATTATGGACCATTTTTATGTAATCCTCAAACTTTAGAATATTGCTGTACTTTCGAGATAAGATATTGTTCGATGGGACTTCTCTTTTTTTCACATTTCATATCCAAATTTCTTCAGTTCCACTAAATCTGGCTGAAATTTGGTCCCTGTCTAACCTAGCAGTTTCATTGTCATTCCATCTGATACCTCTGGAGAAAAGAAATAATAGCAATAGCACTTAGACTTATATCCTGCTTCATAATGCTTTACCACATTCTCTAAGCAGTTTACAGAATCAACATATTGTCCCCTAAAATCTGGGTCCCCATTTTACGGATTTGGGAAAGATGGAAGGCTGAGTCAATCTTGATCTGGTAAGTATCGAATTACTGGCCATGAGCAGAGTTGGCTTGCAATACTGCATTCTAACCACCAATAAACCTGGCCACATGAATATTTGTTCCCATGCTATAGCACAATACAGGATGCAGCTATAGAGAAAAATGAAATTAATATTTAAATTTTACAAAGTATTTTTACTGGAAATAATATTGATATCAGGGCCAAAAATAAGTATTCTGGAATAATCAAGTAAGATACATGAATTGGAGAAGTCAAGGAAACTTGCCTGTTAATACAGCTGCAGAAGAAATTTATTGAATAGCAAGAGTTTTCCAAACTCTGGGTATCCATCTAAATAGTGATATCAATTTAATCTAAATAGGAAAAACCCAACAGTTACATAACAAACATTGTTACTTCAATCAATATTTTTCCTTCTTTTTACACAAAAAATATCAAAAAAATATTGGAAGAATATTGAGTTTGAAAATAAACTAAAGATGACTAAAAATATGAATGTGGAAAAGCAGAGGAAATAGGAACTTAAAGCTAGATTTAAAGTCATGAAAAATGTATTATGGACAAACCAATCCAAAAACATTTTGGGGGTTATTATTTTTTTTTTTTTTTTTGCATGGTGACCACTGCAAGGATTGTACATGCTAAGCATTGCAAGGACAATTAATTGCTTTGATTATAGATAGTGGATTAGACAAGTTTCTAAGAGACTGAGAGTCATTTGTGGATTTTCTACATGTTAAATATAATGACAGATAGTTAACAGAGGGTTTGGAAGATTAGATTTATCTTTGGGGTAATCTGTTAACCTTTTTACATATATACGTAAACAAATGTCTGGTTCATTTGATTATTAAATAAATAGATTAACGTGTCTGTGATGTTTATGAACTCTGTATGTTCTTAGTAACATGACTGCCATGAATTTTTGCATTGTCAGCATCCTGCCATGCTCAGATGTTGGAAAACTACAATAATGCATTGGTAGAAGAGAATATCTGTAGCTCAGGGTTGAAACAGAGGATACTTGGTACTTTTGAGATTGGTTATTTTCTTGAAGATGTTTCATTAACAAACTAGATAACATCATCAGAAATTTGTTGTTATGTTTTTCCTAGTCAATTTCATTAATGATTTTTTTCCAAACCCTTCTATGTTGTTATAAAATAAAATGTATATTATGATAGCTCAAAAATAATTTTGATGTTTTTGAGATATTCAAGAAGATTAATCAAATTTTGAAAATAGCTTTTTTATTATCATGGATTGTATTTAGCAATACAATCACTTTAACATTTCCTATTCTGAATACTTCATTAAGTTGTTATCTGATAGAGAAACTGTTGAGTTTCAGATCCAGTGGAATCTATAACTGAAGAGCATCCTTGGATGAGCTCTATCTGCTGTCATCATTTTAATGATCAGGATTTATCTTTTGGAATAAATTAAAATTTTATGTCAGCTAATTTAATTATAGATCATATTCTAATTGAAGGATGGGAATTATTTTTTGTTCAGTATGGGAACTCCATATCAATAAGTAGTAGTTTCTGCTGCTGCTGCTGTTGTTATTATTGTTGTTTTTGTTATTGAAAATGAGCTGTAGAAGGAGAAATAACCCAAAGTCAAAATACATGTTTTCATAGTGTTAGCCTGCTTTTTAACTGTTAAACTGAAGAACTAAATTTCCAACATGTAGAAACATTTATTCCTGCATATCTAATCTAAATTAGAAACAAAATAGGCTTTTTCTTTGTAAACTGAAAACCTATATTTTTAGAAAATTTTATTTCCAGTAGATAATATTGATGGAAGTAGAATTATTTTTTTAATTCATGTTTTATTTACAGTTTTCCCTTTCACAGCACACATATTTTGTGGACAGTGCATTGACTAGGTCAGTGTCCTTTTTAAACAATGCTAACAATGATAATGTAAATAAATATATATAATCCTAATTTTCCAACTTCAACAATACTATTCTCTCCTTATAGTTTTTTCTCATTTTTTCCATTAATTCATTTAAACATAAATAACATTTCTTTTCACCATATATTTATTATCTCCTATTAAGTCACTTATATTTAATATTTTAAAAATTACTCACTATTCCACCATATTTTCAATATGCCAAATATCTAAAATTACTAATCAGACCAAATATTAACAAAATTCAGTCAATCCCAGGATTATATCTCAAAACCCCCACAATTTCTAATTCTTAAAAGTTTTAAATTCACAATGTATTTTAACACACTGTTAATATTAATAATACAATTAAATTGCCTAATTGTAAACTTCCACCTTCTACCCTTAGCTTACTTTTAAGTGTAGTAAATATTTTCATCTATTAGTATATATGATACTATTTTCCCTATTTATATTTTCTAGGTTTCCATTTTATTAATGCATTTTATTACTATCCATCATCTCTTAATCTTTTTGGAGTTCCATCATCTGTTAACTTTTTAATCACCCCTTTCTCTCTCTCTCTTGGAATCTTATAACTTTTTGTACCCACTAAGTATTCCTTTCAGGTTGCCCTTTATCTCTTTCTGCTGCATTCTTTAAACACCCCATCCATAAATCTTTCTTTTTTGAAGAGATTTTAGTTTTTTTCTCTAAACTTTTCTTTTTTTTTAAGAGATTTCTCTTTTTTCTCTCTGTTCTATTATAAATTTTTAAGGAGTTATCTATTTGGTTTCTGCTTATTAATCCTTTCTCTTCATATTTTTGTCTTCTTGCATCTTATTTTGATTTTCCTCTTCCACTGCTACTTCTATTTTCTCATCTATTTTTTGAATATCTTGTTCATCTTTTTCCCCCAGTTGTTGAGAGGCTTCTACACTCATTTTTTTATATTTAGAAAATCCCCTTATCTCCTTATTGTTCTATATAGTTTCATACATATTTTTAAGCATCAAAATTATTTCTTCATATCCTTCTACTATCCCCTGGTTATCCATTTATTGAAATTCAATAAAAATTACTCAATACCCTCTATAATTCCAACATCCCAGTATTTAAACACTCCCACAGAACCAGTTATTAGTAAAATTTAATCAATCTCATAGTTATACCTCCAAATCCTCTAAGTTTATAATTTTTAAAATTCTTTTGATTTTCCAATTATTTGTCTTCCCAATTGTCCAAATTTTAAAGTTTTGTTTAATTTTCTTCTTTTCTCTTTTCTTCTATCACTTTTCTTCTTCTGCTTTGTATATCCTGTCAAATAGCATTAATAGTTGAAATCCAAATGTTTAAAGTCCACTATGTTTTTTCCAATCTTTCAAGTAGCATTATTTTCTATCATATCCCCAAAATTTCCAAGATCCTTCAAACCATGTTCACTTTTTTTGTTGATGCTGCAATTGGGAAGCAACAGGAAAAATATATATTGTATGCCTTAAGAACATAGGCTCAGCCATTCCACTATAATGACAATCCACACACAAGTAAATATTACTTTATTTTGCATTACAAATATCTACCAAAAATGTTTCTGTGAAGTTCTTTCTAATGAGATCAATGTGCATAAAAGAAATAGAAATTATTCTATTATAATTTTAAGAAAGCAGAAAAAATCCAAGATCCTGGTTTTGAATGAAACAGACAAATAATTTGTGTGGTATAAAATTCATAAACTTCTTCAACATTGGAAGTCATGACACAGAATAAAACAGAAGCTTTGATTTTGGGATTTACTGATTAGTCATGTTTTGGAATATAGAAATATCCTTTAAATTCAACATTTAAAGTAAAAAATTGTTGCTGTAGTATTCATTCTAATGTACTATTCAGGTAAAAGAAAAAGTTTTTTATGAGTAGAATTTAAATCTTAATAATTTAAAATATTTATATTTATAAGATGTAGCTCATTTAATGAGAAGCAGTCATAAATTATTGAATTATATCTGATTTTGCAATCTTTTTCTGCCAATCACCATGCTTGTTAAGTAAATCATGTAATCATTATGTGAATTACAGCTTCCTCCATTAAATTTGCTTGCAGGAAGACAAATAGGAAGGTCACAACTAGCAATCATTTGAATTGGGATACTGCAACTATTATAAACACAGGTGGTCAAATGCCCAAATTTTGATCATGTAACCATGGGGATGCAGTATAATAGTGTGAAAGCTGGTGCTTGGTCACGTTTTCATTGTAACCATTGTAACTTTGAATGGCTATTAAATGAAAAGTCATAAATGGATAGTCATAGGTTGAGGGCTACCTGTAAAATCATTCTGTACAATACAAATTGTGGTAAAATGTTTTCTACGAATTTTATTATCATTGTTACCACCCAAACTTTATTTTTATATCATGAACTGAAAAAAGGTCTCTTGGAAGGGGAAAAATGACTTTGAAGATACTTGTTGGTTACTTTTCCAAGTGTCTTCAGAATCAATGGGTTCCAAATGAAATACATACTTTTAACAACTTAATTAATATAAATGTTAGGAAAAATATTCAGCACAATTTCCATTATAAAATACATATAAATATGGAATTCCATCTGCAAGGAAGATTACAGTTACATTATTGGGCACTTTTAACTACTTCTCTTTTTTCTTATCTGCTTGTTATTCAACTCTGGCCTTAGAACTATAATGTAGCATTTGGGGAAAAAGATACAGATCAGCAGCCCAGCACTTGAAGCTAACATTGAGAAGATCTCCACAGCTACTGTATATTTCCCCTTGGTGCTCAGATAGGTTGGGATGAAGGATATCCAAACACTGCAGAAGACCAACATGCTGAAAGTGATAAATCTGGCTTCATTAAAAGAATCTGGTAATTTCCTTGCAAAGAAAGCCACTACAAAACTAGTAATTGCCAAGAAGCCCATATAACACCTTGCAGAGTAAAACAAAATCAACGACCCTTCCTTACATTGTAGGACAATTTTTCCATTCCCTGAGTGCAAGTCAGCATCTGGGATAGGAGGAGAGATGGACAGCCATATAATGCAAATCCCAGTCTGAATTAAGAAGCCAGATAAAACAAAAGCATAGCCCAATCTTTTCCCCACCCATTGGCTCATCATGCTTCCTGGTTTGGTTGCCATGAAAGCCAGGACCACAGTCACAGTCTTGGCCAGAATACAGGAAATAGCGACAGAGAAGATGATGCTGAAGCCAGTTTGACGGAGAATACATGCCACCTTACTAGGCTGACCGATGAATATTAATGTATATAGGAAGCAAAGCAGAAGGGTGACAAGGAGAATATAGGTGAGATCCCGATTGCTGGCTTTGATGATGGGAGTGTTGTGATGCATCAAAAATGTCCTTAGTATCAGAAATGTGATCATGGAACAGAAAAGAGCCAAACAAGCTAAAGTGATCCCTAAAGGTTCTTTATATGACAAGAAACTTATATCTTTGGGAACACATGAATCCTGCTTTTGGTTGGGATAATTTTCATCTGTGCAATCATAACAGTCATTCATATCTGAAATGGAAAGGATGTATCATCAAACTCATATGAATTCATAAATTTTTATAGCCTTTATAATATTATATATTACATTATGCTTTACTCCAAATAGGAAATAAATGTCTTAGCTATGGCCAGGTCTATGAAATCAGATATGCATCTCTTATGCATCAGATATGAACAGTTACAATAACATCATTATTATACGTCTATTTGAAAGCACCATGCAAAAATATTGGCCATTTTCTTATATAAGTTATTTTAGAGAATAAAATCATGTCTGTTATATATTATATCTATGCAATAAAGCGGGTCTCAATATTTTTCCAAATTAACGTTTATGCCTACCTAAACAAATACAATTTATAAAACCTCATGAAAAGGAGAAGGAGGAAGCTGCTTTACAGATTTACAAAATTGGTTTTACAAATTGACAAACAGAAAATAGATGTGTGTATAGATAATATTCTATTATTAGAATATGATGAGGTGGAGAAGGAGGAGGAGGAGGAGGAGGAGGAGGAGGAGGAGGAGGAGGAGGAGAATGAAGGCTAGGATGATGAGATTTTACATGTTTCCAAAATTGGCTTTACAAATTGACAAATAGGAAATGGAACAGCTTGCCTCCAGAAATCATGAATGTTCCATCCATCACTGGATATTTTTAAGAAGAAGACTAGACACTTATCTGAAATAGTATAGGTTCCCCTACTTGAGCAGGAGTCTGGATTAGAAGACCTCCAAGGTCTTTTCCATTTCATTTATTCATTCATTCAAATAAGTGTGTGTGTGTGTGTGTGTGTGTGTGTGTGTTATATATATCGATGTATGGCGCATGCATACATAAATATATACACATGTATAAATAATGTACAAGCAATATAGCTTTATGGAAGCAACAGAATTATCCTTACCCTCCATTTCTGTAATTTTCCCTTCTGGACATGGGTTACAAGAGTAGCAGCAGAATGGCTTACCCTCTATGACTTGCTTACTAGAACCTGGAAAACAGCTTGGTGTACAGAGAGAAACGGGCTGTGACTAGCTTGTAAAGAAACAAACCAACAACATAAATTATAGTCTTAAAACTGATACCCTTAGAAATAGAGGGGAGGGGCTTTTCCTTCTATGTAATGTATCTGTAATATACCCATATCTTCTGGGTATATTCTTCTTGAAATACTGAACTGCCTCATAAATTCCATGGATTAGATTTTCAAACATTTTTATAATGTTACATAATAAAGAGTTGTTTTTGTTGTTTTGCTGTTCTCAACAAACTATGTCATATGGTCATTGATATTACTCATTGTAAGATCAATTTCAATTTTCAGGAATCATAACAGGTTGTTGTTGTTGTTGTTTTAAAAGGTATCCAACTTCAGTAATATACATGAATATGATATAGAAAGGATTCCTTTTAAAAGACATGTAATAGTAAAAGTACTATAATATTCACAAGTGGACCCAGAGTCATCAAAACAATTGTGTCTGCATAAAAAAGAATAGAAATATTAATTTTCTCTTGTCTACTCCAAGAGATACAATTTTCAGATAACAGAAAAAGAATCCTCCCATTTTATTCTGATGTGATTATAACTGTGATGGGTTGAGTAATGACATTTTAAGCACATTAACAAATGGCCAGAGAAGATAAATGGAATACAGGTTGCACAACTAGCAACATTCAAGAATCTTCCCAGTTCTGGAACAGCTCTCTAAACTGGTTGCTAAACAGAAAGAAGATTTTTTTTTTCTCCTGCTGACAATCTGCTGATTTTGGTTCTTTAGCAGTCTGGCTCTATGGTTTTGAATGAGAGCTTTTAGGAATGACAAAATATTTCTTTCAGATGACCATGGATCCACCCTAGATAAGAAATCTCAAAGATTACAATTCCTAGTAGGAATGACAGAAAACTAGATCATCCAACTTTTTTCCTTTTGGGACAACATTTTCTTAAGCATGAATGGATATTAACTTTTTAAAGCTTCTGTTTTGTTTTGCTTTGTTTCTTATCTCTAAAAGTTTACTGGCTGGTTGAATGTATACTTATTTTAACCCACTAGTGGATTTTACTTATTTCTTTTTTTCCTTTGTTCTTCTTGCCTTTTTTGAATATCATTTGTTTTGTGTAAAGAAAAATATACTCTGGAATAGTGGAAGGATTTGGATTTGATTTATATCTATACTTCACTTTCACTACATTTTGGAGATTATTTTTTCAAAAATCTTTTTTATTTTGGACTTAAACATCTAAAAATATTCTTGCTACTTCTATTTTGAGGAATATTCTCCCTGTCTCTCCATTGCTAAGTTGCCCCAGAGCAACAAAGTATCAGATTACATTATTACCATTTAATAATATGCAAATCCAAGTTGAAAACTTTTTTAAATAGTTTGATGAAACAATAATGCTTACAAAAAATGTTCAAATGCAAGTAATTGCATGTGAATCTAATTAAATTAAATTCACAAAAGGAATTTGATTTGAAAATAGATTCAGTAAAGAAGATTGAAAGAGTTATGGATGTTATAAACATAGAATTGTATGAGGGGATTATGCATATCTTCTGAAGCTCAGATTTTCATTATCTTACAGTAGCAGAAAACTGACTGAATGCTTAAATGAAGAAGAATGGAGAATGGATTTATTATACTCAACTTGAAAACAACTTCAGTTGAACTCTTGGGAGGAGATAGACTTTGGAGACTGGATCTACTATATTTAATTAGACAATAATTGATAAAATATTGGATCCAAAGCAAATCAGAATTAACCTTTGAGATGATTGGGGATAGATAAGAAGCCAAGATAAACTTCCTACCAGTTGAACTGCAGTTGAATAGTTGGATAACAGACGGACTTGATATATTACTTTTGACCTTTTTGTTTCTTTATTGTTCTATTGTTAACAACAAGATGTTAGGTTAATTGTAGATAGATTTAGAACTTTGAAACTTTTTTGGTCTGTTTCACAAGGGGTGGAAAATTAATATTATTGCAATATATCTAGTATTCAACTACTTGGGATAATATGTGTAGATGTGTTTATGGGTTTTTTTTAAACATACTTTTAAAGTATTTTATTTCTTTGGTTTTTTGTTTCTCCTTGTAAATTTTCTTTTTTCTGGTTTTTTTGGGGGGAGGAGCTTTGTATTTAACTTTAAAAAAATGAAAATCATTGTTTAAAAGAGAATCCTACCAGTTCTATTTATTTATCTGTTTATTATTGATTCTGATTTCTTTTTACATTTTGAAACTAATGAATAAAACAATTTTTTTGATTCCTTTTTTGTTTAGTGGGATAAATCAAATAACCTAAACCACTCTAGGTTTTTTTCTAAAGGTTTGAAGAGTGTTCACATATTCCTGGTATTAGTCAACCTGGTATTATTAATTGTCAGCTCTAGTTGTAGGTAGAAGTATATTCAGCAAGAAAATGATTATACATTGTTGGCCTTGAAATAATGCCTATTTTGTCCAATCTGTATATTTCATCTTACTTAGGAAAATGTGATTTTTAGCTTACTAGATTTTTAACTTACCAGATTTAACTCTACTTAATAATGAACTTAACACATCTATTAAAGAGCAGTTATGATAAATTATATTGATGAATAAGACCAAAGATCCATAACAAGCTATCTTGCATCTCTTTCATAATTCAACCAGATTTAAAATAATGGCTAAGATTCAGTGATCACACATGGAACAAGACTTCCCAAGTAATCAATTCCTGGAACCTACCTGGTTAAACCAGCTACTCCATATTATGGCATCTTTCTTGATGATTAACATTTTGTCTGGAGTAAAATATGGATCTATCCATCCTATTTTCACTACTGTCTGGTTTTCAGAAAAAATAAAATTGATTACATCAAATCCAGCTATTAAATTCCCATCTTCATCAAATGTTATCTTTTCTTCAATACTGTCATTAAATGTGGAATGTCTCAAGAAATTACAAAGCTACAATGCAATAAAAAGGGAAATATATTATAAATGCTACATACGAAAAGCATTCTGTAAATCAAATTATTCTGGGCTCTTTAGAATTCGTGCATTTAAATAATATATAATATTAAAATATATTTATTACTTAAATTAATTAAGTAATTAAATTAAAACAACATCCAAGATGGCAACAATGACAGCTGCCTCAGTGAAATGCTCTCTAATGGTTTCTTTATTCTTTATTTTTCTCTGAAATTCACTATGGATTTCATACTCACGAGACCATCTGCTAAAAATTGGACAATATTTCTTTAAGGAGCAGCTTTCTGATTGCTCACCCCTCTCCCTTTGCAAATCCAGAGGAAATTCTAACTAATTCCCTGGTGCTATGGATTACAACGAACAAAGGAAAGAAGAGGCGCAGCTGAAAAAGGAGATGAGCTAAAAGAGCAGGAATTTTAAATAAACTAAGGAATGGGGGAGACCCTCGCCATGCAATCTTTCTGACTATTTTACACTCACTTGCTAACAAGATGGATGAAATACTCCTTTTAAATAGATACAATTCTGATTTCTACAACTCAGCAGTTCTCTGTTTTACTGAAACCTAGCTTAATGAAGAAATTCATGATGACAACAGCATATACATCGCAGGATTTCAGATGTTTACATCAGACACAATTGAAGAGACATCAGGTAAAATGAAGGATGGAGGATTATGTTTATATATCAACAACAGCTAGTCTCAGGATATAACTATAATATATAAATTCTGTAATGAAAATTTAGAGTTTTTACATATCAACTGCAAACCATTTTATTCTCCATGTGAGTTCTTCTCATTTCTCCTAATAGCTGTGTATGTTCCTCCACAAGCTTGTATAAGCAAGGCATTAGGAACTCTAGCTGGTCAGATTATGGAAGCTGAAGCCAAACACCCAGATTCCCTTCTCATCATTTTAGGAGATTTCAATCAAGCAAATTTAAGGAAAGAGCTCCCAAAATATTTCCAGCATGTAAATTGTCCCACCAGAGGCAAAAATACTTTAGACTACTGCTACACAACAGTAAAAGATGCTTATAAGTCTTTACCATGATTCACCTTGTACCTGTCTACAGACAAATACTTAAAACCATGAAACCAATAATTAAATCAGTGAGGACTTGGTCTGATGAGGCAAAGCTGAAGCTCCAGGCTTGCCTAGATTGCATTGATTGGAATGTTTTTGAAGATACCTCTGCAGACCTAGATGAGCTCACAGATACTGTAACATCATATGTCAGCTTCTGCAAATACTTATGTGTACCAACAAGGAACCTGCAAATATATAGTAACAATAAACTTTGGTTCACAGCTAAACTTAAGCAGCTACATCATTCCAAAGAGGAAGCCTAGAGAAAAGGTGACAGAATGCTATACAATCAGGCCAGAAACATATTAACAAGAGAAATCAGAGGAGCAAAAAATAGCTACTCTGAAAAGTTAAGGAATCAGTTTTCAACAAATGAACCAGCAAACGTGGAAAACTTAAAAACATCACTGGCTACAGCAAACCTCCTTCCCAGGCAGAAGGAAAACAACTAGAAATTACCTGAAGTTGTTTTACTGCAAGTTTGAAAGAAAACTACAGCCATCTATCTCTACAACCCCCATCTCAAACACACCAACAACAGCCAAGCCTCCTACAACTGACCTCAACCCATTTGGTTCACAATCTCTGGTGATCACAGAACAAGAAATGCAAGATCTATTTCACAGACAAAACCCAGGAAAAGCACCAGGGCCAGACAAGATAATTTCTTCTTGCCTAAAAGTCTGTGCTGACCAATTGGCCCCCATCTTCACTCAAATCTTCAATAAATCACTAGAGATATGCTGTGTTCCTTCTTGCTTCAAACACGCTACTATCATCCCAGTGCCAAAGAAGCCTCCATCAGGGAACTGAATGACTACAGACCAGTTGCTCTAACATCCATAGTTATGAAAACCTTTGAAATGCTAGTGCTGTCCCACTTGAAAACCATCACAGATCCACTGTTAGATCCCATGCAGTTTGCATACCGAGCAAATAGATCGACAGATGATGCTGTTAATGTGGCTCTGCGCTACATCCTACAACACCTTGAATTTCCAAATACCTATGCAATAGTCCTCTTTGTAGACTTCAGTTCAGCATTCAATGCCATCATTCCAGAGATTCTTCTAACTAAACTAAACCAGCTAGTGGTACCTGAACACACATGTAAGTGGATCATAAGCTTCCTAACAGACAGGAAGCAGCACGTGAAGCTAGGCAAAATCACATCTGATACCTGTACAATTAGGACAGTGGCACCACTTTTCTTCTCCTTATTATACCAATGATTGCATTTCAAACAATCTGTCTGTTAAAATGCTGAAGTTTGCAGATGATACAACAGAGATTGGTCTCATTCGAGACAATGATGAATCCGCATGCAGATGGGAGGTTGTACAGCTTGCCTCGTGGTATAACCAGAATAATCTGGAACTGAGCACACTCAGAACTGTAAAAATGGTGGTAGATTTTAGGAGAAACCCTCCCATAGTATCACCTCTTACAATACTAGATAATACAATATCAACTTCAACTTTCTAGGTTCTATCATATCACAAGACCTAAAATGGACACCTAATATCAAAAACATCATCAAAAAAGCACAACAAAGAACGTTCTTTCTGCACCAACTTAGACTGCCCAAGGAGCTGCTGATACAGTTCTACAGAGCACTTATTGAGTCTGTCATCTGCACCTCTATAATTGTCTGGTTTGATTCTGCAACCCAACAAGACAGTCACAGACTTCAGAGAGTAATTAGAACTGCACAAAAAACTATTACTACCAACCTGCCTTCCATCGAGGACCTGTATACTGCACAAGTCAAAAAGAGGCCTATGAAAATATTTACAGACCCCTCATATCCTGGACATAAACTGTTTCAACTCCTACCTCAAAACGATGCTATAGAGCACTGCACATCAGAACAACTGGACACAAGGACAGTTTTTTCCTGAACACAATCACTCTGCTAAACAAATAATTTCCTCAACACTATCCAACTATTTACAAAGTCTGCACTCCTATTACTATTAATCTTTTCATTACTCCTTTTTTTAAAATCAAGATTTTTTTATTTCAATCTACACATACACAGCAATACATTAACAGTGTGGCATCAATATATCATACATTTTAGTATAGACCAACTTAATACCAATCGTATCTCTTAGTATTAACATTAAATCATAATCCTTCATTGCTTATTTTCAACATTTCAATACTCTCTCCTTATGCCAGCCACCATATCATACCTAGTAATTTCATTATTCAATTTCCTCCCCAATTTAGTTTTTTTTAAATAAAAAATTCTCATTTGGCAAGCAGTATGGTTCCAGGTTTCACATTTCAATACAAACATAACCATAGTTATCTATTCATTTTATTTATTCAATTTCATATCAATTATCCTTATAGTATTAAATATTAAACTTATCCAATTCCAATTCATGTAATAACTTATTTCATTTTCTTTAAGATATTCTCATATCTTATTTTACAATATTATCTAAAATTCTCATCTCATTTCTATGTTCAGTTCCCATGCTACCTTTTTCTATCACATTTGCAATTTTATCCTTATTTTATTATTCAAAATTGTCCCTCTGGTTAATAATTCGAGCTAGCCACCTTCATTCTACCTTAATACCAGTCTCCCTATTTACTATAAAACACAAATATCTATATATGTCTTGGCGTGTTCGGGTCTTTTCCTGTGTAAGATTGAGAGTATCTTGGCAACGTTTCAATGAGGTCCCACTTGCCATCTTCAGGCTGGTGCTTTCGTGTAAGCAAAGCATGCTTGGAACTGGTGTCTCCCTATATATACTGGTGGGGATGTTGGCTGTGTTGTCATTTCTTGATTGGTTGATGGAGTTGATGTTTGCAGATTGGCTGGCTTTTTTGTAAGAACATGTGTGGATGAGGTATTGGCTGTGTGTCTATCAGCCTCCCGTGTTGTAACGACCTGGGTAGTGGGCTGTGTGATGACCTTCTGAGTTCTATTGTTTTGACATCCTGGGTCTTGTGCTGTAATCTCCTGGGTTGTAATGGCCTGGGTCATGGGCTATGTGATGACCTTCTGAGTTCTGAGGATGTCACAACAATAGAACTCAGAAAGTCATCACCCAGCCCACTATCCAGGTCGTTACAACACAGGAGGCTGATAGACACAGGAGGCTGATAGACCCATAGCCAATACTTCAGCCACACATGTTCTTATGAAAAAGCCAGTCAATCTGCAAACATCAACTCCATCAACAAATCAAGAAATGATAACACAGCCAACCTCCCCACCAGTACTTATAGAGAGATGGTAGCTCCGATCACGCTTTGCTCGCACAAGCATGAAGCCAAAAGCACCAACCTGAAGATGGCGAGTGGGACCTTGTTGAAACATTGCCAAGATACTGAAAACCTTACATGGGAAAAGACCTTAACACGCGAAGACCTACATATATATATATATATATATGTCAGATTCCACATTACATTTTCTCAATCACCTTATAAATCATCTATATATTACATAAGTATTAATATAATCAATTAATTATAGCAACTGATATTAATCTTTCCATAATAGTTCTCATTTCAACATTTTCCCCCTTTTCTTATACATCACTAATCATCAATTAATATATAATACTCTTATTATAAATTCCTAATGTAGCGATAATCCTTTAATAGAAAGAGTGGAGAAGAAAGGTAAATTAAGAAAGAAAAAAACATATCAGCTACAGTACATATTTATCTATTTTAAGTACTTATTCTTATATATCACAACATATTATCTTGCGGAATCCTTATCTATCCTTTTTTTCACCCATTATCTCTCACTCTTTTAACAATGTAATTTCTTTTCATCTTTGTTTGCTTCCTGTTTCTCTTTATTTTCTGGTCCTTTCTCTTAATTCCCTTTTCCTCCATTCTTATTCCCCTCCACTTTTCATTCCAATTATTAAGTTTTTCTCCCTCCCTCTTTCATTTTTTCTTTTGTACTTCCCTTTTCTGCTTTTTCCCTCTCCCTTTTTTCATTTTCTGAACCTTTCTTCCTTTTATTATCACTTCAGACCATAATTTTTTAATTTTAATTTATTTTTCCCACTTAAATAAATAATTAATTGTTAAATAATTGTTAAATAATTGTTGTTCCCTTTGTTCTTCAAAGCTGGCTTCTTCTTTGTTAAATTCCTCCCCCTCTGGTTTACTTTGTTGTTCTACAAGCTGAGTAGCTATTTCTAATTTCTGTAATACAAAATTACATGTTTCAAGTTTGATTTTCATCATTTTCCTTATGTCTTGCAAGTCCAATCTTATTTCAACAAATAATTCCTCCATTGTATCTTCTCCTTTTTTCCTTTTCTTTCCTCTTCTTTAGTAGATGTATTCCTCTTCCTTAATGGATATATTTAATCCCAGAGTTCAGTATATTATTTCACCCAGTGTCTTTTAATTTTATTTTCAAAAATCAATGTCCTTAAGTCTTTGTTCCAGGTCTTCTAGTTGGCCCTTTCCCAATTGTTTCCCACAGTCATCAGGTGGTTCTTTGACAATATTTTCAAATATCTTCCCCTTTGTAATATTCTAATATCACTTTTCAGGGTTTTAATAGAATTTCTTTTATTCTCTTTTAAGTTCCAAAGTCCAATTTCTTAGAAAGACCAAGCACTTTTTTTAAAGAGTCACTGAAATTTTTCCTGTACCATCAGGTGGCACTCTTGAGTCTTTCCATCATTCACTCCTTCCTTAATTTTCTTTGTAAAGTATAGTACTTTTATTAACTTTGCTAATTTCAATTATTAGCTATTATTTCTTTTCGTTTCAACATACTTAATTTCAGCATTTAATTATGCCCTTTAAGTGCCAATAATCCAATAGTTGTCCAGTTTAATTTCTAAACTTTTGTTGTGTTCAAATATTTTCCTTTAAATTTTCTCTTCCAAATTAATCCAATAAAATAATTCAAGTCAATTTTATAAAATCCAATTTTTTTCTCACTTTCTCTGGGCGCTGCTTCCACACATTTTCCTCCAATATAGTCCTTTATTTTTTAATACTGGGGTACTTCAAAATCCATGTATTTTGCCTAATTCAGGCTCTGCTTACTGCTTCTCCGCTCTAGCACAGTCTTAATTTTCCAGGGTGTTCTTCATCTTCATGGTGACCATTTCAGGACCACTTGCATTTGGAAGGGGTTTTCTTGTCAAGGAGGGGAATTGCGGCTCCCCTCAACCTTCCCCTTTCTTCACCACCCCACCAGGGTGGTTCTGGTCCTAATCTTCTTAACACTCCTGATCACCCATCCCCTCCCACTTGTGACTGTATGACTGTAACTTTGTCACTTGTATCCTTACGATTTATATTGACTGTTTCCTAGTATGATTCGATTGCATATTGTATTCTATGACTATTATTAAGTGTTATACCTTATGATTCATGACTCTTGATGAATGTATCTTTTCTTTTATGTACAATAAGAGCATTTGTAGCAAGACAAATTCCTTTTGTGTCCAATCACACTTGGCCAATAAAGAACTCTATTCTATTTCATAGTTTCCAATTCTTGCTAATAAAGCAACTAATACTAAAAACAATTAGTTCTTTATATTAAGAACAAAAAGGAAGCATAGAGACCAATAGTGGAAATTGCAATATTGCATTAACTTGAAATAATTTCATGAGATGGAAAAGAAAAAGAAGTCACTGTTGGGTTTTTCAATTGACGCAAGGACTTAAATGCTATATTACCTGCCAAAATGGTTGGTTATGAATCTGTAGACCACTATCCACCAGTGCTTTGTGTTTGAATCCAGATGCAAACATGGCATGTAAAGCATAGGCTATGGCATAGACAGCATTGTAGATACTATAACTGTAGCCAGACATGGACATTTCAAAAAAGAAGGGAGGGACTCTTTCCAGTTTCTCCTGCCCAGTGCAAATATTCTCCATTTCTTTATTAATAGATGTACCTAGAAATTGGCAGTTGAAGACCTGCTCCCAAAAGCCTTTGAAAAAGCCATCTCCTTTTGTGGTGGAAGGACTTCGACTCTTAATAAATTGCTGAAATCCAGACACATCATTGGAATGAAATGCAAAGCCTAAAGCTCCATGGAAAATTCCTAAATCCCAATACCTCTGAAATCCAAAGGAAACAATTTCCATTTGGGCAGTGAAGATCCATAGTTTTCCTAGTGGTTTTCTATATTTACTGTCTACATTTTCATCTGATAGATAAGATGCAAATCTAAACAATCCCATGGAATGAGATTCACCATAGGCAAGTATTACTGTAACCTTACTGCTGATCACAGTGTCATAAATCTTCTCCCCTTTATGCAACATCTCAAACAAATCACTAATAAATGTTACAACAGGGATTTTTTGTATGAAAGCAAGACAGACACCCTTCCGAGAAAACATGGGAAGCACAGTTTGCACAAATCTTTCTCCATTCTCGTTATCCATAACCACCACTCCAATCCATATCCACCTGAAGTGCAGAAGCAGAGCCAGAATCCCCTTATACTGAAGCTCCTCCTTAGGAACCATTTGGTAGAAAGGAAGACCAGGAGATTTATCTTTCATCATGGGAGTGGGACTATAGGTGATCTACAGAGATCCATAAAATAGAAATATGTCAAAGAATAATCCAAGTATTTTTACTCCAGACTATGCCAATAATAAAAAATGAAGTAACTATCAAACAATTGCAAAAAGTATTATCAAAGATTATATCACAGGAGGGAAAAAAATAAGGGGATATACAAGATTTTACAGGATGCCAAAAAATAAAAAGTAGATTAGAGATATCTAATCTCAAATTGTACTTTGCTGCAGGTTGTTTTATTTGGATGAAGTAATGGATAATGTTAAGAAATAATAGAATGTTAGAGCTGGATGTTCACAATCTTAGGATTCGGTTACATAGTTTTTTATGGAATGACAAAGTTGGACATGAATGTAGATTATAGA
The DNA here is from genome assembly GCA_023653725.1 of Bungarus multicinctus. Lineage (NCBI taxonomy): Eukaryota > Metazoa > Chordata > Lepidosauria > Squamata > Elapidae > Bungarus > Bungarus multicinctus. The sequence continues at coordinate 117,163,330 of CM042840.1, forward strand.
ATAGAATAGAACAGAACAGAACAGAACAGAATAGAATTCTTTATTGGTCAAGTGTGATTGGACATACAAGGAATTTGTCTTGATACAAATGGTCTCTGTATACATAAAAAAAAGATACATTTCTCTAGAGTCAAGAATAATAAGGTACAACACTTAATAATAGTCATAGGGTACAATAAGCAATCAAATCATACTAGGAAACAGTCCATATAAATCGTAAGGATACAAGCGACAAAGTTACAGTCATACAAGTGGGAGGGGATGGGCGATAAGGAGTGATGAGAAGATTAATAGTAATAGTAGTGCAGACTTTGTAAATAATTGGACAGTCTTGAGGAAATCATTTGTTTAGCAGAGTGATGGCATTTGGGGAAGAACTTTTTAAGAAACATTACTTAAGAAACATGTTAAGTATGTGAAATATTTATAAACCAAAGCTATGTGCAAAGATGTTATTATTGATATTGTTATAAGAAGCATTCTATCAAAGAGAAACATGAAGAGTTATTGATACAAGAGAAGCAAGAAGTGAAGATGAACATGAAGTGAGGAGAGCAATTAGCAACAGAAGGATATTTTTTCCAAATATAATAAGATGAAAGACAGGTTTAATATGGACAAAAAGACAGAATTGAGTAAAAGAAAACTGAATTTGAAATAGAGTTTTGTACAAATGATGTAAATATCAGCATCTGGGAGAAAATGTGGCAAACTGGTGTTAAATTTACATTGCAATTTAAAAGATATTTTTTATTAAATGAATTAAATATTGATGCTATATAACTGGCTCAATTATCTAAAATGTTTCAAGAAACTTCAAACCAATGTTAGAAATAGGAAAAGCAAGAGGGGATCTTTTTATTACAAATTATGGATTTGTGAAAAAGCAAAAGAAGTATTGAGGGTGAATCCATGCAATCATGAAAAATATATTGCAGATTAATATCGCAATGAAACCAGTTTTTTTCGTATTTGGTTTTTTGGACAAAGAATTAGGAAAAAATATGGAAACATAATATTTTTATGGGATTACAAATGGTGATTCAATAGTTACAATGCAGTGTTGCAGGCTAATTCTGCTAACTGTCAACAGTTCAATACTGACCAGCTTAAAGTTGACTCAACCTTCCCAGGTTAGTAAAATGAGGACCCAGAATGTTAGGAGCAATATGCTGTCTTTGTAAATGTTCGGAGAGTGCTGTAAAGCACTATGAAGAGGTATATAAGTCTAAGTATGCTCTTTAGAAGGTCAGATCTTGAAGATAAAACCCAAACACTTTGGCCACCTAATGAGAAGGAAGGACTCACTGGAGAAGAGCCTAATATTGGGAAAGATTGAGGGCAAAAGAAGAAGGGGATGACAGAGAATGAGGTGGCTGGATGGAATCACTGAAGCAGTCAGTGTGAGCTTAAATGGACTCTGGGGGGTGGTAGAGGACAGGAAGGCCTGGAGGAACATTGTCCATGAAGTTGCAATGGGTCGGACATGACTTTACAACTAACAAGTATTGCTATTGATTAACTTTTATGCCACCCATCTTCCCTACAAGCTGACTTTAGATTATTGGATGCCAAAAATTGGAAAATCAATGAAAAGCTACAGTGAAAAACTGAATTAACTGACATTTTCAGAAATGGTAAAGCTGCCCAGTCTGGTCAGCAAAAAAAATAAAGATTTCTTTTTTGAAGGACTGTAAACACCACATGAACTTTTTTGTTGAAAGAGGAAAAGACTGAATTGACTCTTAGATTTCAAAGAATATAAATAGGCAATGAGGATGAGGAAAAAATAAGTTGGTAATTATTGAAAAGAAGGCATAATTGAATGTTTTCTTTTTATTCCCTTCCTTTTTTAATATCTCAATCATTTATTTTGTTTTATATATTTTAACTACTTTTTAAAAAGAGAGAGAAAATAACCTAATGTTAATCATTATGTACATTTTTCTACTTATTCATCTAAGTACTTTTTCATTATTCTTTTGTTTTCTGACACATATTAAAGAGTAGGGTGAGAAAACATGTTCATTGTATTTTTCATCAGTACAGTTTTTCAGTGTATAATTTGTTTGCGGTAGTCAAGACATAGGATGACTAGAGCATAAGTGACTATCTGAAGGCCCTCTTTATTTAGCACAGGGTGTAATAGCTCTACAAGAGCTTCCAAGCCATAGTTGCCACATACTTTTCAGCAGCAGTTGGGAGTCTTGGTTACAGTCTTAGTACTTAAATCTTGGCCTTAAACCTGACCAAAACAGATCTAAATAATAGGCAAAATTGTCTGTTTCTTCAGAAATAGCTAGTACAAATTCATCCCAGATCACAGCTATAGACCATATCCCAGACACCTCAGCCTTCTTTCCTCAGAGCCTATATAAGCCTTTTGACAAGAGTGTTGTGATTACTACAAATGTCATGTAAGATATATCTGATTTTCTTTGACAGGGTAACAAATAGACAGGGCAAATGTTGGGGGTGGAATCTATTTTGATTAGCAAAGCTGTTGACAAGGGTTCTTATGGCATTTTCATTAATAAGGTTTTAGATCATGGTATGAATGTCACTAATTGTAAATTATATCATAATAAGCTGGATAAACATACTCAGAATTACCTTTAAAAACTATATGTTGAACTGATGGGGTCTTGTGGGGATCTGTCTCAGAGTTAGTATTTTGAAGATTTTGTGCTGTGATTTCAAAGTGGGATGGCATTGTCTCCTTCCTAGAGCTGAGAAAAAGTGACAGGCCCAGGACTAGAACTCAAGGTCTTCCAATTTCTAACTTGATGCCTTAATAGTTTCACCAGACTGGCTCTCAATTAGTGATGGAATGAACAATTATGAAAACTAGCAATCATTAAATAATTTGAAAAATATAAAAACTTAAACACTAATATGAGTCATTTTTGTTGGCTCCATAAAAGTATTTTCTAAATGTGGATTTTGGAATTTTTTACGAAGGAATTTAATTATTACCTAGTACCATAATATTTAATATAAAATATCCTCTGTCTGTCTCCTGACTAATTTTTCCCAAGTCAAAATAAAAATCTGATAGTTGTTCTGTTTTTAGGAAAAGAAATGCTATGGAGGATACTAAATATAATCAACACACTTTCTCCAAGTCTGGATTTGGTGAGGGTGAAATCTCAAATATCAGGTTGAATATAAATTCAGTTACTCAGATTCCAAAGTTATATCCAATGGAACAGAGAAAAAGGTAAAGAAATGACAATCCTCAGAAGCATTTCCTACCTGGGGAATCTTGTAGATCTCTAGGAGAATCCTCATGCCAAGAGAAGTAAGGGAATCCAGTCCACCAATCACTGCAATCAGCTTCTTCTCCATGTTGCAACTATAGTTTGGGAAGAAATTCTCCAATGTATACAAAAGGAGCATAGTGGAATGATAGGTCCATTTTCCATTATAGTAATTGTCAAAAATTTGGAATCCCAAAGTGACATTGGGAAGTATTTGAGGATTGTCATTAATCTTCTTTACTGCAAAGGCCAAAGCCAGGATATGTTGATAATGCTTTGGAAGCATTCTGGAATAAATATTGTATTGCAAATCAAAGAAATAATTCACACAACATACTCAATATTTTCCTTAGGTTATGATTTGCTACATCATATTTATTCTGTAATATTTTATGGTTTACTACATCATATTTTTAGGTACAATGTTTAAGCTAAAGTGCCATATATTTTAATAGAACTTATAATTATTTATAATTACTTTTTTGGAAGACACATTTAAATAAGGTTTAAGTATAGCAAAAAGATGAAAGAATGAAAAAAATATCTTTACTTTAAGAAAATTTTTTGCTTGCAATTATAGGTGTAATGAGGAGGATAGTACTATAAAATAAACTAATTGAATCTAATATATTCTACCATCTATGCAGGAAAATAACAGATCTGTTTGAAACAAGAGTAACTGAAAATTATAACAAATTAATAAAACAAGAAGCTGTAAAAGAATCATGAAGGAAATTCCTGTGATATAGTAATATGAAATATAATCTACAATGGCTAATCTGCTTTAATAAAACAAATACTTTTTATAAAATATTATTTTAATATGTTTTAAGGGTCTACATGTGACACCAAAACTAATTACAGGCTTCTTTGCCTAATAACAATGCTAGAGAAGTAAAATTTATTAATAAGTTCAGAAGAATTAAGCATAATGTTTGCACTATGTAAATGCTACAGTTAATGCTATGCATATAATTTATCAACTCTACATAAAGATCCCTGAATTTCATTATTATACTAGCATTGTTTCTAGAGTGTAAGGTGGAACACCAGCATTCACTGAAAAATCACCATAATTACAATAACAAATGAAAATGGATTCCTTACATAAATTCTTCAGGCACTGTGGGTGGAGGTTTTGTTTTGAAATCTTTGGCATAAGAGAGGAAAACACCATGAGAGACTATGCCACCAATGAGGAATTCGCCATCTTGATGATATTCGTGAACTGGGTGCTCCAGATACTCAACACCGCATTTCACAATGGGAGCTCCATATGGCATATATGATAAAAGGATTAAGAGCATTAACCCTGTTTCTGACATCCTAAACTTAAATTAGGAAAATCCCTAATAACAATGCTAGATTTGCAAATTTTCTTTTTTCTATCTAGCCATGGTCACTGGAATACTTCTTCAAATCATTGAAGAAGTTCACAAAGTCTTCTGATCAATTTAAATCTCTAAATACTAAATATTTGGACCATATTAATACATGTATGCCTGTCTCTTATCCTTATCACTCCTTCAAATACTGGAATAGACATTGTGTTTATACCATGATTCTCTAATGAAATAATCCACCTAACTGTTATTCATGACTGACAACACATTGCTGTGCCAGATTAGCTAATTGCAAATATTATTAAATGGAAAATAGAATTGCTATCATTTCAAAGCTAGAATTCCTTATGGAATTGTTAAAGAAAACATGTTTATCATGTCTTAACAAATGTTTTTATTGTAACCTATTGAGAAAGAAATCATTTTTCTGTGAATGGTCCAAAAACAAACAAAGGTAACCAACAAGGTAGCCAACTTACAACAGTTCATTTAGTGACTGTTCAAAGTTACAGTAGCAGTGAAAAAAAGTAACTTGTGATCATTTCTCACATTTAGAAGAGAAGAGAATTCTTTATTGGCCATATGTGATTGGACACACAAGGAATTTGTGTTTGGTGCATATGCTCACAGTGTACGTAAAAGGAAAAAATACATTAATCAAGAATCATAAGATACAATACTTAGTGACAGTCATAGGTTACTAATAAGCAATCAAATCATACTAGGAAACAAATAAAACAATATAAATTGCAAAGATACAAACAACATAGTTATAGTTATAAGTGGGAAGAGATAGGTACTAAGAAGAATGAAAAGAATTATAATAATACAGTCTTAGTAAATAATTTGACAGTGTAGTGGAAATTAATTGTTGAGCAGAGTGATGGCATTTGGGGAAAAACTGTCCTTTTGTGTCCAGTTGTTCTAGTATACAGTGCCCCATAGCATCATTTTGAGTATAGAAATTGAAACAATGTATGTCCAGGATGTGAGGGGTCTGTAGATATTTTCACAGCCCTCTTTTTGACTTGTTCAGTATACAGGTCCATGATCACGAGATGAGTGACATTCAGCAAGGCTTCTTGGCTAGCTAGAAGGATTGACATTCAAACATGAGTTTACATATCTTTTCTGAGTTTTGGTCTAAAACTGGTTTTTGGTGAATTTTAATTCTGTGCTTGGTGAAGTTTAATTCTGTGTTTATTGATGGGATAATTTTCCTTATTCAGCTTTAACAAGCAACAGCTACTGTTGTGATTTAATTATTTGCATTGTGTTTGAATTTTTTCTTGCCTCATGGTTTCTTTTTCTATTTGGGGAGGGGGGTCTTCCTTCACTGCTTTAATACTATCTTGCACTGTCCCTTTTGGGGTATACTTCAAAGAAGCAGGATGCAAGTTTGGCACTGATTTTTTTTTACTGCCTTTCTGGATGGTCATGTGACCTTTCTTTAAATCTGGATGATTTCCTTAGGATATGAGGTGAGGTGAGTGAGAGAGCTGGTATTTTTAAATGGTGCAAATGGATCTAAAGATTACTTTTCCTGGGTCTGCTTTTTCTAAAGAGCTTAAATGATCTTTCTGTTAAAGTTTCACTTTATGAGCAAGAGTTGGCTGTTTGATAGTTATCACTGCATTTTAAATATTTTCATTCCTCAAGATGCCCTGGCACCCTGCCTGATTTGTAACTCCGGCTTGCAGGTATTTTTAATCTAATGATTGGTATTTAGGGCAGCTTTTTGCAAGCAAAGAAGCTTTTTGTATTTTTGTACAGGTAATCCTTGACTTACAACAGTTCATTTAGTGACCATTCAAAGTTACAATGGCCCTTAAAAAAGTGGCATGACCATTTTTTACACTTATGACCATTGCAGTATAACTGCAACTGTTTTTCTTAGTTCTGATCTGTTTCAATAGCTTGTGATCCAGTTGAGGAACAAAGAGTGAAAGGGTGCAGAAGTATTCATCCAGAATTGAAGGTTGGGCTCTTGGGGAGAAGGAGCATCTTTGCGACTGAAACTCATTTACTGTAGATACAATAAGAAGCATCAGTTGGGTCTAGGAAGGGCCACCAATTCTGCAGCCCTCAGTAAAATGGTTTCTTCTTTCTTTCTGAAAAAGCTCATAAGGTAAACAGGGCAGAAGTTATTATGTTGATGCCCAATATTTGTCATTGTGTGTTCTTTCTTTCTTTCTTTCTTTCTTTCTTTCTTTCTTTCTTTCTTTCTTTCTTTCTTTCTTTCTTTCTTTCTTTCTTTCTTTCTTTCTTTCTTTCTTTCTTTCTTCTTTCCTTCCTTCCTTCCTTCCTTCCTTCCTTCCTTCTTTCTTTCTTTCTTTCTTTCTTTCTTTCTTTCTTTCTTTCTTTCTTTCTTTCTTTCTTTCTTTCTTTCTTTCTTTCCCTTCCTCCCTCCCTTCCTTCCTTCCTTCTTTCCTTCCTTCCTTCCTGCTATTGCCTTTCTTCTGGACTGTTCTTATTCTATGATACTGTAGACTGGGGTTGCTCTGAACACCCTTCTTGTTACTAAGCTGCCTCATTTGTTTCTGTTGATTGCATGTATTTTTTAAGTCCCTGCACAAAGATTAAAAAGCATAGTTCCTGCCTGCAGGCTTACTCTCTGAGAGACAGAGTACAATAGAACAGGGCCAAACTGGGAGAATCCCAGCCCTGGGGGGGTTGTGTTTCAGGTGGGCCTCCTAGCTTTAGAAGGAGGAAGGGAAGGAGGAAGGGACAGAAATAGAGAGAGGGGAGGGGGAGAGAGAAAGAGAGGGAGATACAGAAAGAGAGAAAGAGAGGGAAAGAGAGAGAGGGGAGAGAGAGAAAGTGAGAAAGAAAGAGAGAATGAAGATACAAGAAAGCAAAAAAAGAAAAAAGGGAAAAAATAAAAAGGGAGACAGAAAGGAAGTGAAGAGAAGAAAGGGGGTAGGAGGAAGGGACAGAAAGAAAGGGAAAGAGGGGGGGGAGAAAGTAAATGAGATATATGATTGGATAGATAAATACATGAAAGGAGGGAGGGAGAGAGAAAAAAAGGAGAGGTAGGAAAGACATAAATAAAGACAGAAGACTTTGAAGCAGCACAGCAATCTAGGGCTAGCCTGCAAGGGATCTCAGAGGTCATCTAGTCTAACCCCCTGCTCCAGCAGGAGATCCTTACAGAATCAAAGAATAGCAGGGGTAAGAAGGATATATGTGTGTGGTGGTTGTCAAGACACCAAAAACAGGCCAAGTAGCTCTGTGGAGGACAGTCATAAATTAGAACACTTGCTAAGCAACTGGCCATTAAGCGAGGACATGGTCATTAAGTGAGGACCACTTACATTTGGTTTGCCAGTACCTGGGCCTCGCTCTGCTCCCTCCAGGGCTCCCTAGGCCTTGGAAACTGGCAAAAAACACTTGCCAAGCAACTGGCTATTAAGCGAGGATCTGGTCATTAAGAGAGGACCACTTGCATTTGGTTTGCCAGTCACATGGCCACATGGGAGCAATAATAGGAACTGCTTTGGATGAAGAAAATAAAACTCCTATAACTGAAAGAAATGAAGACCCACAACTAGATGCATCTCCACCATTCACATCACCCAGGAATGAAACCCAGGAGAAAGACAAAATAACTGACAAAAATGAAGATTTAAAATCAACACTGCTCAGAATCATTGAAATATCAACGAATAGCAAAGACCCGATGGTAGAATTAAGAGCACTCTTTCAAAATACAGACAAATCTCAAACTGAAGAAAGGCAAACAGAGAAAGAAAATAAAACTGCAAGTGCTGAACCACTAAGTCCTTTGCAATCGTGTTTAAACTTACCGGAGGCGTAAAAATATGATGAGGCATGTTGTAGAGCGACGGAAATACTCAGGCAGAGACCAGGGCAAGGCTTCAGCTTAACTCTTTATTAAACAGCAAAGAGGGTTACCGCTACTGCCACGCTAACACGGCAGCCAGCTGGAGCGGCAACAGCTGATGCCGTTTGACAGCCGCCTTTTATAGCCGGCTGTCAAATGGCTCCAGCCAATGGGAGAGGTCCGTGCTTCCCGCTCGAAGCATGGACCTGAGTGAAGGCTCAGTCCATACACAACAAGGCACCATTTTCAGACCTTCACAGCTCAAAGCCACAACCAATAAAAATGGCCGACCAGCAACCAATCACTGCAGGAGTTTTGAAATGGGAGACAAAAAGAAATGGTAGCCCTGAGAGGAACTCTCCCTCAGAACAGGAAATCTCAAGAGCGATTGAAATGCTCACAGCAGCATTCGGGGCTGCATTCACACCCCCAACTTCAAGACAGTCACAGACAACAAGCACTGAACTCCTGGCAGCCATGTCATCCCCATGCAACCCAGCAACCACAGGCAGTCTCCCAGAACCTTCAAGCAGCATTCCAAAGGCTCCAGAAGCAACTGCAATGAATGCAGAAGTCATGTTCACCCTCAGTGTGTCTCCAACAGTTATCTCCAATCTCCAAGCAACCCAGAAAGATTTCACAGCTTCCTCTTCACTCCTGATGGCCTCACTGGCTTCTACAGCAGTCCTAGTGCCTCCAGATTACTCAGTAGCACCACCAATAGCTCAAGCCTCCCAAGGGGGATTTCCAGCGCTAGGAAACCCCTTCCTGAATCCATCACAACTTCAGGATGCTACAGCTCCCCAGTCAGGAATTAAGAATGAAACCACAGCTCCAATGCAATTTTTTAACCCTTCACTTTCTGCAACAGCTCTTCAAGGGACATCCTTCACAGGAAACCAACATAAAATGAACATGGCACAAATTCAGAACATCATGCATGTACAATCAGCTCCAGTCATCTTACAAAAAAAAGACACAGTGAGTTTTTCGAACTTAACAGCGTGCATACCAATGTCCTTTTGTCAATATACACACATTCCAGAACATCAATAACAACAATTTTTGAACACCAACCCAGCCCAACACATCTTACCTAATGGTTTCCCCAAGCTATGTGCAACAGGTAATAATCTAATGGACTGGGCGCAGCAATTTCAGATTGCATTAATGAAGGAGAACGCCCTTTTTCTCATACTGAACCCATCCCAAAAACCATGATCTATAGAAGTGGATTGTATTCACCAACGGGTGTTCTGCTTAATGTTGAGTTCCCTCGAACCAGCCATATACCACATCATACCCAATGGGTCGACCATCTCTGAAATTTGGGAGAAGATATTTAACCTGTTTTATAGCAAAAATAGAAGTACCACTAGCAGAATATCTAAAGAGTTTCATTTTGCTAGATTGAGACCAGGAGTAAGCATGAGAGAACATCTGCTCAACTTAAACGCCATGAGATCTGATCTGTTACAAAGGGGTGAGACAATCACAAAGGGAAGTTTTATTAGTATTATAATTAATTCCCTCGACTCTAGCTGGGACTATTTTCTTAATCAATTGGATAATCTAAATTATGACAACATTTCACTCGAAACATCAGGAAGGCTGGTGGATGAGGATAATCTCAGAAAGGATCAAGCTTTGCTTCATAAGGAACATAGGGTTGTAAAAAGAGTTTATTATTTATTTTTTTTATTTTTTTTTATTTTATATACCGCCCTTCTCCCGAAGGACTCAGGGCGGTGAACAGCCAACTAAAATACATATAAACAGCGATAAATATAGTTAAAAAAGAATTAAATTATAGGCTGCCTCAATAAAAATCTAAAACCCCCAATTAAAATAAATTAAAACTTTTGTACCCCATCCCAACAAATCTAAAACCCCATTTAAAAATCCCATTTGAGTCAGCTCAGGCCGGCCTGCTCAAAGAGCCAGGTCTTCAGGTTACGTCTGAACGCCCTCAGGTCATTGGTCGTTCGTAGCCCCGGGGCATCCCGTTCCAAAGGGCGGGTGCCCCCACAGAGAAGGCCCTATTCCTCGGGGTCACCAGGCGGCACATAGAAGGCGTCGGGACCCGGAGGAGACCCTCTCTGTTGGAGCGCACCGATCGGTGGGAGACTACTGGCAGAATGTAAGTATCCTGGTCCGATGCCAAGGAGCACTTTAAAGACCAAAACCAATACTTTAAAGCGAACCCGGAAGGCCACCGGCAACCAATGCGGCTCGCGCAGGAGGGGCGTCACGTAAGAGTATCTCGACGCCCCCATAACTACCCGCGCAGCCGCATTTTGTACCAGTTGAAGCCTCCGGGTGCTCCCCGCAGGGAGCCCCATGTAGAGGGCATTGCAGTAGTCCAGATGGGAGGTGACCAGGGCATGGGTGACCGTGCGTAAGGCGTCCCGATTGAGAAAGGGCCGCATCTGGCGTATCAGGCGAACCTGATAAAAAGCCCCCCTGGAGACGGCCATAATATGATCTTCTAAAGACAGCCGTACATCCAGGAGGACACCAAGATTGTGAGCCCCTTCTGTGGGGGTCAAGATCTCATCCCCAATAGCCAGCGACGGAGTCAGCTGACTATATCGGGCCGCTGGAAACCACAGCCACTCAGTCTTGGAAGGGTTGAGTTGAAGCCTGTTCCTGCCCATCCAGTTCCGCACAGCCTCCAGGCAATGGGCCATAACCTGCACAGCATCGTTGGGGTGGTTTGGGGTGGAGATGTAAAGCTGAGTGTCGTCAGCATAAAGATGACATTTCACCCTGAAACCACGGATGATCTCTCCCAGTGGCTTCACATAAATGTTGAACAGAAGAGGGGAGAGGACCGACCCCTGAGGCACCCCACAAATGAGGGGCCTAGGGGTGGACCTCTCCCCCCCCCTTCAATGCAAATTGCGAGCGGTCCGAGAGGAAGGAGGAGAACCACCACAAAACGGTGCCCCCAATTCCCAACCCCTCCAACCGCCGCAATAGGATACTATGGTCGATAGTATCAAAAGCCGCTGAAAGATCTAACAGGACCAGGACAGAGGAGTAACCTCTGTCACGGGCCCTCCAGAGATCATCTACCAACGCGACCAATGCTGTTTCGGTACTGTGCCCGGGCCTGAAGCCCGATTGGAACGGATCTAAATAGAATGCTTCCTCCAGGTACTGAGGGAGCTGACCCGCCACCACACTCTCAACAACCTTCGCCACAAAGGGAAGGTTGGAGACAGGACGATAGTTATTTAAGAGAGCCGGGTCCAGGGAAGGCTTCTTGAGGAGGGGCCGCACCACCGCCATTTTCAGGCCCCCTCCATCAACGAAGCGTTGACAATCCCCTGGAGCCAGCCTCGTGTCACCTCTCTGGAGGTAGAAACCAACCAGGAAGGGCACGGGTCCAGTAAACATGTGGTGGCATTCAGCCTCCCCAGTAATCTGTCCACACCCTCGGCGGTCACAGGATCGAACTCATCCCAGATAACCGTCTCAAGACTTGCCCCGGACACCTCCCCCGGAACCACCCAACTGGAGTCCAGCCCATCCCGAATCTGAGCGATTTTATCATGCAGAAATCGGGAAAACTCTTCTGCCCTACCCTGCAAGAGGTCCTCCCGCGCTCTCGGCTCAAGCAGAGAGCGGGTCACTCTAAACAGGGCAGCAGGCCGATTTTCTGCCGATGCGATATGGGCGGAGAAGTGTGAACGCTTCGCCGCCTCTATCGCCACTAGGTAGGTCCTAATATATGCATTACCAGAGTGTTATACATGTAGTTCAAGAGATCATTTTAAGAAGAATTGTCCTAAGGCCTTTAAAGGCAGAGAACCCATTAAGCATCCCCAGCCCTACTATACAAGTTATCAGAGGGAAAGGTCCAACTCTGAACAAAGATATCAAGGTAGACATCCCAGTAGCCAAAGACATGATGTAAACCTGAGACATAGAAAATCACCAAGCCCAAAAAGGAGCAGGAGATCCAGTTGGGAGAATAATAGGACTGACACTGATTCTGTGAATGGGATCAGAAACGTAGAATCAAATCTTGGCGTAAACATAAGGGAACAATGTTGGTTAATTGGCTCCGGAGCAATGACATATACATCTTGCAATAGAGAACTGTTAACCTTTTTAGATGAGGTGTCGTTTAACATTAAAATTGCCAACAAAAAATTCGTGCAAGTGGTTGGGAAGGGGGATGTCCACATCCCAGGTCTTGGGAGAATCAAGGAAGTTCTGTTCATACCTGAAATATCATATAACGTCCTATTCACTGGTATACCGGAAAACAAAAACTTGTATCAACTTCAACTACATTAACCAAATTTGTTTGTTTATCAGAGGCCACAAATAACTTAATTTAGTTCGACGATTTATTGATGGACATTTGGAAAGAACCTTCATACCCCATAATCATTCAGGAGGATAATAAAGCAGCAATAGATATGTCCAAGGCCGATGCTGTAGGCCACAGATCAAGGCATATCGACATAAAGTACAAGCATGTGAGACAGTTGTCAGTAATTGGATTCATAAAAACTGTACATTGTGAGACTAAGGAACAAACTGCAGATACTTTGACCAAACCCCTTCCCTCAAAACAACATTCATACCTGACAAAGAAACTATGTATAAATATATAAATGTTGTATGATAATATCTATGTTAATGTTCCCTCAATGATAAATCAGTTCGACCTTAGAAGGGGAATTGTTAAGGTAAAATGCCAAACTGCTTTAGTCATATAAGGAAACATTGATATTGCTGTTCCTCAAGTTAAACATATAAGTTCCATGATGCATCACTGCATATTCCCCTCCCACCAGGTATAAAAGATACTCACTTTTGGTTTTGCCCTCACTCTTGTTTCCCTCCTGGAAGAATGATATACCTAAGAGAGAACATAGACATAATGTACGTTAATATTTCTACAATAAAAGAATTACTCTGACCATAAACAGTTTTTGAAAGTTAATTTTGGCTAGATCCATTAAAAGTTATTAACAAATACATATAAGAAAAATAAAAAATAAACAATAGGACAGGGACAGTAGGCACGTTGATGCGCTTATGCACGCCCCCTTCAGATCACTTAGGAAAGGGGTGAGGTCAATAGCAGACAGTCTAAGGTTAAAGTTTTTGGGGTTTGAGGAAAAAACCACAGAGTATTCCAGACATTGACCACTCTGTTTCTGTAGTCGTATTTCCTGCAATCAAGTTTGGTGCAATTAACCTTGAGTTTGTATCTATTGTTTGCTCTAGTATTGTTATGGTTGAAGCTGAAGTATTCATTGACAGGTAGGACATTGCAATGTATACTTAGATCGGACCAAAGGCAGCGTAGTTCTAAGTTTTCTAGATCTAGAATTTCAAGTCTAGTGGCATAAGGTATTCTGCAATGAGTAGAGGAGTGGAGAACTCTTCTTGTGAAATATTTCTGGACTTTCTCAACTGTGTTAATATCAGATATGTAATGTGGGTTCCAGACTGATGAGCTGTATTTGAGTATTGGTCTAGCAAATGTTTTGTATGTTCTAGTTATTAGTGTAATATTACCAGAGAAAAAGCTACATAAGATTAGATTAACAACTTTTAACACCTTTTTGGCTATGTAGTTACAGTGGGCTCTAGCACTTAGATCATTAGAGATGAGTACTCCAAGATCTTTGACAGAGTTTGGATCATCAACAAGGTCTTGTGAGAATCAGCAAGCCATGCCCACCAGTCACATGACCACCCACAAATTAGGCCACACCCACAGAACCGGTTGTTAAGAAATTTAATCCCACGTCTGCTTCCATTCTTCTGAGGTGGGTAAAATGAGGACCCAAATTGTTGGGGTCAATATACTGACTCTGTAAGCTGCATAGAAAGGACGGTATACACTATAAAGTGGTATATAAGTCTAAATGCTATTGCTATTGCTTTGTTGCTTTGGCCTGGCCTATCCCATTCCCAGCAGATGTGAGGAGGTGGGCACATTTCCTTCAAATATTATAGCAGATATGTTTAGTTTATGCCATAATTCACAAATGAATGTCACAGATTCATAAGTGACAACAATTTGCAGTGCCAGATCAGCTAATTGCAAAATAATTATATAGAAAATAGAATCATTACAATTTCAAGGCTAGAATTCCTTACAGAATTGCTAAAGAAAACATGTTTTTCATGTCTGAACAAAAAAAATTATTGTATCTTCTTGAGAAAGAAACCATTCTTTTCTATAAAACAAAGATAACCAACAATATTAAGATTTGGATGTTTAGCTGAAAATTAATGCATTTATTATAGGAGTTCTCTAATTTCAAACATGTTTGTAAGAAATCAAGGAACTTATATTTGGATTTCCTTGAATTAAGCTCTTGGAAACTCTTCTAGAGAGGCATACAATATTTTCTTATAATGCAGTTTTTGAGACATTTCTCAATAAGCAGAACTTTCTCCTTTCACTCTATCACAATGCAGTGGTAATCCATTTAATTACAAAATCATGGATCATTTTTATGTAAGCCTCAAATTTTAGAATACTGTTGTATATTCTGGGATAAGATATTGCTTAATGGGACTTCTCTTTTTGTTATATTTGATGTCCAAATTCCCTCAATGCCACTAAACCTGGCTGAAATTTGGTGCCTGCCTACCTTAGTGGCTTTTTTATATCATTGTCATTCCTTCTGACATGTCTGGGAAAAAGAAATAATAGCAACAGCAATAGCACTAAGACTTATATGTTGTTTCATAATGCTTTATAGCTCTCTCTAAGCAGTTTACAGAATCAATATATTGTCTCCTAAAACCTGGGTCCTCATTTTACTGATTTCAGAAAGATGGAAAGCTTAAGTCAGTCAGGATCACATTTCTGCCAGTGGGCAGAGTTAGCCTGAACTACTGTATTCTAATCATTGTGCAACCCTTGTACTTGTATCTTTATTATTTATATTGTTTTATTTAGTTTCCTAGTATGATTTGATTGCTTATTTAGTATCTTATGACTATCACTATTTTTATGATTCTTTTTTTTGTAAATATTTTTTATAGTTTATATACCTATTTAACCAATTTTAAATATAGAATTATATTTGATTTTCAATCATCACCTTGTTAATTATAATATAATTTCAATTTTAAATACTTTGATTAACAACATAATCATTTGTAATTTCCTAATTCTTTGTTTTTCTAATACCATTTATGTAACAAATTATATTTTCTATTTCATTCCCATTTAATCCATTATAAAAAAATTAATAACAATACAATCATTTTAATTTCTCTTGCTCTATAATCATTTTCCTCACCATATATAGAACACCAATGAGTTCTCATTTCCCTTTCAATTTCCATTGAATTTATTTCTTTATCTTTAATATTAATTCCCAATAGACTTTAAACTCCAAACTTCCTGATCTTTATTTCTAAGATGCCAAAATACATTTCCATGTGGAATCCCCTCTCTTTTCTATGTTTAACCATTGTCTTTTAGTTCTCTCGATCCTATAATTTCTTTTAATCTTTGCCTGTTTTCCCTCTTCTAACCTTTTTTTGGTCCTTTCTCATAATTCCTCTTTTTTCCCCTGTTATTATTCTTGCTTTCACCTTCCATTTGCTTATCCCCCCCCCCCTCCTCTTTTCCCTTTTGTAGTTTCTTCTGTAGCTGCTTCTTCTTTTGTTTGGTCTTGGAGATATTTTCCCTTCTATTTGTCACATCTTTCATTAAAGTCTTAATTTTAATTCCTTTAATTCCTTTCATATTTTTTTGAATGTCCATGGTTCTCTTGGTTCTTTTGAGCTGGTTTCCGATTTCTTTAATTCCTTCTCCTTGAGCTTTCTTTGTTTTTCTGTGAACTGCATCGCCATTTCTATTTTTTCTGCCAAGATATTCCATAGTTCCAAGCTTTCTTTTATTATTTCCCTTACACTTTGCAATTCCAGTCTGAAGTCTGCATAATTCATTCATTTTATTTACTTCCTCTTTATCTTATTTAATGTTTGTATCCAATTAAATTGTTCTATAGTTTATTAAAACCAACGTCTTTTACTTTAATTTTTACCAACAGTGTCCATTTATCTTCATTTCGTTGTTAATCCTTTTATTTCTTTATTGCAGTTCCAATCCACCAGTCAATCCCAAAATAATCTCTTCACTTATTCCTTTACTGTAATTTTATATGTTTCTGGGGTTATTGCTATATTATAGTCTTTTATTTCATTCCAAGTTCTCATCTTTGCTAGACCAGTAATTTTCTATAAAATCAGAGGAACAAGAATTTCTTTTACCATTAGAATTTCTCTTACATTAGTTTTCACTTTCCACCTTTTAAATTTCCACTTTTTTAACGCTTATATTAACTCCACTAATTTTCAATCACTAGATGTTATGTCTTTCAAATATAATCAATTCCAGCATTCCAATTAATGACTAATTAATGCCAATTTCCATATAATTATCCAAATTCAGTTTCTTATTCTGTTATTATTAAAGATTCTTCTCTGAGTAATATCCCTTCCATTTAGATCTTTTTACAGTCCAATTTCTTTACCTTTGAAATTTTCCTCTTTCTTTCAATTAATCACTTCCACGATCTTTAATAAGGGCTCTTTCCTTCTGGTTCGCGAGTTTGTCTTTGAAAAATCCAAAGTATTTCACACACTGCTCACCACTTCACTGCTTCAGCACAAACTTAATTCCCAGATAGCTTCCCATCTTTGAGGCAGCCATTAAAGACTGCCATTACAGCCTGTCTTTGGGGGAGTGTTCTTAGCCAGGGAGGGGAGATGCGGCTCCACTTGACCCAGCAGATGGTCTCCCCCTTCTTCACCACCCCTCCAGGGTGGATCCAGTCCTGTTTGGGACCCTCCAAAGCATGGATCAAAGCTGCACACAATGGTGGACTCCAATCCGTCTTTGACTGAAGTGCCACTGGAAGCCCTATTCTTATAATTCTTGATGAATGTATTTTTTTATGTATGTATACCTTTTCCAATCCTGTAGCCACTGCTGAGTTTTCCAAATCTGCTGGCAAATTGAGTGTAGAACTCTTACTGCATCATCTTTTAAGATTTTGAATAGCTCAGCTGGAATACTGTCACCTCCACTAGTTTTGTTGTTGCTCAGATTTCCTAAGGACCATTTCACTTCACATTCTAGGACGTCTGTCTTGAGATCAGTGACCACACCAATATGGTTATCAGGGATGTTAAGCTTGTACTCATAAAGTTCTTCTGTGTAATTTTGCCATTTTTTCTTAATCTCTCCTGCCTCTCTTAGGTCCCTGCCATTTTGGTCCTTCATATCTCCAATTTTCTTGAAGAGATCTCTGGTCCTCCCTATTCTATTGTTTTCTTCTATTTCTTTGCACTGTTCATTTAAGAAGGCATTCTTATCTCTTCTAGCTATTCTTTGGAATTCTGCGTTCAATTGGGTGTATCTTTCTCTTTCTCCCTTGCCTTTCACTTCCCTTCTTTCTTCAGCTATTTGAAAAGCTTCCTCAGACAGCCATTTTACTTTCTTGCATTTCTTTCTTTTTTTTTTTTGGGGGGGGGGGGAGTTAGTTGCTACGTCTTATACAATGTTGTGAACCTCCATCCATAGTTCTTCAGGCATTCTGTCTATCAGATCTGATTCCTTAAATCTTTCTGTCACCTGGCCTATTGCCATCAAAAGGGAAAAGGAATGGGAGTTTTAATTTAATTTTATTTATTTTCATTTTAACATAGTATTCTGTTTATGGGCAAGAGGATTTGATCTGAGCAATGAAAGAGTCTTCATTTAAAAAATAAGATTTTCCAATAATCTTTGGAAAAGATTAGAGACAAATAAATGATCACCTTGATCATTAGAAGATGTTCCTACACAGGCTTCAAAGAAGGAATGAGCAACCAGCAGTCTTCATATGATGCTAGCACCTAGTTTTTAGCCTCCAGGAATACACAAAGTAGGCAAAAAGGTAAATAAATGAGTAAATAAAAATACATACACTGGGAGATAGATAGACCAACTGACCAACCTACAGATAGATATTTTTGTGCAGTCCTGAATTACTAATCATGTGATATATGGCTATATAAAATTGATAAAGAAATAAAGAAATCAGTTATATTTTAAAAATGATTTCTAAATAAATTATAATTGTGAGTGCTATAGAGAAAATAATTTTACAAGATATGCAATAAAATTATTAGACAAATATTAAGCTGTATTCTAAAAAAACAAAAAAAAAGTTCTGCATTGAAAAGTGTAAAATAATTGAAAACCATTTATAAACCTTTCTTCTTCAGTTTCATATTGTTCAGCTCTGGCCTCAGCACAATAATGTAGCATTTGGGGAAAAAGATGCAGATCAGCAACCCAGCACTCGAAGCTAACATTGAGAAGACCTCCACAGCTACTGTGAATTTTCCTTTGGTGCTCAGGTAGGTTGGAACAAAGGATATCCAAACACTGCAAAAGACCAACATACTGAAAGTGATGAATTTGGCTTCATTGAAACTATCAGGTAATTTCCTGGCAAAGAAAGCAACTATGAAACTGATTGTGACCAGAAAGCCCATATAACACCTTGCAAAATAAAACATAATTATAGAACCTTTCTTACACTGCAGGACAATTTTTCCAGTTTCTGAGTGCAGGTCAGCATCTGGGACAGGAGGAGAGATGGATAGCCATAGAGTACAAATCCCTACCTGAATTAAGAAGTCAGATAAAACAAAAGCATAGCCCAATCTTTTCCCCACCCACTTCTTTATCCCACTTCCTGGCTTGGTTGCCATGAAAGCCAGGACCACAGTAACAGTCTTAGCCAGCACACAGGAAATAGCCACAGAGAAGATGATGCTGAAACCAGTTTGTCGGAGAAGACATGTCACCTTATTGGGATGACCAATGAATAATAATGTACAAAGGAAGCAGAGCAGTAGGGTGACGAGAAGAATGTAGGTGAGATCCCGATTGCTAGCTTTGACGATGGGAGTGTTGTGATGCATCAAAAATGTCCTTAGTATCAGAACTGTGATTGTGGAACAGAAAAGAGAAAAACAAGCTAAGATGATCCCCAAAGGTTCGTTATATGATAAGAAACTTATATCTTTGGGAATACAGGAATCCTGTTTTTTGTTGGGAAACTTTTCATCTGTACAGCTGTAGCAGTCATTCAAATCTGAAATGGGAAAGATATGGTCTGAGTCTCAAATGTATGCTTAAAACCTAGGAAAAGCATAACTTTTTATATACTGTAGCTAAGTATTACATTGCTAATCAGTCCAACCAAGAAAAACCACCCCTTTATATTATCTGTCTTTCTAAAATTCAGGTAACAACAAAATTCAACTTACCTGTGAAAGTAATTTGAAACAAATACTTGATTTATTTGAATATTTAATAGAGAAAAAATATATGCATCTTTAACTTTGCAGGGTCCATTTCAAATTACTAAATATAGTTCTCTCTTAGGCATAAAAGTTAGTTGGGTGACTGTTGGCTAGTCACTATCTCTCAGCCCAACCACCCTCACAGGGGTGTTGTTATGGAGAAAATAAGAAGAGGAAGGAATATTAGGTATGTTTGCCCCTTTGAATTTTTTGAATCATTTATAAAGTAATAGGATGGTATAAAATCTAATAAATAAATATCTTAAATTTTAAAATGTGGCTCTGCCAGATGTAAAAGTTGGATTCATAATATGCATTGGTATTTGCAACCGTAGTACTACATGTGTTTGTTAAAATAATAGATAAGACATTTCAAAATATATTTATTTTTCCATCTTGACTATATAATGTTTGCTTTTACTTTGTAGATGTTAGATTTAAAAAACAAGAAAAACATACAGAACTTTTTCTAAATAGTTTATTATTCCTGATTCATAAATGAAAATATTGCCAGATTGAAGCAAACTATTTGCATCATTAAAATATGGTTTTATTTTGGACATATAAGAACTCCTAGGAGGATCCATTTTTACTCTCTTTTTTCCCAAACTAACTAAATTTTGCTGCCTTTTTCTTCTCTGGAATGCACTGCCTTTCTTCTGGGAATCCAGATTATAGTGTTCCACAGTAGACTGCAATAAATTTGTGGATAGCCATTAAAATCTCACCTGCCTATTGAAAAATTTGCTCATGGAGAAACAACAAAATAAACTACGAGATAACTACATAGTTCAAAAACAAGAAATAAATGAGATGTATAACTTTTGTATATTATCATTTTTTAAAGTTAATCTATATGTATATCCTCTCTTGTACTAAATATTGGAGCAAAATAAATAGGAATTACAATTAAAATGCTGGAAGAAACATCAGCAACCTCAGATATACTTATGATGTGACAGTTGGAAATTCAAGGAATCTATTCCTAAAGAAGAAAAGAGAAAGTGTGAATTCTATTAATATTAAAAATAAAAACAATAAAGCTGAGAATGTGTTAAGGACAACCCAGAAAAATCTGAGGTAGTCAATGTTTGTATATTACTAGCATCAAAAATACCAATTGACGTCTGTATCCATAAAATAAAGGAATAACTGGATCTGTATATACTGTAAATATATAGAAAATATAAAGAAGCAATAAAATGTAATACTGAGAATAAGGATATGCATTGTTAACATCTTGGTCATCATTTTGACAGTTGAAAGCTGCATAGTTAGAAATGCTGAACAAAGAAAATTAGTACTGGAATAAATGGTTGAAAAAACTTTGAATCACAAGAAAAAAAATGTCATTTACTACTAGATGAAATAAAACCAGACTGTTAACTGGAAGCATTAACAGCAAAATCATTATAAAATATTTCAACATATAATGTGAAGGTACAAACTACTGAAGAAGATCCTGATGCATGGAAAAAATGAAGGCAATCAAAAAAGTAAAGAGAGGAAAATGTAATTATATACTACCATGACTGACACAACTGTCAGCTTTCAAAAATTTAATAGAATTAATTATCAACAGACAATCCCTGAAAGATATAATATACATTAAGTCATGAAGAATTGGAATTAACTAAGCAAATTTCCACCATCAAAGCAGACATCAACTAGAGCACAGAAAAACTCAAAGAAGCAATGCAAGATGAGAAGATGTGGAGAGATCTGCCAAAAGTTGGGCATGACTGAATGGAGAACAACATCATCATAGCAATAGCACTTAGATTTATATACCACTTTATAGTGCTTTATAGTCCTCTCTAAGTGCTTTACTTTATCAGCATATTGCCCCCAATAATTTGGGACCTCCTTTTACCCACCTCAGAAGGATGGAAGTCTGAGACAACCTTGAGCCTGATGAGATTTGAATTACCAAATTGCAGGCAGCCCGCAGGCAGCAGAAGTAGTCTGCAGTACCACACTCTACCCACTGCGCTACCATGGCTCATTTCAAGCAATTTTCATACCTTAGATTTATTTACTACTCCTTCAGAAGCCAGACGCAATTCCTAGATATACAGAGTGTTAAGAGGAAGACTTGCTACTGGAAAGCCCAACAGCAAGAGAGCAAGAAATAGCTATTAGGGGAGATAGATATGTTACAGGTCCCATCATTTAAGGAAGGCCATCCAATGGGACCAAGAAGAAAGGGTAATCTCCATGGTGGCTCCCTTCCTGTGGAACATCACCCTTATGGAAATAAGATTGGTCCCTACCTAGATATATTTCCTAAGGCCCAGAAAACAGGATTATGGCAGGGGGCTTGGAGACCCCATGGTGATACAAGCCCATAAAGTGGTTTGTTTGATTGTTAATACCAGAGAGGTGGTGTTTATTGGGTTTTGTATTTGGGGTTTTATTTCTGTAAGCTGCCTGGAGTCAATGTGAGTTGGGTGATCATATACATTTTCTAAACAAATAAGTTTGTAGATTAAAACTTGATTGGGTATGGTGAATTTCCAAGTTGAACAATCCAAAGTCAATCTGAAGATTAATGATGCCAAATCAAGGGAGAGATGAGGTCACAGTTAGTCCACAAGCTAGAGTCATAAATAATTAGATTATGATACACAAGCCAGATGCTGGAGTTGCTTCTAGCAAGAGAACAATATTTCTGTGTGACTTAATTTCCTGTCTTCTGAATATGCACAGTTGTAATCAAACCCTGCTGGTGAGCTTGGCATCTTGCTGCTTGCTCAAGAGTTGCAAGGTTGGTAAAGTACAGAGATTCCAATAAGAATTGCTGGGGGTGGTGAGATGAGCAAGTGAGCATCTGTAGCAACCTGCATTGCAAGTGAATCAGACTCCATGGACACGACAGCAACTGAATATTATTAGTCTATCCTTACCTTCTTTCTCAGAAATCTTTCCTTCTGGACATTGGATGCAAGAGTAGCAGCAAAATGGCTTCCCCTCTATCATTTGCTTCCAAGAACCAGGACAACATCTTGGTGTACACAGAGAAATTGGAACTGTCTAATTCATAAAGCCAAAGCAAGAGAAGAAAGACATGAATAATTATGCAGCAGGGCATTAATGAACTCTATCTTCTTGGTAAAAGGATTACCATGAATCTATATTTTTCCAGTATGCCACCATGCTTAGATGGGACAACAATAATGAGGTTTTGTTTTTCAAATATTGAATTTCCTAATCAGTTTCATTAATGACCCTTTCAAAAGTGAAAAGAGGAAAATGTGTTCTTGCAAAATATAGTATATAAAGTGACAGCTCAAAAATAATTGTTGATGCTTTTGCTATGCTTTGAGATATATTTAATTTGATATCTTTGACATTTTAAATTTTGTAAAGATGATAAACCAAATTTTAAAAATGCCTTTTTTTCATGCATCACCTGTAAAGTCATGGAATCAATTATTAACCAATCCATCATCCTCCACTTAGAAACAAATAACCTACTCTCTAATAAACAATTTGGTTTCAGAAAAAAACTATCCTGCAATCTGCAACTCTTACACTGCAAAAACATATGGACTACACAACTCAATCAGGGCAAAACAATAGACCCAATCTACATAGACTTCTGTAAAGCCTTTGATTTAGTGGTATATGACAAGCCACTCCTAAAACTATAATCTTATGGTATCTCTGGACAACTGCATAACTGGATAGAAGCATTCCTGTCAAACAGACAACAAATGGTCAAAATTGGGAGTGTCCTATCAAATTCTGTACCTGTCAATAGTGGTGTTCCCCAAGGCAGTGTTCTAGGACCAACTCTCTTCATCCTCTACATAAATGACCTTTGTGACCATATTAAGAGCAACTGCGTTCTCTTTGCTGATGATCTAAAGCTGTTCAATACCACAGACAATACTGCTACCCTTCAAAAAGATCTTGACTATGTATCAGAATGGTCAAACAAATGGCAACTTCAAATCTCAACTAATAAATGCTCTGTCTTACATATTGACAAAAATAATCAGAAAATAAAATACAAGCTGAATTGTCAAGACCTTGTTGATGATCCAAGCTCTGTAAAGGACCTTGGAATACTCATCTCTAATGATCTAAGTGCTAGAGCCCACTGTAACTACATAGCCAAAAACTACATAGCCAAGAGTTGTTAACCTAATCCTACGTAGCTTTTTCTCTGGTAATATCACACTACTAACTAGAGCATATAAAGCATTTGCTAGACCAATACTCAAATACAGCTCATCAGTCTGGAACCCACATTATGTATCTGATATTAGCACAGTTGAGAAAGACCAGAAATATTTCACAAGAAAAGTTCTCCTCTACTCATTGTAGAATACCTTATGCCACCAGACCTGAAAATCTAGGCCTGGAAAATCTTGAATTACACAATCTTCGGTCTGATCTAAGTATGGTATATAAAATCATACATTGCAATGACTTACCTGTCAATGTCTGGAATACTCTACCTGACTCGGTGGTTTCTTCCCCAAACCCCAAAAACTTTAACCCCTTAAACTGTCTACTATTGACCTCACCCCTTTCCTAAGAGGTCTGTAGAGGGGATGCATAAGTGTACCAACATGTGTACCGTCCCTGTCCTATTGTTTCTTTTATTTTTCTTATATGTACCCATTTCATGTATTCTTAACTATGTATATACTTATACCTATTTATCTTGTAAGTGATTGACAAATCAAATTAATTAATTAATTAATAATCACTTTAACATTTCCTATTCCAAATAGTTTATTGAATTGCTGTCCAACAAAGACAATGCAGGGTTAAGATGATCCCTATGTCAGGGTTCCAAGCAATAAACTCCGAGGCGGATGAATTCCTCAAAGAATAGCTTTATTGGAAATATCATATTGGCACATGTCTGGTGAAGACCAATTCTGAGGGATTCCTTGGTTTTAACCTAATTAAAAGTAAGTTTTCCCCTCAACCCCAAACAATCAGTCACATGGCCCAATCTGCAGCGTCTTCTGGTCTGGTGACATCACTCCTCCTACTTCCAGCCAGTTGTGAGAACGTCCTTGGTTCCCAAGAAAAAGTATTTTATTTTCACTACACAAGCCCAGGTATTTCTAATCCTCCCCTTCCTATCCCTCGCTCCAGTGTGGCAGCACTGAAGCTCCAAGATGGCTTTTCCCAGGTCAGCTTCAGGGTTGACACTCTACCTGTTCTCCTCATTTTTATTGATAGGACTGAGATTCAGTGCATACATGGAGGTTGCCTGTAACTGCAACCAACCTGATTAAACCATTCATTCCATTTTATGGCATCTTCCTGAATGATGAACGATTCTTCTGCAGGGGAGTATGAATCAATCCTTCCAATTTTTACCTTTGTCTGGTTTTCAGAAAAAATAAAATTAATGATATCTAATCCAGCAATCATCTTTCCTTCCTGATCAAACAATATACTGTCTCCAACACTGTTGTTAAATGTAACATATTTCAAAAAGTGATGCAGCTGAATGAAAAAAAGGACAAATATTATGTATTAATGCAGTTGTCCAAAGAAACTATTTCAGTGTTGAATCTCCAAGTACATAAGAGGGGGAAAATATTTGGCTCAGCATTTCCCCTGTACTTTGTTAAATACTCAATTCCTAATAATCAAGGATGGAAACATACTTTTTTTTAAAAAAAGAAATAATTATAAGAACTTTCTGCACTAAACCCTGCACTGTTGTTTAGATTGGATTCTAATAACTCATCATAAAATCACATAGTTACATTTGGACTGGGATAATCTTAATAAGCTTCTATGCGTTCTAGAAAGAAAATATAGAAATTAGATAAATTGGAATCCATCTACATGGTGGATTTGAAATAAAGGCATTGTATTGCTATGGCTAGAGATTAAGGACTAAAGAGTTTAAAGTGCATGATACCTGATTATGGACCCATAGCCCACCATCCATCATTGATCTGTGTTTGAGTCGAGATGTAGACATGGCATGTAAAGCATGGGCTATGGCAAAGGCAGCATTGTAGATACTGTAACTGTAACCAGACATGGATATTTCAAAAAGGGGGGCAGACAGTTTATTTAGTTTTTCCTGGCCAGTGCAAATGTTCTCTTTTTCTTTATTGATAAGCATACCTAGAAATCGACAATTGAAGACCTGCTCCCAAAAGCCTTTGAAAAAACCATCTCCT
Organism: Bungarus multicinctus; assembly: GCA_023653725.1. Taxonomy (NCBI): domain Eukaryota; kingdom Metazoa; phylum Chordata; class Lepidosauria; order Squamata; family Elapidae; genus Bungarus; species Bungarus multicinctus. Next base: position 117,189,302 of record CM042840.1, read on the forward strand.
TTTGTAGTGAAAGGATTTCGACTCTCAATAAATTGCTGAAATCCAGACACATCATTAGAATGAAATGCAAAGCCTAAAGTTCCATGGAAAATTCCTAAATCCCAATACCTCTGAAATCCAAAGGAAGCAATTTCCATTTGGGCTGTGAAGATCCATAGCTTTCCTAAAGGTTTCCAATATTTACTATCTACATCTTCATCTGAATGATAAGAGAGAAATCTAAAAAATCCAAAGGAATTAGATTCACCAAAAGCAATTATCACCGTAGCCTTACTAGCTGTCAATGTATCATAAGTCTTCCTCCCTTTATTCAGTAACTCAAAAATATTAGTAATAAAAGTTATGCCAGGGATTTTTTCTATGAATGCAATACAGACACCCTTCTGAAGAAACATAGATATCACTGTTTGTAAAATTCTTTCTCCATCATCGGTCTCCATAGCCAGAATTCCAACCCATATCCATTTGAAGTGCAGAAGTAGAGACAAAATCCCTTGATATTGAAAATTTTCCTTTGGAACCATTTGGTAGAAGGGAAGGCCAGATGATTTGTCCTTCATCACTGGAATGGGACTATAGCTAAGCTAAAGGTATCCATGAAGAAGAAAATCATTATAGCAGTTATTATTAAATTCAATTATTAGTATTTTCCATCTGCTTATAATAATATATAATTATAAATTTAATTTTTTCTTTCAGTCCATAGATTATAAGATATATACAGTTATCAGATGTACATATAATACATCTAATAAATAAAATTTAAAACAAAAGAAGATTTAAAATTAGATCAACAGATATTAAAACAAAAATCAGGAAATTTTTAATCACAGTTTCAATTTTTTTGTCATTTTACGTTATTTTGAATGTACACTATTTGTAGATCATTGTCTTTATTTTACTTCCTATATTTGGGATATCTCTTTATGTATAACATGAATTTCATACCAATGTTCTTCATGTATTGAATTTATAAATTATATAAATTATTTCATTACTATATTTAATTGTATAATTGTATCAAATATTGACATTATTTTTAACCTTGTTGTTTTAATAATTTTGGGGAAAAAAAGAAATATTTTTTGGCTATCCAAAAGGTGCTTTTTTCAAGAGCAACTGGACTTGCTATTTTTTTTAAAAGATGTTTTGCTTCTCATCCAAGAAGCTTCTTCAATTTTGACTGGATAGTGGGGAATGGAAGGATTTATACTCCTTGCAGACAGCTGGTAATTTGTAGTCTTTTAGCAAGTTGTTAAGGCCACCTGTAGGTTTATGTGTATCGTGAGGGTCATCTGAATGGTGCAAATGGATTTGGAGCCTTCTTGGAACTGTTGAAAGGGCTTTGTTGTAGACTGGAGATAGATGATGTCTTCCCCCTGTTGAGAGAGGGCTGTTTTATTTTTACATAGATGGCCTCTTTGACTCCTGTTTCAAACCAGTGGTCCTCTGTCCAAAATGTGGACTTTTCTATGTTTTCAAAAGAAACAGCAACCTTTGTTTTTTAAATGCAGATGAATTGCTGAATCTAGTCCTGATGGGTTTGTTCCCCTAGGTTATGCCATGAATTTATGAAGTGGTTGTTTTCTTTCCCAGTGTATAGATCTGCACATGGCTCACTGCACTGTACTGCACATACCAAGTTGCTCAGTTTGTTTCTGGGTGTTTTATCCTTGAGGTAGACAAGCTTCTGCCTTAGTGTATTATTGGGTCTGAAGTGACAATTTTGCTTCGTTTATTGTTCTTTTTGTTGTCTATTATGGAGGAGCTCCTGTAAGGACTTTTTTGAGATTTGATGAAGGTCCATTTGGGATATCGCATGTTCTGAGAGCTTCCTTGACATACAAGACTGACAGTTCTTTTTCTTTCCCATCTTTGCTGGTAGCATGCCTTCAGCTTGGTGGTGTAGGGTTCTGATTCCCATTTTGTGCTCCAGTGGGATCAAAATGTAAATATTGATCTGGGGGGAGGAGTGTAAACTTCCATGTTAAGGCTTCAGTCTTCCTTAATGTATAGTGAACAGTCCAGGAAGACTAAACTATTTTCCTTAATATCTTCCCAGGTGAATTTGATGTATATGTCCACCTTTGGGACAACCATGACCTGGATGACTGAGAATCATAAGCTCACTTCAGTTGAGCTCATTTCAATTTTTTTATTTAATCTAAGCATTTGTTTTTCTTTTCTTTTGTTAATGATGTTCATTACACCATATCTTCTATGTTTTTCTTATTCACAACAGATCTGTATGACCCAATTTCACAGTTCAAATAATCTCCAGAATGTAATCTCTTTTGATATTTCTATTCAACAATATCAAGTTTCCCTTGATTCATGGTTGTGACATGCAAAATTCTATATCTATCTGTTATCTACCTACCTACCTACCTACTTACCTATCTATCTATTGTGAATCACTCCTCCATGGTTATATTTTAAAACTACAGAAATCCCCCTGCCTTTACCTTGAGTACATTTAAATTGATGCAGAAATCTTTAAAATGCGAAGATGTATACAGAAAAATGAAACAACTGTGAAACATTCATTGTCATATCTTACCTGGGGAATCTTGTAGATATCCAGGATAATTGCCATATCAAGAGAAGTAACAGAATCTAGACCACCAATCACTGCAAGGAGTTTATTCTTCATGTTACAGTTGTAATTTGGAGAAAATCTTTCTAGTACATATATAAGTAGCATAGTGGAATAAAATGTCCATTTTGCATCATAGTAATTATCATAAATATGGAATCCCAAGGTTATATTGTGTATTAACTGAGGATTTTCATTTATCTCTTTTGCTGCAAAGGCCAAAGCCAGGATATGCTGGTAATTCATTGAAAATATTCTAGAATGAGTATTGCAATGTATATCAGGTAATAGTTTACAATTCTAAAATTTAATGCATCTTCTCCTATCATATTCATTTTTATTTAATATATGCATGGCACTTTGAGATATATATTCTTCATACTGAAAAACATTGTGTACTCAGGTTCTTATTCTTTTATTATATGTAATAATATCCCCAAAGTGACTTTTTAAAATAAATATTGATAAAAAATGATGAAAAATGAAGTAAAATCAAGCAGAATGAACCTGTTTATTGCAAAACTGAAGAGGGTTGAATGTTTGGATGCTTAATTGAATGGTACTGCATTTTAAACCTGAAGAAAAAAAATGTGTCCTGCTACATAGATAAAGAAGTAAGAAATCTGTCTAAAGGAATAGAAATTAAAAATGAAAATAAACTGAATAGGACAAGAAAATGCTGAAGACAAAGGGGAAAGGATCACAATAAAAAATATTATGTTCCAAAAATTAGGAGGATAAATCAAAAATTATGATCTATCCTTGCCGATCCATTCTGTGGTGAAAACATTGCTTATACATACAATATCAGAGGCTTTGGAGCAAATAATGGTGAACATATATTTCCTCCATGTAACTTAAAAAAAAAAAAAAACTAAACTATTTTCTTCTCCATAGGGGAAAATCAAATCTATGTGTAAATCTAAAAATCACAGCTTCCTGCATAGCCAAAGTTCTTTTAATTATACTAATATATCTTCCCACAATGTAATTTGACAGCCTATTAAGGATAAAGAAGGTAACAAAAAAAAGTGAATTCCTTACGTAAGTTCTTCAGGCATAGCTGGTGAAGGTTCCTTTATGAAATCTTTGGCATAGGAGAGGAAGATTCCATGAGATGTGATGCTACCAATTATGAGGTCTCCAGAATGATGATAACTATGAAGTGGATGTTCTGGATACCATACATTACATTTCACTGAATGAGCTTCATATGTCATGTATGGAAGCAGAATTAACAGGCATAGTGCTCCTACTAACAGTCTGAATTTAAGTGTTAAAATCTCCTTTCTGCAAGTTCTTCTCTTTATCCACAAAGAGATCATTAGAATATCAATTAATTTAGCAGTATACAAGTAAAATGATTTATACTTATTATTATTCCCATATTAAATGAATAGAGTCTTCTGGCCAATATCTCCAAATATTGAATATTTATGGATGTATATGTCATATTTTTAGACCACCCATCTCCTTCAAAGACAAACAAATACATATCCCTATTCCTACCTTGAACGCCAGAGCTTATATTTATTCAATATTTCATTGATTGTTTCTAAAGATTGGTCTCTGCAATTTTACACCAGCTCATTTAATTATAGATATTATACTAATTGAAGTAATGGGAATTGTTTCTTACTCAGAAGTGGAATTCCATGTGGAATATCTATCTATCTATCTATCTATCTATCTATCTATCTATCTATCTATCTATCTTTCATTCTTCATCCATTATTCAGAGTGAATATTATATCCAAAGTTTTTTGCTCATTTTATCAATTTATTTGTTTATTTATTTATTTTATTTACTTATTTTGTCAAGCATGTTTTTGATAACAGATATAATTGGAAACATGATTAAGAGTACATGAAATGTATACAAATAACAGGGGACATTAGGAGAGGGATGGTAGGCACTCTTATGTACACTCCTTACAGACCTTCTTAGGAATGGGGTGAGGTCAACAGTAGACAGTCTAAGATTAAAGTTTTGGGGTTTTGTGGAAGAGACCACAGTCAGGTAGTATATTGCAGGCATTGACAACTCTGTTGCTGAAGTATTTTCTGCGACTGAGTTTGGAGCAGTTTACCTTAAGTTTGTATCTATTCTGTGCTTTTGCATTGTTGTGGTTGAAGCTGAAGGTAATTAACAGGTAAGATATTCTAGCAGATAATTTTATGTACTACGATTAGTCAGATCGAAGGTGGTATAGTTCTAAGTTGTCTAAACCCAAAATTTCAAGTCTGGTGGTATAAGGTATTCTGTTACAAGCAGAAGAATAGAGGACTCTTCTCATGCAATATCTCTGGATTCTCTCAATTGTTTTAATGTCTGATATGCAGTGCGGATTCCAGACAGATGAGCTGTGTTTGAGAATTGGTCTAGCAAATGTTTTATATGCTCTAGTTAACAGTACAATATTGCCAGAGAAGAAGCTTAATTCTTCTTGTTAATTTGTTGTTAACAAGTTAACTTCTTGTTAACTTGTTCATTTTCATTAAGAGTTCAATATATTTTTAGAAATACTATAATTAAATTCTCCTTGAGAGAAATTTAACAATTTGACATAGACTAATTTTTCTTGATATTTTCTTGAACACCACTTCAAATTCTCCAAGATCCTCCAAAACCATATGCTCTTTTGTCAGTGATACTCTAATAAATGGCCAAAACTACTAAATTTGTGCCCAAAATAATTTTCATAGATAGTTCAGCTCTGATATCAAAATAATTATGTAACATATGGGGGAACAGATACAATTTTAAGCCCAGCGCTTGAGGATAACTTAAACAATCTCCATAGTCATCATGTATCTTGATGTGCAGATAGATTGCAATAAAAAATGAACAACCACATAATAAAAATACCAACCTGAATTAAGAAGCCATATTAAAGTTAGTTATTAGTTCTTTTCCTACTTGCTGCTTCATCTTCCTTCCTGGCTTGGTTGTTATGAAAACCAGGATCTCTATCATGGATTTGGCCAGCACATAGGAAATAACAAAAAAAAAAAAAACTATTACATCCCAACTTCGATAGTTTTACTAGAAAGTTAATATGAGCAGGGGCTGAAAGATCTATGAGGACAATGGGATCACTCTACCCTTTTCCATTGGTAACCATATATTTATTAAGTATATTTAAATTCTGTGAAGTATGTATTCCAAAGGAAACCTAATACTAGTTTAATTTCTACAGTTCCTTATTTCTCCATTCTCCTATTTTTGTTGATGCTTATTAGAGCCAAGTAAATAAGATTAATTAATTAAATAATCAGTCAGGGAAGAAATACAAATACAGTGTGATTACTTTTGCTGAGAAACAGTTCATGCAAGCCAAAAATTTAAAAGCAAGCAAACTCATTTGTAGAATTTTGCCATAAAATAACTAAATTTATGATTATTTTGTACCTTCAATTAATATGTGACTGAAATAATTATTTATGGAATTAACAATCCTATAAATTGAGATCTCTTCAAAATGAAAATTATATTTCTAAAAGTCAGTGTTTCTTTCATATTCTTCTTAGCATGTCTTTGTGGTTTATTTGAGGCCTCAGAACAATAATGTAAAATTTGGGGAGAAAAATGCAACCTAGCATTCCAGCACTGGAAGATAAAATAGAAAATGTCTCCACAGCTACTGAGTATTTTCCCTTAGAACTCAGATAGGAAGGAACAAAGGCTAACCAAACACTACAGAAGACCAACATGCTGAAAGTGATGAACTTTGCTTCATTGAAACTATCAGGTAACTTTCTGGCAAAAAAAGCCACAGTGAAACAAGCAATAGCCAAAAAGCACAGGTACCCCAACACACAGTAAAACATGAGTGCAGACCCTTCATTACATTCCAATACAATTTTTTTAGACATTGAATGGATGTCAGCATTTGGGAATGAAGGGGAGTTTATCAACCATATGGCACAGATGTGTATTTGAATGAGAGAACAGGAAATTACAATAGAATTGGCCAGTTTCTTTCCCACCAACTTTCTCAACCTAGATCCTGGTTTCGTGGCCATGAATGCCAAAACCACAGTGATTGTTTTGGCCAGCAGACAAGAAAGAGCCACTGAGAACACAATGCCAAAAGTAATTTGTCGGAGGAGACATGTCACTTTCTGGGGGCAGCCAATGAACAATAGTGCAGTAAGAAAACACAGCAGAAGAGAGAAAAGGAGACTGTAGGTGAGGTTCCTATTATTGGCCTTGACAATGGGAGTGTTGTGATGTTTTATAAATGTTCCAAGCATCAAAGTTGTCACCAAAGAAAAGAAAAGGGCTAGAAAAGCTAAAATGATCCCCATATATTCCTCATAAGATAAGTAAGTTACAGTCTTAGGAATACAGAAATCTTGGCTCTTGCTTGGATATTTTTCAGCTTCACAGTTGTAGCAGTCATCCATATCTGAAATATGAAAATGTTTCAGATAATTAGCAAATATACACTACTATTATCATCACAAATGAGCAAAAACAGCTTTTGTTACAACATTGAAAATTATTTCACATGGTGAACAGGTTACTGAATAATCTTGAGCTAATTCTAGATTTTTTTAAAGGGACAGTTTAAAGCCTTAAACTTTCAAAAAGCCCTTATTAAAAGTTTATGAATTTATTGAGGAGTGATAGAATAAGAGGACACATTCCATTTTCAATTATTAAGTATTAAAAAGCAACAACAAAGAAGTCACCACATTTGATAGGGCTGCTAAGTTATTCTGATAGCAATAAAAGGATTGTTAGGTGATCTCTCAAATCTAGATGAATATACCATAAAATTGAACATATATAAAGAAATGTAAAATAACACATATGGCCTTGAAAGACAGTTTTTGCGTAGAATATTTTTGATCTAAGCATCTGATCAGGAAAGCCTATTCTGAACATAATACAACATTATAAATGCCAATTAAAAGATGTTGAAAGAATTTTACTGGGTCCCTTTCTTTGAACTGGGAAAATTCAGGCAAATAAGACATGAGGCACATTTCTGATGGAAAGGAGGTTGATCAGTTGATTTCCCAACAGTAAAGGAGTTTGTAGCTACAGAGAGAGAAATGGCGTTCTGAGATTTTGAAAAGAGGCATTGGTGGGGCTTATGGGGCATAGGTTGTATATGGACTGGTCTGATGTGGACTTGGAGGAATGTGGTTTGCCTACGTGGATTTTCTAGTGTGTCTCAACGTCAATCTTAATTGTCCTTCCGGGTATCTGTTGACTTGTCTTCTATTGTGTACTTGGTATCTGGGCAGCTTACTTTTGGGTGCAGAGAAGTGTGACTGAACATGTGCTTTGTCTGATCAATTACTCTTGCCCGGGTACTTTGGTTTTGGTACTTGGTTTTCCCTGGTTTTGCTATTGTCAGTTGATGGCTCAGCAATCCATTGTTGCACTGTATTTCCCATAGTTTCCAGGCTCAGTGGATCATGGGTTTTAGTTAATGGTTCAGATAGTGAGAGAAATAAAGTTAATTTTGGAATAGACAATTCCTTATTATTATAATTGATTGTTAAAATAAAATATTTAACATATACAAACAAGTGCAAAATAACACATATGGGTACAGTTTTTATATATAATTGAGAGTCTAAACTCAGCATCTGATCAGGAAAAGCTATTCTGAGCATAGTAGAGCATTATGATTGTCAAGTAAAAGGTGAAACTCAATGGGAAGGGGGTTAAAATTAAAAGCACTGATGCAGTAAATGCCACTATTAATCTATAATAAGCTTTATCGAAACTATTCTATATAGTTTTCATTAGTACATCTGTAAAAATGATATTATAGATTAGGAAGGACATGATAGGAATAGATAAAATTGTACATGATAGGAGAGCATCAGAAGATCTGAATATTAAAAGTTGCAGGGAGATACATCAATAATAAATAAAAAAAGATTTAAATACACAACAGATAGCTAAATTTGGAATCTGTTTGTATTAGATGTTTCTATAACTACCAATATAGAAAGTTTTGAAACTCATGAAAAATTAGATAATCAAGATAATCAAGTATCTTGACAGCTTGCTATCTCTTAAATCATTGACCCATGTCTTTAAAATCAATCGCTAGGGAGAAAAATAGCTGAATTTTCTAAATATATTTGGTTAACTACTACATGACACAGAACTTGCAGATACATGTCTCTTAAGTTTGACTCTAAATGACTATTTTGAGGAGGCAGTTTCTTTTATGGTGTTCCATTTAAATAAAAGGAAGAAAACACATACTTTTAAAATAAGTCTTTTTGAAAGTATATTTTATTGCTCAGAGATACAAACATGACTTTAGAAAATGACTGTACAAGGAACTCCTCCCCATACATTCAACAATTAGTAGTGTACCAGTATACACAGTATAATTATTCTCTCTTTCTCTCTCTCCCTCCCCATCTCTTCCCCTCTCTCTCTTTTTACCCTGCTCCTCTGAAATTTTTCCTTCAGGACACGGGATGCAGATGTAGCAACAAAATGGCTCGCCTTCTTTCACTTTCTTTCTTGTACCAGGTTTGCAATTCTCACTGCATAGAGAAAGAGGTTGTGCCTAAATATATGAAAAAGAAAAATTATTATCTACAGAATAAGGTTTAACTTGTGAAAAAATGTTCATATGTTACCAACACAGAATGAAGGTTCTGCTTGATAACAACTATATTACTTGCTTATTATAACTCCAATATACAATAAGCATTTCCCAGACATCATCCATAAAAATATTAAATAACCAAAATGAATATTGTACAACTTATCTTTATTCCTATACAAACTGAATAATTTCTTTTTATTCTTAGGTGTGCTGTTTTTATCATAATGCATTTTTATTAAGTTCAGCCAACCATTAATTAATGAGTGCAAAGTGCACCTATTTGGGTTTTGGAAATCTCTCTTCTAATTTCCACCCATCGTTTTGTGTTACTTAGGAAATAATGCATCTTCTGAATAGCTCTGATTAAGATAATGATTAAATAATTTTCCCCAAACACATCTCTGACTTTTCCATTGTCACCATTTACTGGAGCATAACATGCAACTATAATCAACTTATGCATTCCAATTTCATATGCAATCGCAACAACCTAAATGATACTAGCTTATATTTTGTGACCTATTGTTATGATATGTACAGAATAACCCTTGAGTAACAAGGATATGCACATGGAAACATTTATGAGAATAGTTATGAATAATTATTCGGTCACAAACAGATACACTAAATTGAGTTAAAGTTTACTTTAAGAAATAGCACAGTTCAATAAACAGTCCAGGTCATATACATTTAACAGTCCAAAGAATATCCAATTACAAAGTCTTCTTACAGGTTGCCTTTGTCATTTATAGTAGACAAAGATATCAAAGTATAAACACAGTAGAGAACCTTAGATAGCAACAGAATGTCAGATAGACAGAATGTCAGAGAGAGAGCATGTCAGAGATACAGAATGTCAGAGAGAGCAAGCCATGATCTCTAGCTCCCTCTTATTGCAACACAATCAACTAATCAATACAAATCAATACAGTGATCCTATCTTAAAGCTACAAACATACATTGTTGGTTTATATATTGCCAACCCAACTAATTGGTGGACAGATTCCTAACATTCTTCCTTTTGGGTTGGTCAATATATAATACATTACATCTTTAAACCATAATTCTCACAACACTCTTTATCCTTAATTGCACCTTGAGCTTTCGTGAAATGATCTGCAATATTATGTTCAGTCATGCAGTATTCTAACTGAATTAATTTATTTTGAACACACTGTCTAACGTTCAAATATCTCAAATCAGTATGTTTAGACCTTGTTTTAACAGCTAAATTAGTAGCCATACTAATTGCAAATTGATTGTCTTCATAAACAATAAACGGATCACATATAGTAATTCCAATATCCTTCAACAATTGTTTATAATATATCAATTCTGTACACATTAAAGATAAACATGAGAATTCCGCTTCCATAGTGGATAAATTAATATGTTGTTGCCTAATAGACTTCCATCCTTTTAAAGCATTACCCCACATAACCACTATTCCGGATGTTGACATGAGTCATTATATCAGTAGCAGAACTTGCATTATCATATGCTTGGTTCTAAATATAATGAATAATGGATTGTGTGTTTTAAAAACCTAATTATTCGCTTAGCTGCTTGCCAATGCCTTTCATTTGGTTCAGCGTTATACCTAGCCAATTGGTTTACACTGTAAGATATATCTGGTCTAGACCAATTACTCGGATATGATACACTACCGATTAAGGATTGATATATTTCCTCATCAAACATAGGACTTTTGATATCACTATGTGTAAATTCCTTACTCATTGGTGTCTTAGCAGATTTACAATGTCCCATGTTATAGCATTTTAATAATTGGCTAATCTTCTTGGCTTGTGAAATTTTAAAACCTTTATTCATTTTCACTATATCAAGACCCAAATAATGCTTAATCTCCCCTAAATTTCTAATCCTTAACTTTTTCTGTAATCTATAAACAGTATCATTTGCTTCTTGTTCAGTTTTAGTTATAATTGCTATGTCATCCATAAATAACAGTAATAGAGAAATTAAACTATCTTTTTCTCTTTGGAACAAACAAGGATCAGCTATATCAGCTTCAAAATCTATTGAAACTAATTCCTTTATAATACATTTATTCCATTCATAACTGGGTTGCTTTAGACATAAAGACTTTTCTTTAATTTTCAATAATCAGTTTTTCCATCATCCTTTAAACCTAATGGCTTTTTCATATAGATGGTATGTTGTAACGGTGCATGTAGATATGCAATTTCAATATCTACATGGTTTATTTTACACTTATTCTTAGCTGCCCAAACTAATGCTGCTCTCAATGTATTTGCTTTCAAACTAAGTGCAAACATTTCAAATCTTTGAGCAATTAATCTTGCTTTATGGATAATAGTCCCATCCACACCAGTCTTTATCTTATACACCTATTTGCAACCTATCGCACACTCACCTGATGGTAACTTTACATCCTCATACACCTCTAAATCCTTTAACGATTTTAACTCCCTATTCATAGCTTCCTGCCAAGCTACCTAATCCTTTGCAGGATACAGTTTTATTTCTGTATTAACCTGACATACAATGCTTGCTTGAAATCTGTCAGGTGGACGTCTCTCCCTAGTTGACCTCCAAGGCAACTCAACACATGTTGTTGGCATGTCCTCTTCCTTTACCTCTCCTTGTCTTCTACAGTCATAGAGGGTTCTTCTATTAATGATTCCTCCATTGAGGATTCCTCCACTATCTTATCATCAATATCATTATCATTAGGATTATCGGTAAACAATGGAGTCTCAACAACACTATCCTGTACCTTATTATATTCCTGTTCAAGCTTTTTCCAGCCAACATGGTCCAGAAATTTAGCACTTGCACTGCAATATACATTAGTAGTACCTAGCTCCCGAAATCTAAATGATCTATGATTAGCTTCATAACCTACAAAATATAATCCTCTCACTCTATGTTGTCCCTTTCATCTTACTTGCATGGGAATATGAACCCATGCTGGGGTTCCAAATGTATACAAATAACTGAGATCTGGCCTTTTTCCACGCCAATGAGTAAATGGTAATTCACCAGTCATTGAATTCACTACGTTATTCAAAACATGGTTAGCACACATTATTGCTTCACTCCAAAATTTCTCTGATAAACCAGAATTTAAAATCGTAGTCCTAGCCATAGCCTGTAATATTTGACCTCTATGTTCAATATATGAGTTATGTTGTGGTCTACAAGGAGCAGAACACTTATGTTCAATACCAGCTTTCTGTAACATGGCTTCAAATTTTTTATTGGTAAATTCAGTACCATTATCTGTTACTAAACTAATAACTTTCTGTTTCTTTTTCCTTTCAGCAAATTTTAACCATTTACAAAATGCTGGTATGTTTCTGTCTTCGTTTTCAATAAATAACAGAAACCATATCTGGAAAAATGATCAACTATACTTAATATGTAACAGGCTCCACCTAAACTAGGTTTCTTAGATCCAATAATATCAGCAAAAACAATCTCTAATGGTTCACTGGTTTTGAATCCATTTACCCTATTTGCAGGAGTTACCTGCTTTTTTCTTGAATGCAAACATTGCAATTTAAATATTTTGTACAAGGTTTTAATTTTATATCATTATATAACTCAACAGTTTTCTTTAGCATTTTGAAATTTATATGTCCTATACATCTATGGAGCAGATGAATACATTCATCATGAGGCTTTTTATTCTCATAAACTGAGTTAGCATTAATTAATGGATTATCATGTATAATAAACAAACCATTATCCAATCTTGCAGTAACGCTTTTACCCTGTTTTTCAATTAAACATTTATCTCCCTGAAAAGTTACAACAAATCCTTCTTTTACCTTTGCTCTTACAGATAGCAAATTAAATATCATTCTAGGTACATATAACATTGGTAAATATTCATTAATACATGAACAATATGCAGTACCTTCTCCAAATGCTCTCAATTTCCATCCATTAGCTAACGATACATGCTGTTTACTCTTTGTCATGTTAACAAACCTCTCTTTACTTTTAGTTACACACTGCGATGCTCCACTGTCAACTACCCATATATCATGGTTTACAGTTGTAGTTGTACTTGATATGGTTAAATTAACATCTTTATAAGCTCTCTGTATATTAATAGCATTCTGTTTCTTATCCTTTTTATAGTATCTGGCTATATGACCTTTAGCCCCATATTTCCTGACAAACATTTCCTAACAATATAGGCAGTTGAAGACAGTTTTTCTTCCTGTGGTTGTTTTTTTCTCAGTTGGTTTCTATCTTACCTTTTTCTTGACTCTTCTAACAGTCTTCCAATTATGCCAGTCAATGTATGTTCATCTCTGTTTAAAACTTCCAGTGAAGACACATAATCATCATCAGTTTCATCCAAAGAAGAAAGAATTATGTAAACTTGATGCAACTCTGAGAAAATCAGCTCCTTTTCATGTAGCTCTTGTAAAGTCCTTTTCATAAACTCCAAATGAGCTAACATATCACCACCTTTTATAAGACGGGCTCTAAACAGTTTACATATAAGGTGTATGTGTGCACCCACATTATCTCAAACATAAATCCTCTTCAAAATGTCCCAACACCTAGCAGCAGATTCTTCACCATGAATATGGATTAAATGCTGATCACTCAGTGTCAGTCCAATTATACTAAAAGCCTTTTCATTATCCCGGTTAAAGTCAGCTATTTTCTTTTAATCTTCATCATTCAATAATGTAACAAGCTGTTACATCTGGTGGACTATTAACTACAGTCCATAATCCATCTTTACGCAGAAGTAGGCTGCAATTCATAGACCAGGAAACATAGTTTGTTCCATCCAACCAGGTTATCTGGGATATTCTGGTTGACTGTTCTTGTGCCATTAGTAGTTTAACAATAAACCGCAATTAGCTGGCTGAATATGAAACTGTATATTCACAGTGCAATAAATGGTCCAGGTCATATACATTTAACAGTCCAAAGAATATCCAATTACAAAGTCTTCTTACAGGTTGCCTTTGTCATTTACAGTAGACAAAGATATCAAAATATAAGCACAGCAGAGAACCTTAGATAGCAACAGAATGTCAGAGAGAGAGCATGCCAGAGATACAGAATGTCAGAGATACAGAATGTCAGAGAGAGCAAGCCATGATCTCTAGCTCCCTCTTATGGCAACTCGCAACACAATCAACCAATCCGAACATAGTACAAATCAATACAGTGATTCTGTCTTAAAGCTACAAACATGCATTGTTGGTTTATATATTGCCAACCCAACTAATTGGTGGACAGATTCCTAACACCTATATTATTGCCCTTTAATTCATAATTAACTAAACACATTCACAGCATACAGGTGATACTCGAAAAATTAGAATATCGTGCAAAAGTTTATTTATTTCAGTAATGCAAGTTAAAAGGTGAAACAAATATATGAGATAGACTCATTACATGCAAAGCAAGATAGTTCAAGCTGTGATTTGTCATAATTGTGATGATTATGGCTTACAGCTCATGAAAACCCCAAATCCATAAGAATATGGATAGAAGAAATTATTGAATGGAGTGGAAACCGGAACTGTTCCTCCTGGGAATGATTAAAGGGGCATACCCTCCCAAAGTGAGATATCTGATCATCCACTTATTAACAGCAGTACAAATTTCTTTAGCACAATATTGGAAAAGGCCTGATGTACCACCAATACACATTATTATTCAAAAAAGCTACGAATGCGCCAAAATGGAGAGGCTTACACTCAAATTGAAGGAAGAGTCAGAGTATTATTTGGTTTGGGATAAATGGTACAGCTGGGTAGAGTGCAAGAAAAGAGGTATACAGAATAAATGAACCCAGGACACATACTATAGTTGTATATATTGAATGTATAATAATACCAATTTCAAGCTTCTTGTCTATTATATAAATATTATGAAGGCTCCATTCGATTAACCAATACAGTTATAATCCAATAGTAATAGCAGAATAATATATTATTTATTAATTAATAGGTAATTAGGAATACTTGCCAATAATTACTTACTACTGTTTACTATGAGCTATCAATCTTAATATCAAATGTAATAGAAAGAAATATGTTTATTGTTCTATTTATATTCTTTTTATTTTTATATATTTGTATGTTTGTTTGTGTTTTAATATTTTGTAAATAAAGTCTATTTTAAAACTTAAAAAAAGAAAGAAAGAAAACCCCAAATCCACAACCTCAGAAAATTAGAATATTACATACAATCAATAAAACAAGGATTGTACATAGAACAATATTGGACCTCTGAAAAGTATAAGCATGCATATATACTCAGTACTTGGTTTGGGCCCCTTTTGCAGCAATTACTGCCTCAATGCAGCATGGCATGGAAGCTATCAGCTTGTGGCACTACTGAGGTGTTATGGAAGACCAGGATGTTTCAATAGCGGACTTCAGCTCTTCTGCATTGTTCTGTCTCATGTCTCTCATCCTTCTCTTGGCAATGCCCCATAGATTCTCTATGGAGTTCAGATCGAGTTTGTTGGCCAATCAAGTACAGTAATCCCATAGTAATTGAACTAGGTTTTGGTGCTTTTGGCAGTGTGGGCAGGTGCCAAGTCCTGCTGGAAAATGAAGTTTTTATTATTTAGCCAACTAATTTAATTTTTTAATTGTTTTTAATTAATGTGTTATTATTGTATTTTTAATTATTGTACACCACCCTGACTCCTGCAGGGAGAGGGGGCGGTATATAAATCTTGTAAATAAATAAATAAGTCAGCATCCCCATAAAGCTCATCTGCGGAAGGAAGCATGAAGTGCTCCAAAATCTCCTGGCAGATGGTTGCGTTGACCCTGGACTTAATGAAGCACAGTGGACCAATACCAGCAGATAACATGGTTCCCCAAATCAACACAGACTGTAGAAACTTCACACTGGACTTCAAGCATATTGCAGTGTGTGCCTCTCCATTCTTCCTCCAGACACTGGGTCCTTGGTTTCCAAATGAGATGCAAAAATTAGAGATATTTGTTGTTTGGGAGCAGCTTGACAAGAGGAATATGACATTTGAAGCCCATGTCCAGGATCCGTCTGTGTGTGGTGGCTCCAGATGCACTGACTCCAGCCTCAGTCCACTCCTTGTGAAAGTCCCCAACACCTTTGAATGGCCTTTTCCTGACAATCTTCTCCAGGCGGCGGTCATCCCTGCTGCTTATGCACCTTTTTCTTCCACACTTTTCCCTTCCACATAACTTTCTATTAATATGCTTTGATACAGCATTACCTTTTGAGGCTTTCCCTCCTTATGGAGGGTGTCAATGATGGTTTTCTGCACAACTATCAGGTCAGCGGTCTTTCCCATGATTGTGATTCCTACTGAACCTGACTGAGAGACCATTTAAAGGCTCAGGAACCTTTTGCAGGTGTTATGTTTTAATTAGCTGATTAAAGTGGGACACTTTGAGCCTAGAATATTGAACCTTTTCACAATATTCTAATTTTCTGAGATTGTGGATTTGGGGTTTTCATGAGCTGTAAACCATAATCATCTCAATTATGACACATCATGGCTTGAACTATCTTGCTTTGCATGTAATGAGTTTATCTCATATATTAGGTTCACCTTTTAAGTTGCATTACTGAAATAAATGAACTTTTGCACGATATTCTAATTTTTTGAATTTTACCTGTACATTAATCAAACAACTCTGCATAAAATCCATAGTAAAATTCAATGGCATGAAACCAAGAATAAATCAACCTAGAACTGTGATGGTGAACCTATGACACATGTGCCACAGGTGGCACACAGAGCCATTTGTGTGGGCCATGAGCCTCAGCCAAACTTACCTGCATGTGCATGTGCACGCCTCCCAGCTGATTTCCAGCCTCCCAGAGGCTCGAGGGAAGCCTCTGCACCCTTTAGAGGCTGAAAAACAGGACTATTTTGTCACCACAAGTGATGAAATGGGCCCATTTTTTTGGCCTTCAAAGGCTGCAGAGGTTTCCCTCAAGCCTCTGGAAGGCCAAAAAAGGCCTCAAACAGGCCAGAAATCATCTGGGACTTGCGCACATGTGCAGTGCAAGTAAGGGAACAGGGGGATTGCAAGCACATGCACAGGGGGCATAGAGAGGCACACACATTGTCTTCTGGGTGCTGGCACAAGAGAGCGCGAGCATGAGTGAGCACACCATTTTCGGCAGAGGAGCCCAAAAAGGTTAGCCATCACTGACCTAGAAGATGAATGTGATTTTAAATTGGAGAAGGTAACATCATTAGTAATAAAAATCAGAGTATAATGAAAAATTGGAACCAAAATTAAAAAATAACAACAAACTAATGACATTAAATTGACAATAAAGGTATCAAACTGGTAAATGTCTTCATCTTTTTAGGATCAACCATTGTCAATAGAGAAACATGAACTCAAGAAATATGTATCAGACTAACACTTGATAGACCAGTCACGAGGGCCTTGGAAGTAATATTCAGATGCAATGTTGTGTCTCTACCTACAAGATCAGAAATGTTTTTCTTATGACACTTTATGAAAGTAAAAATTGAATTGTGAAGAAACAGAATAGAAAAATATCAATGCTTTTGAAATTTTGTGCGGGAGAAGATTTTTGAGAATGCCATGGACAGTCAAAAAAACAAAAAGGTCCTTAAACAAACCAATCCAGAGTTCTCATTTGAGGTACATTCAAATTATTATCATTTCAAATTATATTACCATAGACCCATTGCAATAAGATGCTAGCATTCTGGAGAAGGTTTTAATGCCAAGAAAGATGAAAGGAAAGAGAAAACAATGACTTAGTTATTATGAAAATTTGAGAACTTGAAAGAGCAGTTTAGGGATAGATTGTAATGTTTCTAAAAATCAGCATTAATTTGCTGGCAGGTGAGTTTTATTATTATTGATTTGTATTGTGGGTTTTTATGTTTTAAAACATAAAATATTTTCTACTAACCACTTATTTAAGACGAGCAGCTATATAAATAATATTAAATAAGCAAATAACATAATAAGTCAATGAATTCTGATTTTCAAATAAACCTATACCAACCAAGTTAACATTAACATTAATTCATAGTTTCTTACAATTATTGTATCCGTTTGATTCATAATTAAATTTAGATCTTCATTTCATTACACAAAATCTTGTGATAAAATATTGCTATGAATTAACTTTCAGGATTAGCAATAGCAATAACACTTAGACTTACAGTATATACCATTTTACAATGTTTTACAACACTCTCTGAGCCATTTACAATGGCAGCATATTGCCCCCAAGACTCTGGATTCTCATTTTACGGATCTTAGAAAGATGGAAGGTGAGTCAATCTTGAGCTGCTAGGATTGAATTCCTGGCTGTGATCAGAGTTAGCCTGTAATACTATACTCTAACCACTGCAACCCCATACCAATAAATTTCAGGATTATCCTAATTAAATAGGGATTTATTCAACAAATGTATAAAGGAATACAAATGTGAGACTTTATTTAATATTTAGGGACAAATTCTTTTTTTAAAAAGTCTGAATTTTTTTTAAGAAAGTATTTGTCAGATCCGTGTATCTGCCATTCGTCAATGGAAGAAGAAGAGGATGGGGTGGATACAAGCAATCCTTTTTGATGTAACTGAATATCCAAATTCTTGTATTGAATCTGTATGACCTTTACACTATTTACAACTGTGGGCTGGAACCTCCAGATGCCTGGAAACTTGTCACCTCTTGGAGAGATAGCAAGATGAGAAGGGGCCATAAAAATTCCAGCTCCGAAAGAAACTTCCTGAGAATCTCTTCTCAACTAAGTTCCCAGAAAAGGGGAGGAATTAACATTTGCTTTTTTGTATTGATGAAATCCACATCAGACTAAAGGGGGGGGAGGGGGTTCTAACTCCTTTTATCTAAGCTACATGCCTGGAAGCTGCATCCTACTTTGAATGTTGATTTGCTGTCTTCCTTTTCAATAAATAATTCCTTTTGAAATACCCAGTTTTCAAAAGTTCATTCTTATCATCTGAGGGGAGTGTCTAGTCCTTATTTCTAATTCTGAAAACAGCCCACTATATTTTCATTTGTGTCTTTGATGCTTCTTATGCAATGGTTGATATTAAATCACTCATTTTTTGAAACTTGATCTAGCAATAGATCACATCAATAGGTCTATTCAGTTCAATATCAATTTATGTGGCCATCTGAAAGTTGGCCTGGGTGATTCAGTATCTTTTTAAAATAGTAAGTGTTGTGAAGGATCTAAGTCAGAATCTGGATGTAGTAGTTAACCAATTTGAGGTTAAACACTGTTCCTGAAACCTGTCAAGACAATAAAACTGTTAATGTTTATTTCTTTTGTCTTGAACTTAAGAACTTATCTGCTTTAGAAAAGATGTGTAATCTAGGAAAATTTAAATCTTGTCAATCTAAGGGAAAAGGACTGCATTTTAATCTCCACATAATTTACAGCACCAGTAGTTTTTGGATAGGGACAATGTGACTACTATCTACTAGTAGCTTCAAGACTAAATTATTGCAATGTGCTGTTTGGGGGGAGGGGAGCAATTTTATGGTTGCTATCTGCTCTGAAAACATTGAATTAATTCAAGTAATTCTAAATACTTGAGCTAGCACAAACCCTGTATGGCTTAAGACTTGAAAAGCCAATTAAATATATTCTCCCATATAATAATAGCACTTATATACCATTTCACAATGCTTTATAGCCCTCTCTAAGTAGTTTACAACAACACATATTACCACCAAAAATCTGGGCCCTCATTTTATGAACCTCAGAAGAATGGAAGGCTGAGTCATCCTTGAGCCAGTGAGATTCGAACTGCCACATTGCAGTCAGCCGGCAGTCAGCAGAAGTATATATAGACCTGCTAGATAGTATTTTCTGACAGCTGGATCTGGTTTAATTACATTAACTTTTTCCATAAAAAATAAGATTTTTGATAAATATTCACTGAGGATTAAAAGACCTGCCAATATATATATTTGATGAAAGCTTGAATCTCACCTGATTAAACCATCTGTGCCATGTTATGGCATCCTCATTGATGGTGAAGGTTTGTTCTGAAACACTCCCAGGATTCAACGACCCAACTTTCACTCTGTAAAAGGATTCATTCGAAGAAATGACCCAGTTGATCACATCAAATCCTGCTACTAACTCCCCATTGTGGTCAAAAGAAACTTGGTCACCAGCAGTGTTGTTAAAAGATACAATTTTCAGGTAATAGTGGAGCTATAGAGAAAAATAAAATGAAAGAATTTACAAATTGGTTGCATTTGGACACAACTATATTAGATCTTACACACTGAGATGAACAAATATTTGCAAAATGGAAACATTACCATATTGAACTGAACAAACCTTATTTTTTACATAATGTATAATATTTTACTGTATGATATCCACATAACTAATTCAGAAATAGGAAGTAATCATGTTCTGTGCACCTTAGTCTTCAAATGCATAAGTAATGAAAAGGTAATGTCTTCAAATTGGACTTAATTCTTAATGAATTCATGGATATCCATTTAAATTTCATGGCAACAGCAGAGAAAGTCTGCATTGCCTTCTCCTTAAATGTCTTTTTCCATTTCCCATTCACAATCTTCAATTTTTATTATTATTTTTTTCACCCAAGATTTCACCCAGTTAGCTTTTCAATATCAACCAAGGTAAGTTAGGTGCTGCACTCTGGATAGGTTCATAAATACATACTAATAATAAAATCACAAATCTCAATGCAATTTCAGATCATAACACAATTATGGCAGTGGGGGGGAGAGAAAAGGAGCCTCGCCAAAGAATCTTCTTGAGAATGAAGAAATGTTCAACAACACAAGTCCCAGTTTGAGAAGAGGGGGAAAATGATCAAAATAACATTTTAATCTGGTTTCCTTTGAATCAACAGCCTGAAAAAATGTTTCATCTGAAACTCCCAGAAGCCAGATGATCTTGTCATGCTGACTGGGACTTATGAGTGTTATTACTGAATATTTCTGGAAAGGACTATGTTGAGGAAAGCTGTTTTAATTAATTACCTGCCGTAATAACAGAATATGAGATTTTAGTCCTCTTCTATCCACCATTATTCTGTGTTTAAGTCTATATGAGATTACAGCATGTAATGCATGAGCCACAGCATAAATAGCATTGTAGATGCTATAGCTGTGGCCAGTCATTTTCATCTCAAACAAAGTCCCAGGAAGAGTCTTTATCTTTTCTCCAGTGCAAACATTATTCTGTACCTTATCCACAGTTGTATTAGGAAGAAAACACTTGAATGAATGTTCCCAAACATCCTTTATAAAACCATTTTCTTTTGTGTTGGAAGGATTTACATTCTCAACAAATGGCTCAAAACCCGGTAACTCACTGGAGCGAATTGTGAAGGATAGAGCACCATGGAGTATGTCTGTATTCCAAGCTCTCTGATAGGCAAAAGAAACAAGTTCTATCTGTCCGACCATAATCCATACCTTACCTATTGGCATGCTTGTCTTTTCTTCTTCTAGTTCTAGATATGGCAACCATCGCAAATATGCTACGGTGTAAGATTCTCCATATAACACAATTACAGTAGCTTTGCTTCTCATCATATCATAATATGCTTTTATTATTTGGTACACTAAGTCTATTTTGACTTCACGTACCAATGGAAGTCTTTCAATAAAGGCAAAGCATACAGAGTGCTTTGAAAACAATGGAAGCATTGTTTGAATAAATGTTTCTCCATTATAATCATCCATGGCAACAAGTCCAATCCATGTCCATCGAAAGTGCAGAACTAATGAGAGAATACCTATGTATTGAAGTGCTTCTTTTGGGGCCATCTGGTAGAAGAAAAAGCCTGGAGCTTTGTTAGTTGCCATTGGAAGAATGCCAAATGTGAGCTAAAATCAGAAATAAAGAGGGAAGAAAAAGGCCCCAATATATCAGTATAATAGTTTCAAGTGTTCCAAAGACATCTGTAGAAATAAGTTCTTCTGCCATTTTTTCTTTTGGAATATTATC
Organism: Bungarus multicinctus; assembly: GCA_023653725.1. Lineage (NCBI taxonomy): Eukaryota > Metazoa > Chordata > Lepidosauria > Squamata > Elapidae > Bungarus > Bungarus multicinctus. Next base: position 117,211,489 of record CM042840.1, read on the forward strand.
TGATTTGATGAAAGGTGGTTTGTTTCAAAAATGTATTTTAATGGAGAAGAAAATCTCAGTGGAATTCTCATGAGTGAAATGTAGTATGTATGTGCTACATTTCAAGGAATCTACCTATGGTATGAGAATGTCTTGAATCCTGATAGAAACATAATTTCAATTGTTTACCCTAAATTATAATGATACATATAATGCAGAAGTTCCTTCCATTAAAGAGGAGCAAAATTATTGCAGAGTTCTTTTGGAAAAATGTGGACAATCTGTTTACCCAATTTCTCTACCCCCAATTGCTGGAGCATATTGAAACACTATCCATGTCTAGCTTAAGTTCAAAAGACTAAATATTGCATTATGTCAACTTTTTTTTTCAAATTCTGTGAAGTACCCTGATTTTATTGTTCTTGACAGGGCCTGTTTCTAAAAGTCAGTGGATATTTTAAGGATATTTTATTAAATCTTAATATTTTCCCATTGTACAAAGTCCTTACATTCATAAGCATGAAAAATCAAAACAAATCCTCTAAAACTAGGATTTATATCTCCTGGAGGGGTATACATTTCATGGATTTCCTAAACAGAAAAACTTACCAAAACCATTTTTGTTATAAACTGTGTGTGCTATCCATCCAATTTATCTTACTGAATCTTATAGATTTACCATTACCAGAATTATAAATTAATTATAATTCACATATTTAACTTCAGAAACTCTTACTTCCATCAGTTCCTTATCATTTAAGCAATTTATGTTGGATGTATACATACGTACATGTATGTACACTATGCATACATACATAGAGAGAGATATTTCTGCCTCTAAAGAATAAAAGTACCTTAACAGACAAAGGCAGAATGAATAAAACAGAACATTTCCATTTTCTCTTGCATATGTGCTACCTGTGGAATCTTGTAGAGGCTCAAGATGGTGGCCACATCAAAGGAAGTTTGAGAATCCAGTCCCCCAATGACTGCAGTGATCTTATATTGAATATCACATAGATAATTGGGGACAAATTTTCCTAATGTGTATATAAGTAGCATTGTAGAATAGTAAGTCCATTTTGCATTTAAATAGCTGTCATAAATATGGAAAGCCAAGGTGACATTTGTTAAAATCTGAGGGTTTTCATTGATCTCCTTTACTGCAAATGCTACAGCCAGGATCTGCTGATAATATTTTGTCAGTATGCTAAAAGAAAAGTTGGATTTAGTATCATAAATATAATTCACACTTCATAAAAACTTCATCACTATTCAAGACTTTGTCTTTATCATTATTCATTTTCATATTTCAGGATCTCATTACTTGAGAAAAACTTAGACTATACAATGATTAGCAAAAATCAAAATAACCACAAAAATATACCCAGTCATACAGATCTTCAGAGCAGAATATTCCTTTAAATGATAGTACAAACATTGCTTTACATGAGGATGTACTAAATAAGATTTTGAACATCATTCAAAACCGTCAGAAAATGCTATTTAATATACATAACAAAAGCATATTTCTTCAAATTAGTAAACTAACCATTTCCTCCTGATATCACATAGGAATCAATAAGAAGAAATAATATGAAATCAGAGAAAACAAAAAATCTTGTAATGTTTTTGAACACCTTACTTAATCTCACTGAACAATGCAGGGAGAGGTTCTTCTGTGAATGAAACAGATGGAGAGACAATAAATATTTGAGAAACAATGCTGCCGATCATGAAATCTCCAGATAGATGATATTTGTGAGGTGGAGGCTGAGGCTGATAGAATTTGCATTGATCTTTGCATGTCATTTGAGGCATCAGTATTGATAGTAAGAAAATTAGTATCACTATTCTAAGTACAATTTTCCTGAGCAGAAGTAAATTCCTATCAGTATCATTAAAGTATTTAAGATGACACCACTTCATGAATTTAATATTCATTCCTTTTACTTATTCTAAAATGTAAGGGCTTCATGATCAACTTGGATCTGTTTATAATTTTTGGCTACAATGCTGGATTATGGAGGGGGTTTATAAATATATAAATACATAAATATATTTCATCACAAACCATGCTATTAAGTTAGCTATGGAAATTGCTCAGCCCTTTTTTTTTTTTTTACAAGCAGCATAATTATAGTCATTTGTTAGTACATGAGAACAGTTACAATTATCCATTAAAATTGTAGATTCCCTATAGAATTGCAAAAGAAAATTTGTTTACTGTATCTTTCCAAGAAGAAGGGTAATATAAGATTGAACGAGAAAAGTATCAGAAATATGGTCTGATACTACAAACCAAATTTGTGTGTCTGGCCTATGATGCAAGATAAAATACATAAATAGATGATGTGCAAAGAAAATACACTTGTTACTTAATTGTCTCATAAATTGCAAGCTTGCACTTTGTTACTCCTCAACAAAAGGAGAGAAGATTTCTTTTCTTGAGGATCAGAAAATCATCTGCCTGGAATAATTTACTAAATGAATAAAGAATGAATGGGTAGATGGGTAGGTGGATGGTGGATGGATGGATGAATTTAAATCTTACAGATTTGATTAACTGTCAAGAGGTGATTTCTTGCTTTGGATATAATCAGCCTACAGTTGTCCTACTTGTTTTAATTTATGGGAATTAAAGATAATTAGATAGATATATGATAGATACTGCAATTAGGAGAGAGACAGAAATATAGATGGATGAATAGATGATAAAATGATTGATAGATAGATGATAGATAGATAGATAGATAGATAGATAGATAGATAGATAGATAGATAGATAGATGAGAGGGAGATAGAGAGAGACAGTCAGAGAGACAGAGAGAAATGGATATTATCTGGTGCAAAATATAATGGTCCATATTTTAAAGGTCTCACTACTGCTGTGGATCATCACTGGTTTGTTTATATCATTTTTAAATTTCCTCAATTCATTATAGACTATAAAATTCCAATAGGATGTAATGGGTATTTGTAATACTATATTTACCCAGGAGTGGGATTCTATCGGTTCACACCGGTTCAGTAGAACCGGTTGTTATGGTTCCTGGTAGTTCAGAGAACCAGTAAAATGGGCCCCTAGCTGGCCCCGCCCCTCTCCACCCACTCCTCCATTCCCGGCCCAGTCAGTCATTATGCGCATGTGCAACTCGCTGACGGCATTCTCCCCTGCCCTTCCCACCTCACCCTGCCCAGTTACTACTTATAGCATAAGTGTGCTACACTTCCCACATTTTCTTGCTGCCACCATCACTTCCAGCGGCAGCAGCAGCCAGCTAGCCAGCCAACCAGCCATTGCTGCCTGCCTTCTGCCACCCTGCTTGATCTGGGTGAGTGAGGGCAAGCCCCGGTCACCATCACCGCTATCCGCCCTCGCCCACCCAGCCTGCCTTGCTCGGTCTGCCTCCCCAGGCCTGCCTGCCTGCCTGCCTTGTCCAGTCTGCCTTGCCCAGTCTGCCTCCCAGGCCTGCTGTCAGTGATCCAGATGCTTTCTCAAGGTGAAGCCTGACACTGACAGCCTGCTACATTCATTAATGAGCTCCAGGTGGGAAGTGGCTCGAATCATGGTGGCAATGGGGGGAAATGCTTTGTCACCGGCTTGATTGGCAAAAGCAATGGCTGTTTTGGAGCCTTGGGATCTCAGTCATGGGACTTACTTGGTGTTGCTGGAGTTGTTTGGGCAGCACAGGGCAGCGTGACGGCACACGTAGAAGCCATAGCGATTTGCCCATGCTGTTTTCAATGAGGATAGCTGCATACTCGGGAGGTGAGGTGGGAGGAGCATGCTGATATTGTTGGGGTGGGATTGCGAGAAGGAAGGGAAATTAGGAATAGCTGCAATTAGCCCTGCGGGGAGGAGGCAAGAGGAATTAGTTGGGAGGGTGGATGTTAAGTTAGTTACCAAGGATGGGAAGTGTATATTTAAAGCGCTGAGAGGCAGTTGCTCTCAGCACTGGCTTTACATAGCATTTTGCCTTTGTTGCCTGTTTGGAGAAATGTATCCAATAAACTATTACCTTGCCTGATGAATGTGAGTAAAGGAAGGCTGACAGAAAGCCAGCACTGCTCTATATTCCCAATTCTGGAGTGAAGAAGGGTTTGGGATAATTTGTTGAGTGACCATGGCAGAAGACACAACTCCAGAGTGCACAGTGGAGGAGGATGCTGAGGTTGCAGAGGAGGTGGGAGAGAATGGACAAATGATAAAGGATGCTGTGGAAGAGGAGGAACTTATACTTCCAACAGAACAACCAGTGGTAAAAACTAAACTATCCAAGAGACAGAGAGAGGTGCGATTGAGTGAACCCATGAAAGAAGACAGGGAAGCTTTGGGGGTTAAGACCCAGTGACAAGAAATAATACAGGATTGGTGGGTCAAATGTTGGCCCAGGTTGGAGAAAAGCCAGTGGGGAGTCCCAGTCAGTGAGATGCTAGAAATGCTGAGAAGTCAGTTTGGAGAGGTTACATTAAAGGAGCCTCCTGAGAGGAGTATAACCTCACGGAAGCAGGGTTAAGTTCAAGTAGAACTTATTACCTCTTATTTACTTCAAGCCCTATGGGACTTCAAGACTCTGAGATTGGGAGAAGATTGGACTGGTCAGAGTTGCATTTTCAAAGAACAGACACTATGAAGGATTTTGAGGAGAGGAGATTGCCCCATACTTTAGAATGACAAAATATGGGTTCAGGAGGTCCTGGGAAACACCAGCACAAGGGAGGTGGGGACCCCCTCCCTTGATTGCAACTTTTGATGGCAGTGCAAACAAAGTTGCTGTATTCCTGGGGCAAATACTGAACCATTTTGACTTGTATGACCATTGTTACCCCTCATATTGGTCTATGGTGGTAGCAATCACAGGTGTATTAGTAGGGGAGGCTCATGAATGGGCAGCAGATATGTACAGGCATTGGGCAGATGAATTAGGGGACATTGGTAAATTTCTAGCAGTGTTGAGAATACGGTTCGGAGATAATACAACTGATAAACAAATGGAGGAGAATCTGTTGGTTAGAAGGGCAGAACAGAAGGGCAGAACAGCCCAGAAGTATGTGGGTGAGTTTCGCCGAGTGGTCGGTAAGCTCCCTTCTTTGCCAGAAAGTTTGTTGATCCACTTATTTAAGGAAGGACTAGGTTAGTTAGCAAGGGTGGGAAGTATATATTTAAAGAGGCAGTTCCTCTCAGCATTGGCTTTACACAGCATTTTGCCTTTGTTGTCTGTTTGGAGGAATGTATCCAATAAACTATTACTTTGCCTGACGAATGTGAGTAAAGGAATTTGTGAGTACAGTTCCTACTTGCCAAGGAGGTCTGACACCTGCCTTGCCTTGCCTGCCTCCCTGGCCTGTCTGCCTGCCTTGCCTGGACTCCCTGCTTCACCCAGACTGCCTCCCCCTGGCCGCCATTACTGAAGACATGGATTGGTGAGACCTTCAAGCAAAACCTGGTCGCCTACCTGCTGCCACCACCAGCCCCAGTTGAGTCCCAACAATGATTCCCAGACTGCCAAGCCACCCTCGCCAACGCTGCCTGCCTTGCCCGCTGCCATCTTCTCTCACCCACAGTCCCTCATTGTTGCTGTATTGCCTTCCACCACTGATTAGAGGCAAAGGCAACAAGCCCGCCAGTCGCCTACCATCTGCCACCGCAGCCACTAGCCCTGGTCAAGTATCAACTCCCGGGCCGGCCGCCCAGCTGTCCTTGCCACAAACAGCTCCAAGAAGACCGAAGACGACCCCGGTATAGCTGGCTAGACAAGTTGCCTGCCTAATTTTTGGTAAGTTGCTTTTTTTAATTTCTTTATATATTTATTTATTTAATATCTGTTTTGGTTTTTATTAATCATAAAAACAAAACAGATACTAAAAGAATAAATGAATACATAAATAAAATTTATTTTACTATTATTGTTACTTGTTGATATTTCTGTTTATTTCTCCTCTGCTTTTTCCTATCAGGAAAAAGCAAAGGAAAAACATAAGTGTTAATATGTAACAATAACATTAGTGTAACAAAAAAATGCACTTATATATTTATTCATGTTTTCAGCATCTCTATTGTTTTTATAATTAATAAAAACAAAACCTATACTAAAATATTATTGAAAATTATTTTAAATCATTTTTAAATGATTTGTTGAATAAATCATGTCATTTTCTGTAGATGACCAATGAATAACAATGTACTAAGAAAACATGACAGGAGTGAGGAGACAACAGGTGAGATTCCTATTATTGGCCTTGACAATGGTAGTGTTGTGATGTTTCATAAATGTTACAAACACCAGAGCTGTCATCAAAGAAAAGAAAAGAGCGAGAAAAGTTAAACTAATCCCCAAATATTCTCCATAAGATAAAAAGCTTATAATCTTGGAAATACAGAAATCCTGGGACTTGCTTGGATACTTTCTTTCTGTATATTTATGGCAGTCATTCATATTTGAAAAATAAAATATGCCAGCTTAAGTTCTCACACATAGGCCACATTATTCATTATTTATTTCTGTTACTTAAATGCATTATTTATTACGAGAAAATTCTATGTATTTATTACGTGTGATTCTCATTTTGTAACCACAATTGGGATCAGCATTAAGCAAAGTGATCACTAAGGGAAATCATAACTGTGCTTATAATCTTAATACATCTTTCTGCTGCTTTAACAAACTGCAAAATTGTAAATGTGAGGATTGATCAGAAAATTATTTTTCCATCAATATGAATGGTCACTAAGTAAGGCAGTCCCTACCTGTATGTATTTTCAGAAATTTTAAGGATTCCAGAATTTCTTATCAAACAAGAAAGCAGATTAAGTAATAATATACAGTATATATTACACAATATAGATGGATAGAAAATATATATAGTTAGATGAGAAAAATACTATAGAAAAATAAAAATAATATGAACATAATGTTGTAGTGAAAACTAGAATGGTTTAATTATATAGTAATAACATTATGTAAATTCCACATGTAATTTTTAGTTCAGAGTTGTTAGGATATACTGCAAATAAAAAAGTTTGCAATACTAATTTTAGTAATACCACTGTAGTTTTGGTTTCAGAATGGCAATTGTTGCAAGCAGGAGATGAGACATCATTAGAAAAGTTTTATCACAAGAAGGTTTTTGACAAAAATAGGAGGCTCCAAATTCTTTTATCCAGTCTTGGTATTCTTTAGGATTTGCCTTGTTTATCTTCTATTGTACTTAGTAGTTACACCTAATTTTGCTTATAGTTCTATTTCCTGTTTAATATTTTATATTATATATTGGATTCCACCTTTGCTAAATCTTGCCTAGTTTTTCTTATATTCATACTGTTATATTCCTTTCCTCTTAGTCAACTCTGGCCAAAGTCACTGAGAAACATGCTACTCTCAGGAGTGGTATTGTAGGACTTCAACCTGCCATTTGCACCTCATGTTTGGGTGAAAGGTTGGGGGTTCAGATAGCACCCTCTCTTCTGCTGCTTGGATTTCTGCTCTAACATACTAAACCTTTATGCCCTTTTTCCTGAACCTCTGTGGGATGTCTGCAGGGCTCTGGATATCTATATACAGTTGTCAGAATTGTGTGTTTTTGTTCAGATTTTTGCAGTGTAAATTCAGTGCCAGAAACATAAGCATAGATGGCTGATGTTTCATTTAATGTCTTTATAAACATATTAAGTAAATTTTACAATACCAATTGTAGATTTTTCCAACATGGAACAAACTCAAACAGAAGCAGACCTGTTACAAGCAACTCAACTTCAGCAGACAAGCAAGCAAGTTAGTTCCATTTTCAATAGACAGACTCAGAGCTTAACATACTGTAGCTTCAGAGCTTAATATAGAGGCACGCCTAGGCTACGTCTAGTTTCAGTTTCCAAACAGTCCTCATTGACTGACTTAGTTGCTATGCCTATTCATTGGCTGACCTTGTTACCATGGTCTATTCCAATTCATGAATATACTCTTGACAGTTTTTCTGTACAATTGTCAAAAGTCTGAAGATTTTTATAATTCTGTCAATAGTCTTCTTTAATTGGCCACCAGCACTTCAGCTTTCTTCCCTGTTATCCTCTGAAAAGTCATTCTTCTAAAATTGAGTTTAAATAGAGTCTTATTTGGAGCTAAAATCGGATTGAAGCGTAATTGTAGTATGCTATAAAAGTGATATACAACAGAAGTAAGATTTACATCACAGTACTAGATACTATAGAAAACCTGTTAAAAAGGGCTGTTTTTAAAGCCTTCTTAAACTGCTCCCATATTTAAATTGTTGATTATTTATTTTTATACTGCTTCAAAAAAATGAAAGTTATAACAAATACAACCATCATTTTTTCCCTTATATTTGACTATATTCTATCCAATGATTTATTTCTGACTTTGAACCAAAATACTACAAACTGCTGGTTTGATGCTCATTAGCTTGTTTAAGCACAGGGCCTACTGTCAGCCTTCAAGATTTCTTCCTTTATTTCTTTTTCTCTGCTTTGCATCTTTCGGCTGCCATAAGTAACGGGAGGGGGGAAATGGGCTATGATATATTTGGGAAGCGTGCTGGAGTGTGTAGGAAACGAAACTGTATATCTAGGGGGAGGGGGAGCTTTACTTAAGTTTCTATTCCTTGCTTTTCTATTCCTTGCTATGCGCAACTGCGACTCCTTATCAAACTATGCCAAGGTCAACGGACAGAGGCCTCATCACCACCTGAAGATGCCCACATGATGCTATGCATATTTCCTCATTGGAGGAGCAATATGGACTGTTGGGGGTGGGAACGTTGCCATCACTTTGTATATGTGTTTTTCGCGCTCATCTCTTCAGATTCAGAATTCTTTTGTTGCTACCACTTTGATTTCCAGTAAAAGATATCTTTACTCTAACAAAATGGAGTTTATGTGTTTCTTTCTTGGATATTGAATGGAGCACCAGCTGACATTATTCTGAATCTCCCTTTTACCAGCCCACCCGGAGAAAACCCAAATTTTCTTCCGAGGGGGTTTGCTAACAAACGATGTCTAGCCCAGCCAGTGACCGAGAAGACCAGGGAGCGACTGGAGGACCTGAATCCCTGCTGATGGAGGGAGCAGAAGAGACTGACTTCTTGGCTGAGCTAAGTCTTGACGAAACCCCAGCTGTGAAGCCTAAATGGTCCCTGGGAGTCGGTTGGAAGAATCCTGAGGAAAGGCCCCCTCCAGGAGTGACCACAACCCGTCGCCGAGGGAAAGATGAGCCATGGCAGGAGAAGGAACGGAGAGGCTTCTCACTAATGCAAGCCGAGCAATTTTCACATGAAGCTGCCGGAGAGGCTCCAGCTGATCAAAGGTACGAGGGGGAAGAGGGGGAGGTAGCCCCAGGCAGAAGAATCAGGGCAGCCCCCCCCATAAATCAACCTGGGCCAGCGCAACAGGCAGCAGCAGCAGCACAGGGCCCCCCGGCTGGGGGGATGATTGCCAGAAGGCGTAGAGCTGCAAGAGTGCCTCCGTTGGAAGTAAAATATGGAGGGGATCCCCAGGAACTGGGATTTTTCCTAGCACAAGTTTGGAGCCACATGGAGGAGTATGGGCAGGATTTTTCCTCAGAAGCAGCCAAAGTCAGGTGTGTGACCAGGGCTTTGGAGGGAACGGCTGCAAAGTGGATGGTGACTTTGCATAATGATAATGCCCCTCAACTGCTGAATTATAACCAGTTCATGACAGCATTGCGCACCAGATTTGAAGATCCCCTAGCTGAACGCAAGGCTAGAATCAGGATGAAAACCATAAATCAGGGGCGAAGGTCAGTAGCTGATTACACCCAGGAGTTTAGAGAGCTGGCGTGCCATATCCGCGGCTGGTCCCAGGGAGCCCTGATAGAGGCTTTTAAGGATGGGCTAAATGAAGATGTTTATCAATGCTGCGTGGCCAGAAGAGACCCTGGGGAGCTGCAGCAGTGGTACGTGCTGGCAGCAGAGGTGGAGATTGACCTAACCCGAAACAGACGCCGGGGGGGTTTTGTCTTGAGGAATCCCCCCCCTACCAGGCCTCAAGAAACCTTAAAACCCCTGAAGGGAAGACCAGCGGCAAAACCCAGAACCAGAGCGTGTTTCCGATGTGGGAAGGAGGGCCACTGGGCTGCAGACTGCCATGCCAAGCTGGAACCAAAAGGGGCGCCAGGAGGAGGGAGAAGGTCTGAGAGGCCTCCAGCCACGCCTCGTGGATCGGCGTTAAAAGCGGAGGTGGTTGTAGAGGTCACCCCTCTAAAAAGAGGGGGGTTGGGAACTCCAACCTCTTCTGAAGGGAGTGAATCCGAACTGGAAGACGACGCACTGGTAAGTCCGAACCAGGGCCCTATGACCATCCCAGTGAGATTAAGGGTATCCACGTCGGGGGCTGAAGGGGACATGTTGGCTTTGTTAGACTCTGGATGCACAAGGTGCGTAATCAGTGCAAAGATGGTAGAGAAGCTGGGATTAAGGCTAAAGACTCTGAAAACGCCCATAGCTTTTTGCCAATTGGATGGATCGGTAGCCGGGGGTGGACCTGCTCATTTTATAACGGAGCCAGTGGAGATGACAATGGGGAACCATAAAGAGACTCTGTGTTTTATTGTGGCCCCTGGGATGGAGCACCCCTTAATACTGGGTCTGCCTTGGCTCCGGAAATGGAACCCCCATGTTAATTGGAGGAGGGGATTACTACGCATACGCACAGACCAACCCCCAGAAAAGGAAGGGAAATCCAAGCTGAGACCCAAAGCTCCCATAGAGTTGGCTTCTACTGGCACCGAGACTCTGAAAGGGGAGGAGAAAATTCCAGAGGAATACTGGGACTTAAAGGAGGTGTTCAGTGAGAAGGCCTCGGATGAGCTCCCCCCTCACCGCTCAACGGATTGCAGTATCGAATTTTTGCCAGGAGTGAAACTCCCAAAACCCAAACTGTATTCAATGACCCCACGGGAATTAGGGGAATTGCGGTTGTTCATTGAAAAAAATTTAGAACGTGGTTTCATCCAACCTGCTAGGCCCCGGGTGGCGGCTCCAGTGTTGTTTCGGGAAAAGAAAGATGGTTCCTTACGCTTGGTGGTAGACTACAGAAATCTGAACGCCATCTCGGTGGAGAACGTGTACCCCCTTCCCCTGATGAAGGACATGCTGGCCCACCTCGCTAAAGGAAAGATTTTTTCAAAACTCGACCTGAGAGAGGCATACTACCGAATCCGAATCAAGGAAGGGGATGAATGGAAGACTGCTTTCAACTGTCCGATGGGGTGTTTTCAATTCAACGTCCTGCCGTTTGGCCTACAGGGGGCGCCTGCGGTATTCATGCAAATGATAAACCAAGTGTTGCAAGAGCATTTGTACAAAGGAGTGTTAGTTTATCTTGATGACATTCTTATCTACACAGAGACTCGTGATGAGCATGTGAAACTAGTGCGGTCAGTCCTGGAGAAACTTCGAGCGGCCCAGTTGTATGCCAAGCTGTCAAAGTGTGAATTTCACCAGGAGAAAATTGACTATTTGGGCTATCGCATATTGCACGACGGCATAGAAATGGACCCGGGGAAGGTGCAGGCGGTTTTGGAATGGGCTCCTCCCCATACCAGGAAACAACTGCAAAGCTTCTTGGGATTTGCAAATTTTTACCGTCAATTTATTCCTGCATTTGCGAAGATCGCGATGCCTATCACGAATCTCCTTAAAACCAAGGGGGAGGTGAAACCGAAACCCAGTACTCCATTGAAGTGGTCCATGGAATGTCAAGCTGCTTTTGAGAAACTGAAACGTCTGTTTGCTGCTGAACCCGTACTTAAGCACCCAGACATGGACGTTCCGTTTGTAATCCAAGCTGATGCAAGTGACGTAACCATTGGAGCGGTGCTACTTCAGGTAAATGAAAAGGGATACCTGCAACCATGCGCCTATACCTCCCGTAAACTAACTGAAACCGAGAGAAGATGGGCCATCTGGGAAAAAGAAGCTTTTGCAGTTCGATGGGCTTTGTTAACGTGGAGGCATTTCCTAGAAGGAGCCAAACACCCTTTTGAGGTTTGGACAGATCACAAAAATCTGGAAGCTCTGAAAACACCTCGGAAACTGTCTCCCAAGCAAGTTCGCTGGGCGCAACATTTTAAGCGGTTCAATTTTTCTTTGAGGTACATTCCCGGGGGGAGAAACTTCATGGCAGATGCTTTGTCCAGATTACCTCAGTATAATAGTGCCCACCAGGAAGTGATAAGACCTATCATCCCAACCGAACAGTTGGCAGCTCCAATGGTTACCAGAGCTCAGAAGAAGAAAGAGGTTGATGTGTCAAACGATTTATCGGCACAATTGAAAGAAGGTCTAAAACTGGATGATTGGTTCCTGACCCACTCGAATGACTGTACTATCAGAGATGGGTTGGCCTGGGTGGGGGCCAAATTATATGTACCGGGAAAGCTAAGGCACGAAATTTTACATCAAGCTCATGATTCTAAACCTGCTGGACATTTTGGGTTCGTGAAAACCCTACACTTGGTCAAAAGGCAATTTTGGTGGCCCACGTTGAAAAAGGACATTGAGACCTATGTCGCTAGTTGCCCTATTTGTGCTTCGGCTAAGAGGCCGCCTGGTAAACCAGCAGGCTTATTGCAGAACGTGGCTAGACCAACGGCCCCATGGAAGGAAATCTCCATGGATTTTATTGTAGAATTACCTGACAGTGGAGGAAATACAGTCATTTGGGTTGTGACAGATCTGTTTTCCAAACAGGTACACTTTATACCCTGCGCGAAGATCCCGTCAGCGAAGACATTAGCTAAGTTGTTTATTCTGCATATCTACAGGCTACATGGAGTCCCTGAACGCATAATCTCTGATAGGGGTGTCCAATTTACCTCAAATTTCTGGAAAGAGTTCCTGAAGTTACTAGGCTCCGCCTAGGGGTTAAGCTCCGCCCATCTTCCACAAACCAATGGGGCCTGCGAGAGAACTAACTCGGTACTGGAACAGTATCTGCGGTGTTACATTAATTATCAACAGGATGATTGGACTGATTTACTGCCTTTTGCTGAGGTGGCATACAATAATTCGGTACATAGCAGCACCGGATTCACTCCGTTTAAAGTGGCCTCGGGACAAGACTTTGTACCCATACCCGAGCTTCCGCAAGAGGAAACTAATATTCCCTCGTTGGATGAGTGGATAAGGCATCTCCAGATGACTTGGCCAGTTGCCCGCAAGGCATTGGATGATGCTCATCAAGCTCACAAAAAGTTTGCAGATAAAAAGAGACGTCCACAGGAACCATACCAAGTTGGTGATAAAGTGTTTTTATCTACCAAATTTTTGCAGACCACACAGAAATCGAAAAAGCTTGGACCTAAGTATGTGGGACCTTTTCCGGTTGAACGAGTTGTGAATCCTGTGGCGGTCCAATTGACATTGCCAAAAACTCTCCGTCGGATCCATCCTGTTTTCCATGTTAGTTTGTTAAAACCTGAACGTACATCTGATCTGAGGCCTACTCAGGTAGCCCCCCCTGTGCCATTGCTCATTGAAGGTGAACAACATTTTGAAGTTAAAGAAATTTTGGATTCTAGGAAGAAGCGGGGTCGAATCCAATATTTGGTTGCGTGGAAGCATTTTCCTTCTTCCCAGTCTGAATGGGTAGACGAGAGAGATGTTAGAGCCCCCCGACTGGTGCAAGCGTTCCGCACCATGTATCCTGATAAACCCTGAACAAATATGCTGTTGTTATTTGTTTGTAATATCTTGTCTTTTATTCTTATATTTTCTAGGACTAACGTCTCTTTGCAGGAGGGCCGAATGTCAGCCTTCAAGATTTCTTCCTTTATTTCTTTTTCTCTGCTTTGCATCTTTCGGCTGCCATAAGTAACGGGAGGGGGGAAATGGGCTATGATATATTTGGGAAACGTGCTGGAGTGTGTAGGAAATGAAACTGTATATCTAGGGGGAGGGGGAGCTTTACTTAAGTTTCTATTCCTTGCTTTTCTATTCCTTGCTATGCGCAACTGCGACTCCTTATCAAACTATGCCAAGGTCAACGGACAGAGGCCTCATCACCACCTGAAGATGCCCACATGATGCTATGCATATTTCCTCATTGGAGGAGCAATATGGACTGTTGGGGGTGGGAACGTTGCCATCACTTTGTATATGTGTTTTTCGCGCTCATCTCTTCAGATTCAGAATTCTTTTGTTGCTACCACTTTGATTTCCAGTAAAAGATATCTTTACTCTAACAAAATGGAGTTTATGTGTTTCTTTCTTGGATATTGAATGGAGCACCAGCTGACACCTACATTTTTAAAAGTTTATAGTACCAACTGATATCTAACCAATTTGGAGAAAGGAACTATTCTAATGGATAGCATTTGCAAATGAACAGAGAACTTTATTTCTTAGCCTGGTAATGGGTATATTCCTGCCTTCTTTCTTTTTAAATAAAAAATGAAAACATATCCTACCCAGGAGTGGGATTCAATTTTTTTAACAACCGGTTCTGTGGGCATGGTTTAGGTGGTGGATGTGGCTTGGTGGTCATGTGACTGGCTGGATGTGGCCAACTCAATGTCACCCACATCAAGGCACTCATCTCGTCTGGCCTCTCATGATTGTGGGGATGCTGCAACAGTCGTAAGTGTGAAAAATGGTCATAAGTCACTTTTTTCAATGTCATTGTAACTTTAAATGGTCACTCCATACAAGCAAAGTACCAACAAAGGGGAAAAAACTCCAGAGAAGTTCCTGAGACAGGAAGTCTAGTCCTGCCAGGAATGTAATAAGGGTTAATGGAGAGGCAGTTTCTGTAAGCAACACCAGAATGTTTCCTTCCTGCCTTCCTTACAGGATTAGGCCAGTAATTTTTTCTAACAACCGGTTTTCCAAATTGCTTAGAATGTTAACAACCGGTTCTAGAGAATAGGTGCAAACTGATAGAATCCCACCCCTGACCCTACCTATGGGAAAATGAAAATAGATATCCTACCTGTGGGATCTTGTAGATATCCAAAATAGTTGCAATATTAAAGGAGGTTTGAAAGTTCAATCCCCCAATCACTGCAGTCATTTTATTTTGGGTGCTATATATGTAATTTGAGATAAAATTTTCCATGGTTTATATGAGTAGCATCATTGTACATTATGTCCACTGTGCATTGAAATAGCTGTCATAGATGTGAAAGCCCAAAGATATATTTGGTAAGATTTGAGAGTTTTCATTTATTTTCATTACTGCAATACTAAGGCTAGTATATGCTAATAATTCTTAGTCACAATGCTACAAAAGAGTAATAGAATCAATGGATAGACAAGTTTATAAAAAGGCCATCACAGAATTATATTGCAATTTATTTTAGTACTGTATTTCTGTGCAGTGTTTTTGAAGCAAAACTTATTCTAGTTAGAGATTTTTTTTAAAAAAGAATCTAGCTTTCACCTTTCAATACCCTTTCCTTTTATAATATGTTCCTGATGTAAAGGACATGATATCAAATCAAAAGAAAGATCTAGTTCAGTATTTTTCAAACTTCCCAAAATACTAGTTGGGGAATTTGGGACTTGAAGTTCACGCATCTTAAAATTGCTGTTTTGAAAATTGAAAATACCACACTCTCTCTCCCTTCCTTCCTTCCTTCCTTCCTTCCTCCTTTCCTCCCTCCCTTCTCCTTTTTTCTTTTTTTTCTTTCTTCTTTACTTCTCTTTCTTTCTTCTTTCTTTCTCTTTCTTTCTTTCACGTCCCTTCCTTTTTTCCTTCATTTCTTCCTCTCTTCAATCTATCCATCCATTCCATTTCATTCCATTTTCTTATTTTGACTATGATAATGATCTATCACTATTGTTATATGTACACTGATAGCCTATGCACCAAAGACAAATTCCTTGTGTGTCTGATCACACTTGGCCAATAAAGAATTCTAATTCTAATTAAAAATTCAAAACATACTTCAAGTCTGTGGATTCTTCCAAGTTCTGTATGAATTAAAAGCCCAAAATTCCTAAGGAAATACAAACCTTGGGCCTCTTCCTCATATATCTGAACTGTGTCACCAGAAATAGTAACTTCAATCAAATGAAACTTCTAAACTAGGAGCTCAATGCAAATTTACCTGTGATTAAATTCACTAAGTTGGAAATTCACTACATATATCATTAAAAAGTATGCTATAAATGGAATGCAACATCATATATCCCTTAATGCATTATTTAAAAGATTATTCAAAATATTTCTTGATATGATTTGGTGAATGCAGATCTCTGGGCTTTTAATGCATTAGCAGGTATGACTGCAAATATCTAACTTGACTGGAGTGCTGGTAGAATTATTTGATAAATTGACTGATTTTTTAAAAATCCCACCATCAAGGCAGTATATATGGAGCTCTCTCTTCCTCTTTATTCCTGATAACAACAACCCTGCCATTAGGTTGGGAAGGGAGAGGATGACTGGCTCAAAGTTACATAGTGAACTTCCACAATGAGAACATGGGCCTTCTTAGTGTCAGCTGTGCACCCAATGGCTATATAATTATACTTTTAATTACAGAAATATTATGGATTGGAAGAAAAATAAAGATTTGGATGCATCCTGAGAGAGAAGTACCTTTCTTTTAACAAGCATTAAAACCAAGTATTCAAAATAAATCTATAAGCATTATCGTTATAATGCTTAAACCTGTTAGGATTTCTTGATTGGGGTAATTAAATTAAAATTAACTTCCAGGAAAAAGTCACTTGTCTTCCAATGTTATGACTACAATATTTATGATGATTTATTCATTTATTTAGTGTATAGCACGTGTTAGCCAGGGATCACTGAGATGGCTGCCTGCCTCAGTGAAAGGAATTTTTTTAGGCAGTGTTATCTTTACCCATGGGATGCCTGAATGCTGGTAAGCATTCGGGGAGGCTCCTTTTTTGTCCCTACATGGTTTATTCACTCACGAGAATCGAGCCAACCTCAGCGACTTCAGTGTCTTACCACGTGAGCCACTGTAGCCCCATTTACGATGATGATAAATATCCACTGAAATATATCTAGTACTTACATAATATATATTAATTTGGATTGAATAATATTTCAACATTTGCTTCACCCAAACTCAATCCCTTTACTGTCTTCAACTCCTATGACAACCCAGTATTATAAGGACTATTAAGAAAATAGGGAAACAACTCTGTTTCATATGCTCATAATTACTATATAAGTAAATCATTGCACACTGAATTTCACAGAAATGTCTTTTTGTGTTTATTTTCAAATGCAAAGTACATCTAGTCAAACAGCATAGATTGGGGTCCCCAATCTGTAGGCTGCAGCTCACTATTAGCACTCGTAGTTCCATTCATGCAGGCAGCGTGTGTGCACACCCGCCACTCACACAAATGAAATTGTGCACATGCACCTGTCCCCACACAAAACCATTCCCTTTCTCCCCCTCCTCCCCATGCTGGGCCACCAACTGAGAAAGGTTGGAGAACATTAGTATAGATTTAGCTTTCTGTGAAATTTCAGGTTATTTTAGTAAGGCCTCTGTGGGACTCCGGTATGCCTGCCATTCCTGAAAAATTGATAAAAATTTATATTGTTATAACTCTTAAAAAATGATAAGTATGGAGAAATATTAAAAAAGGATCCTGGAACTTCTTATCATCTTATGATTCTTTAATGTTATGTAAATGAATAAGAGGAAGAGAGCAGGAAGAAACAAGAATAATTAGATCAAATGATGAGGATAATTTCAAAAGAGAGTATCATATAATGGGAGCTTTGTCATACAGATTTGTATTTAACATTTTTATTTAGTTATAAGATAAAATAATTGTCATGGCCCCACAGGAGCCTAAGTCCATGGAAGAGGATGAGCTGGTGCTTGGGCCGATGGAGGTCGAGCAGGCAGTCCCAGGTTCTTTGAGCTTTGGACACTTGCCAGCAGAGAGCAATGGGAGCAGGATGACCAAGAAAGGGAGGAAGAGAAGGCAGGCAGTAGAGATGAGGAGTGATAGAGCTCAGGCAATGAGCAAGGACCGCCACCTCCTGATCCTTGAGCATGGAGAGTGGTGAGGAGGTGAGAATAATGCAGGCCAACCTGATGACTCAGGAAGAGGGTGCCCTGTCCCTCTTCACAAGGCATACTTGAGGATTGAGACTTAAGGAGATGCTGTGGGAAAGGGTGCCTGTCAGGAACAAGCATTGAATTCATGGAGTTTTGTGTCCGTTGCCACTTTGGAGTTGTTGGACTTCTTGCCTTCTTGTTGCCATTTTCTTTTGCTTCATGGACTCATTGCTTTGCTCCTTTGCTTCGTGGACTCATTGTTTTGTTCCTTTGCTTTGCTCTTTTGCTTTGTGAACTTATTGTCTTGTTCTCTTACCTCCTTGGACTTCTTTCCTTGAAGCCATTGTGCTAACAGCGTTTTGCTGCACTACCTGCAGCCAGGGGCAGCTGGAAGTGTGTGTGAGAGCATTTTGCTCTGGGATTTGCTGTAACATGGGAGCATTTGGGGGAAAGTTGGAGCAATAAAGGGGAGTTTGAACTATCAGCTGATTGCCTCTGTGATCACAATAAGATACAAAATCTCTGTGATCACAATAAGATACAAAATATGACAGTAAATAGGAAAGCAGTGAGAAAGAAGAGGGAGAAAAGTGAAGAAGGGTTAAGAAAAACAAGTGTTGACTTCCGACTCTCTCTGTTGCAGTAAAATAAGACATTAACATCAAACCACAACTTTTTGTTTTTTCATAATAATATAAACTAGCCATTTCTATAAGAATCTATCAATCTAATTGGTAAAAACCAAAATCAAAGTTTCATTATTTTCCACTTCAAACAGTCATACAGATTTGACAAAGGTCAGTTTCAACGAAGTACAACAAGCAATCTAGACAAGTTCAGAGATACTGTACCAAGCTTTGTTAATATATAATAATAGATATAATACTGATAATTAATGAAAGAAGCATAGCTATGTTAGCAAAAGCAACTAAGGAACATTCATTGCAAGGTGTAGTTAGGTTTAAGGCACTAATAAAACTAAATTTTACTTCTGGAGCATGTCTCAAGATCCAACTGGTGTGGGCGCTAACCTGAATATAAACACCAGGGCGTTTGGGGGCAGCACAGACATCTCCCCAGCTCACTACCCCAGCCAAAATCCAATCTCCATTCCATGGACAAAGCAATGGTCCACCTGAGTCTGCCTGTAAAATAAAAGAATAAAACATTATTTTCCAATAATATAACATGAATCTTCTACTGTCAGAAAGGGCTCCTACAAATGACTGATAGATGAAACTTATTTCAACCATAAGTACATGATCATATCATACGACCCAAAGGCTTTCAGCAAGACAGTTTGGGTGGGACAAAATGCTCTTTATTCCAAGAAAAGAAAATGATGAGAGGGTTTAAAAGGAATATCTCACTGATTTCCACTCATGGCTGACAGCATGGGAAATCACCTCTCTCCACTCAGTGGTAAACTGACCTTGTTCAATCAGTAACAAAAGCAAATATTAAAATATTAAAAACCCAAATTTCAGTTGCCACTTGAAAAAGCACCTTTGGGACAAACATGACCTGATTGACTGAGAATCTCCATAGACAAATATTAAAAAGGGAATAAATCTTGT
The DNA here is from genome assembly GCA_023653725.1 of Bungarus multicinctus. Taxonomy (NCBI): domain Eukaryota; kingdom Metazoa; phylum Chordata; class Lepidosauria; order Squamata; family Elapidae; genus Bungarus; species Bungarus multicinctus. The sequence goes on from CM042840.1 coordinate 117,231,077, forward strand.
TCAGGAAAATAGATATTTATAAACAAAATACCTCTTACAGTAATAATTAATAACAACTTCATTAGCAGATGTCTTTGCAATAAATGGAAATAGCTCACATTAAAAGATATACTAAATTATATGAGCACACAGACTGCTTATTTTGTTGTTCAACACATATTATTACTACATTGCAGAATGTTTAATGCTGTTTAAATATTTTATTTAATATCTTTAACCAGCCCCTTGAAAATTTGATATCTAAATTCAGGAAAAATCTAGAATTTATGAATAATTTAGTAATGTAGCAATTCTCCAATATTTAATAACTTAATAATGAACATTCCTTAACTTTGGAAGTCATGATTAGACCAAATTCCTATCAACAAATTAGGCAGGAAGGAAAAACACATCAAATGAAGCTCCTTGATTGATGAGACTCCATATGTACTAAAAGGGCAGAGAGTCCCCATTCCTATGGTAGCAATTTTTCTGTCCCCATCTTCAGACCAATCATAACCTTGCAGCCTAAACTACGTTAAACTATTGTTGCCTGCTATATATATGGCTATTTGGCTCAGTGTTAAGATGATGGGCTTGTTGGGCAAAAAGCTAGCAGCTCAAGACCTACAGCTCAAGTGGTGGGGTGAGTTCCTGGCCTCACACTAGCTCCTGTCAATCAAGCAGCTTGAAAGCATTCAAATGTAAGTAGAAAAACAGGTAGCACTTTGGTGGGAAGATAACAGTGCTCTATAACATCATGATGGCTACATGACCATGGAAATGTCTTTGGACAGTGCTGGCTCAATGTTCTTGAAACAGAGATAAGCACTGTCCCCTGATAGTTGGCAATGACTAGCAGAGTAAAATCCATAGGGACTCATGTACCTTTCCCTTTACCTATATGTATAGTTGGGAGAAAAACTGCAATATGCTTAGAATGAATAAAAAAGAATGTTAGATTCTGTAATGATAAGGTTACTAGGCTACAAACTGAGAGATTGTGAATTCTAGCCCAACCCTAGGCACAAAACCAGTTGGGTAGTCTTGATCAAGTCATTTTCTCTCATTCCTAGGAAGAAGGCAAGGGCAAGCCACTCCCACAAAATCTTGCCAAGAAAAGGAACTTTGCCAGGCATTCAGCAGAAGTCAAAAATGATTAAAAGGCACATGCATACAAATGATAATTACCTGGCAAGCATCCTTCCCTCCTTCCATGTAGCCTGCACATATCATATCATCTTTTATTACGGTCATCATCCCAGGCTCTTTAAAGTCACTGTAAAGAGCCTCACAGGTAGCCCTGTCAATAAGGGGAAGAAGCACTTCCTGCAAAAGCTCAGGTTCAGGAAGTGGCACTGACAAAAAGAGAAGAGATATCTATTGCTTCAAATTCCATCAAAGGAGAAAGCAAAACAACTATGTAAAAGAATGAATTTCAGCAAACTAAACAGCTTGTCAATGTATTTATTGCTGCTGAAATTTAAACAAATTTAAACAATTATTCATCAAATGTTATACCTGTTCTTCTTTAAACTATTAATTAAATTACACAAATTCTAAACAATGATTAAAGGTACATAAGTCCCTTTTCTCTTGCATTTGTCCAGGCAGTTATTAAAATCTTTAATAATTTAATTCTATTTTTACTCATTGTATACTTAAGAATACTAAAGGTATTCTTTTATGTTAGCCTTCACAAATCCATTTCAAAGTGTTGCTCTATTCCAAGAGAACTAATTAGTAGAAATTGGGGACAGGATAAGGTTCTAATTGTGTGTGTGTGTGTGTGTGTGTGTGTGTGTGTGTGTGTGTGAGAGTGAGTGTGTGCATTAAGGATTTTGTGCTTAACTTGTTTCTGGCTTGTATTTAAGATACATGTAATCGTTTTCTTTAAAAAGGTCTACAATTTTTTTTTTTATAAAATAGTTTCATACCAATGACAATATAATTTGTTTAATTTCTATAGTGACTCACTTCACAATCATCATAAAAATGGTTGTAAAATCAAGGCTGGTTACATGGTGCCTTGACTTACAACCACAACAACTTACAACCAAACTTCTGATCCCGGTGTTGGTTGTAAGTCAAGGACTACCTGTATTTTTACTAATAATTTGGAACATACTTACCTATGAGTAGCTACAAACACCAAAAGAGATGGAACTTCATATAGATATATATGATAGTTAGGTAGCTAGATTAGATAGCTAGATTAGATTGCAATAGAGATAGATAGATAGATAGATAGATAGATAGATAGATAGATGGATGGATGGATGGATGGATGGATGGATGGATGGATGGATGGATGGATGGATGGATGGATGGAGAGATAGATAGATAGATAGATGGGTAGAGGGAGAGAGGAGGAGAGGGAGAGAGGAGGAGAGGGATAAAATATATAGATATATAGAAGATATATAGATATATAGATATATATCACACATAATATAGAAATATGTCTGATAGTCTCACCATTTGGTTTAATGTTCCCCCAGCCTGCAACCCAACAACCCAGTCTGGGAGGGAAGACAATGGAAGATCCTGGTAAACAGGCAGGCTGGATACGCTGGGTGAAATTCACAGGGCTTTCAAGTTCCATTAGTGCAATATCATTGCCGTTTATGAGCATAGTGTAGTTGGAGTGCATGATAATTTGCTTCACATTTACTCGTACCGATTCTGGTCCAGGATTGGAGAGATTGTAGGATCCCAAAAGAATGGCAAATAGAGAGGGATCTGAGAGACTGTAGACAGAGAAATTGGCTAAGAAAATATTATAAGAATATGGGAATGAAAACAGGTATACTGTTTAAAATTCTGTTAGGAAGAGGTTGAAATTAGGTAGTTAAAAAAATGTTGAAGAGGTATTTTAACTGTGGTTGGGAAACAGGAAAAGAAATCTTGTGTTGGGATTTACAGCAAATGGTTAAATAGTACTGCTTGTAGCATACAGAAAATATAGTTGCATTGAATATATGAATTTGCACATCCTATGACAAACCACATTCTTTGCTGAGCTTGTACACCTGCTGTCTATGCAGAAACGCAAACCAAAGAGCCTGCCCGGATAACTCCGGACATGAGAGAATGGCAAATCACATCCTATGCCAGTAGCTATGCTCTATAGAAAGCATTGACCTACTTATTATTCTGCCCTGCAACAGATATGTAACTACTTATGAGAAAGTACGTATAATTCCCTATGCATGTAACCAATGTACTGATACTTGCTCCCTCCCCTATGTATGTTGCCAAATAAAAGAGAGGCTCAGAACACGCCCTGGGTCCACTCGTCCTGAGGAAAACCTGTGTGTTGTCTTCACTTGCCGGTCAAGATTCATGAGTGACCCACCCGGTTTGTGGCATAATTAATTGGAATGCCGCAAATGGTGACCCCCGACGTGATAAGCGTCTTGATGTGTTTCTGCGGGAGGCGGCCCTGACAACCTATATGAGTCTTTGGCTGCTGGCGGAAAGCGTCTCGGACCACCCATACCTACCAACGGGAAAATTGCGCGCACTCATCCACGATTGGAGTTCAGGTAAGTATGGGGGAAAAACTCTCTCAACAACAGGTTCTACACCTAAACGAGCTGAGGGAGTTAACCGAATCTTCAAAAAGATATGCTTCAAGAGAGGGTAAATCACTCCCTCGATTGAAACATAATGATTTAATTGGCCTTCTGACACACATTTGGCAACATTTCCCATCATATCCAAAGCAAGGAAATTATAAAATAAGTACATGGACAAAATTGGGAGAAAGTCTCCATTCGGCTCCTAGAGCCCCGATGCACGTTTTAACCACATGGCGTGCAGTCATGGAATGTTTAGTGATTCATCATAAATTTGCCAAACAATCACTAACGGATTCTGCGCCTCCTCCGTATGAATCCACAAAACAGGAAAAGGAAATCCTCAATCCTGTTTTGCAGAACTCTGAAAAAATCACTCCAAATGCTCCAAAACCAGACCCACAACACCGAGGAGGTCAAATATTTAAAGCAATACAAGTTGCACAACAATCAGGGCAACTTGAAACTGAGGATTTAGAAACGTGTGCTATGTTTCCGGTCACTTGGGACCCAGCTGGAGCCGCTGAAGGAGTGGCTGTTAGACCGATTCATCAACATGTTAATTATAAACAAATTAAAGAGATAAAGGGAGCAGTTAAAGATTATGGACTTCAATCTCGCTATGTTTTGGGTTTACTCTCTTCGCTTTATTCTGCTAGTGTTGAGATGTTACTTGCAGATTGGCAGTCGCTTTTTGGCATGATTTTGACTCCCGCCCAATATGTAGTTTGGAATTCGGAATATGGCAAACAAATTACCATTGCTGTCAATGCAGGACTCCCTCAAAACGTCACTGTAGACGATTTGATGGGAACCGGCACAAGGACAGCCATAGCTCAACAAACTCTTTCTGACAGAGCTGCCTTTCCCATTATAAAAGATGCTGCTTTCGCTGCTCTACGGAAAGTAGATGACAATCAAGGCATCCCATTGCAAACTTTTTCAAAAATTATCCAAACCTCTGCTGAAGACTATGCCTCCTTTATTAATCATCTTCAGATTGCTTTGGAACGCCAAATTGATAATATAGACGCTAGAGGTGAACTAATGATGAAATTGGCTTATGAAAATGCTAATTCGGATTGCCAAAAGGTCCTCCAACCAATTGCTAATAAACCTGGTGTCACTATGGCTGATTTCCTGCAAGCATGTCGTATTGTGGGAACTACGACCCATAAAATGGAGGCTTTAGCTGCTGCTTTGCAAAACAACAACGCATTTCCTGTTTCTTCCTCCAGAACTGTTTCTTTATCTAACAACCGCCCATTTCCTGCTCCTCTTTCCCCTTCGCCGACATTCCTGGCCTGCCTGTTCTTATCTTTCCTAACCTTGATCTCACCTCTCAAGGGGTTATTGCAGCTCCTTTCCTGCGCAGTTCTGATTCCTTCTCTGACCTGGCACTGGCCATCATGATCAACTCGCCCATGACCGTGAACAAAGGTGACTTTGTAGCTACCATGATTACACTGGAAGCTGCCACCGATGTTTTGGCTATGGAACAATCTCTAAAATCTACCCGCCCAACTGCTGAGTTTAAACTCAATGGACGTTCTTTTTCCGGTCTTCTAGATACTGGAGCTGATGTCTCTGTTATCCGCTCAGCCGAATGGCCCGCCCATTGGCCTACTGACCCCACCCCATCCGTCAGAGGGGTAGGAGGGACTCAAACTGCTCAAATCAGTAGTAATTGGATTGCTGTTACTTCCTCTGATAGCTCTTTCACCGCCTTTATCAAGCCTGTTGTTTTACCTTTGCACACTAACTTATGGGGGCGGGATTTAATGTCTCAATTTCAAGCTAAGCTCATTCTGCAATGATGACTGCCCCCTTTGTTCTGCGACTGGAACTACAGTCACAAACTCCAGTCTGGATAGATCAATGGCCTCTTACAGCGGAAAAACTCACTGTGTTAAAACAACTAGTTAATGAACAATTGGACAATGGGCACCTCGAGCCCTCTTTAAGCCCTTATAACACTCCTGTCTTTGTAATTAAAAAGAAATCTGGCGAATGGAGATTCCTTCACGATCTGAGGGGGGTGAATGCTATTATCAAACCCATGGGGGCGCTACAGTGTGGCCTCCCAAACCCCAATTTAATTCCTCAAAATTATGATATGATGGTCATTGACCTGAAGGATTGTTTTTTCTCTATCCCCTTACACCCCCAAAGATAGGCATATCTTTGCCTTCACTATCCCTGAACCTAACAATGCTCAGCCCGCCTCCCATTACCAGTGGAGGGTCCTCCCCCAGGGCATGCTCAATAGCCCCACCATGTGCCAGTATTATGTTTCTCAGGTGCTGCTACCATACAGGACCCGCTACCCAACCTTTCTGATTTACCATTACATGGATGATATCCTGGTTGCAGCCCCAGGCCCTAAAGGCACAGCCTTAAAAACATTACCTCATCTCAGACACCTTTTGCAACAGGGGGGACTTCACATTGCTCCTGACAAGGTGCAAGTTTCCCCCCCTTTTCAGTATTTAGGACACAAAGTGCTTACATCACATGCTTTACCCAATACACCCCACATTACGCTGCCTCCCAAACCCTCACTCTTGCAACTACAACAATATTTGGGATCCATCAATTGGATCAGACCCTACTTAGGCCTTTCCACCGCACAACTGTCACCCTTGTTTACTGCCCTTACTAAAGGAAAACATCCATCTGACATAATTCCTCTACAAAAGGATCAATTAGATGCCTTACACCTCATTAATCAGGCCCTATTCACAAAATGGGTGGACAGAACGGTAGAAAATGTACCTTTTGTATTGCTAATTTTCAACACCACCATGCTGCCCACTGCAGCAGTGGCTCAAGTAACACCTTCCTTGATAATTCTTGAATGGATCCACCTATCCCACACACCTCGTGCAACACTTACTACCAAACCTGCCTTGTTTGCTTCTCTCATCACCAAAGGCCGGCTACGGTCCAGGGCCCTAGCTGGTATTGAACCTTCTGTCATTTACCTTCCTTGCTCCCTCTCCACATGGGAGTCACTGCTCGCTGTCAGCGACCACCTTCAGTTCGCCCTAGCTGACTGGCCTGGTGTTGTCTCTTGCTATCCACCACCAGACCCTCGCATACAACTTCTCAAAACCATCCCTTTCACTTGGCAAACTCAGATGTCTCCCCTTCCCATTCATGATGCAATCACCGTCTTTGCTGATGGCAGCAAAAAATATGGTGCATGTGTCTGGCAAGTTGATGGCCAATGGCACACCAAAATTACTCCTCCACAGTCCTCCGCCCAAAGGGCAGAACTTTATGCTTCTATTCTTGCCTTTGAGGCCTTTCCTCACCAATCCTTTAACCTTATTCTTGACAGTCTTTATGTTTCTCAAATTATTTCCTCCATCTATCAGGCCTATCTATCTCCCTCTATCGAACCAACTCTCTTATCCTTGTTTCTATCCCTGCAACACCTTATTTCCCAAAGAACCCACTCTTTTCACGTTGCACACATTCGTAGTCATCAACCGTTCCCTGGCATCCTCCAGGAAGGGAATGATGTGGCCGACGCTGCGGCCGCGGCTACATCTTCCTCCCTATTCACTCTTGCCCCCTCCTCTCCCACTCCGTGGGAAAGCCATTCATATTTTCACCAGAACAAAAAAGCGCTTATTAGGCAGTTCAAAATTTCAGCTACAGAGGCTGCCGCAATTTTGCAACAATGCCCTATCTGTAGTAAACAAGCACACTCTGTGCCCATGGGAGTCAACCCCAGGGGGACAGAGTGCAACCAAATTTGGCAAATGGATGTCACTCAATATGCTTCCTTCGCCCCTTGGAAATATCTTCATGTTTCCATTGACACTTATTCTGGCTTCATCATGGCCACCCCACAAAGGGGTGAGGCCACTAAACATGTAATCAATCATTGTATTCGCACCTTTGCATCGTTGGGACGCCCAAATGAACTCAAAACAGACAATGGTCCGGCTTACACCAGTACAATTTTTGCAGATTTTTGCAAAAAATGGGACATTGTCCACAAGTTTGGCATTCCTTACAACAGCCAAGGACAGGCTCTAGTAGAACGTGCGAACCAGACCTTGAAGCACGCTCTAGACAGATATATTGGCACACAGGGAAAAGTACCCCCTAGCCTCCCAGCCGTGCAAGATACTCTTAATCTTTGTCTATATACTCTTAACTTTTTGAATCTGACGGGCCAACCACCCAGCTGTGCCGCTGCTCGCCATTTCGCTGCCTCACCTGCTCCTGTGGACCACCGACCACTTGTCTACTATCGTTGCTTACCAGATCCAACCTGGCAAGGACCAGCTGGCCTTATCACCTGGGGTAGGGGATACGCTGCGATTTAACTTCCTGATCGCGTTCTTTGGGTCCCTGGTCGATGTGTCCGTCCCTATCACGAAAAGACAGGTAACCGACCGGTCAACTGACTTTTGTGATGACCGCCGCTTGAGACTACCGCCGCGTTCAACTAAAAGACCAGATGTGTTGGCTTTGCCCGTCTTTTTGGTTGTTACTGTCGCTCGCTTTGTACTGACTGTGCTGCGCAATTCGCGTTGAAGAACTGCAAGATCGCCTTGAAGTGACACAAGTTTCGGCCCAAAGTTACCTAGCCGTCCACACACCGGACAGCCTGGACCAACCCCGCCTACCGTAGACCAACAAAGAAGGCTGCACTGCTCAACTACCATACACTCTGAACCCTGGGAAAGCACATAAGCGCGTCCCATCCCTGGCAATGATGGCACTCCTATTGATTATGCTTGCTGTCTGTTACCCCCTGCACCTTGTCAAGGGCAATCCCCATAAACCCCTTAACGTGACCTGGTTAGTCCTTGATACATATTCGGACATCCTGAACTCTACATCAGCAAAAATAGTCCCAGGTTTTTGGTTTCCTGATAGAGATCTTGATTTAAGGGGGGTTATGTGTGGCTTTAAGAGAAGAATGTTGTTTTTATGCAGATCACTCTGGCATAGTACAGGACTCCATGACCAAACTAAGGGAGGGTTTGAACAAACGTAAAAAGGAAAGGGAAGATCAAGGATGGTCTGGAACATGGCACAATCTTTCCCCTTGGCTTACCACCCTGTTAAGTGCTTCTACAGGACCAATAATTTTGCTTATATTAATGTGCACACTTGGTCCATGTTTGTTTAATCGCTTTTCTTCATTTATCACAAGTAAAATAGATTCATTACAGACCATGCTGTTGCAACCCCAGAATACCCCCTGGGACCTTGAAAGCAGGGGGACCTACCAACCCGTGTCGCAGGAGGATGTGTCAAAATTTTCCATCACGAACGAAGAGGATGAGTCTGTCCTTTAGCTCATTTTTATTAACCATCGAGACATCCCCTCAGACAACACCAGGATAAGGTCAGCAGGCACAGGCCGAGTCGGAAGACTTGACCTTGTGTCCAGTGGTTGGCGAGTGACAGTGTATCTCAGACTCGGAGGAGTCTGGGCCACACTCCGACTCCACCAGCCACAGCCTTTCCATTTGAATAAAAAAGAAAGGAGGAGATGTTGGGATTTACAGCAAATGGTTAAATAGTACTGCTTGTAGCATACAGAAAATATAGTTGCATTGAATATATGAATTTGCACATCCTATGACAAACCACATTCTTTGCTGAGCTTGTACACCTGCTGTCTATGCAGAAACGCAAACCAAAGAGCCTGCCCGGATAACTCCGGACATGAGAGAATGGCAAATCACATCCTATGCCAGTAGCTATGCTCTATAGAAAGCATTGACCTACTTATTATTCTGCCCTGCAACAGATATGTAACTACTTATGAGAAAGTACGTATAATTCCCTATGCATGTAACCAATGTACTGATACTTGCTCCCTCCCCTATGTATGTTGCCAAATAAAAGAGAGGCTCAGAACACGCCCTGGGTCCACTCGTCCTGAGGAAAATCTGTGTGTTGTCTTCACTTGCCGGTCAAGATTCATGAGTGACCCACCCGGTTTGTGGCATAATTAATTGGAATGCCGCAATCTTGTGAGGATATTGGGCTTTATTCCCCCAAAAAACTCAAAAAAACCCATGATAGAATCTTCTGGACAAGGTGTGACTGAAAACTCACTTCCTTAGAAATGGGAGAACATGAGCCATGAGTGGCCAACAATAACTAATAGCTTGAATATATGATAGAATGGTAGAAACTTATCAGCAGGATGGCAGATCTCTTGATAAAGGGAATGAAGTTTTATAAATTAGTTTCAGAAATCTGAGAATCAACATTGTGAGGTTTTGTATGAAGGGTCTGAAGTTTGGAAATTGATCTCACCTGACAAAGCAATGGGCTGCTGTGATAACCCAGCGTGAGGCAATGAGGGTTCCCCCACAGTGATGTGATTTTAAAATCTGTATGCTGGCCTGCCATGGCCAGGAACCCACCTCAGCTTCTGTACCTCCTACTATTCGGGAAGAGGAGATAAATCGGCCACAAGCTGTGGGGAGAGCAAGATAGGCAGGTTAGTGTCTGGGTCCTGAATTCGTTCCAGCTGAAATCCATGGAAAATTGTATTCACCTGGAGGTGGCTGTGCCTCTGTAATGCCTGTGAAGACAAGAAGAGAAATATAAAAAGAAATCGAATGCATCAAACAGGATAGCCAAAGATAAAACAAAAGAGCACATATAAATAATCCAGAAATTATATACTATATTTTTTAAAATACTTTTTTTATGTTTATATTAAAAAACATCTCTTTTGGTGAACAATGTGGTTCCAACTTTTTAACATTTCAATACAAACATGATCATAGTTACATATTCACCTTTCTTATTCAATTTCATATTACATTATTACTTTTTCTATTTTCCTTTGAATATTCTCAAATATTAAATTAATTATACCTATTTTATCCAATTCTAGTTCATATCTTATTTCATTTTTCTTAAAATATTCTCATATCTTATTTTACAATATCATCTAAGATTCTTATTTCATTTCTATATTCACTACACATATTGCTTTTATCTGTCACATTTGCAATTTTATCACATATTGTTATTCCATCCATTATTCAATAAATTTCATCTTTATTCTAATAATTCAAAAAGTTGTCCCCTTTAGTTGTCAATTTGAGCTTGCCACTTATACATTCTTACCTTATACATTCCTTCAATTTATTCCCTTTAATTCATTATAAAAATTTACCATAGTATAATCATTTTTAATTACCACATTATACATTACTAACAATATTCTCCTAACACCTATACATCACATATGCATATATATTTTTTAAGTCAGATTCCGCATGCTATTCTTTTTCTCAATCACCCTATAAATCATCTATATATTCCAAAGATATTAATCTATTCAATTAATTGTAGAAACTGATATTAATCTTTCCATTACAATTCTTATAATTCATTTTAAATTTATTCATTGCTTTATTAAATATCAATTAATATTCTTATAATAAATTCCCATTTCCATTTCTATTTCAATAAAATCTACATCCTGTTTAACAATAATCCTTAAAGAAAAAAATTAGTTCCAATCTTATCTATTTTTAAGTCCATATTCTTATATAACACTACAAATTATCTTGCAGAATCTCCCTCCCTATTCTTCCACCCATTTTCTCTCATCCTCCTGACTATATAATTTCTTTTCATTCTTGTTTGCTTTCTGCCTCCCTTCATTTTCTGATCCTTTCTCTTAAATCCCCTTTTTCCCTTTATTATTTATCTCCATTTCTTATTCTGTTATTTTGTTCCCCTCCCTCTCCCGATCTTTGCCCTGTAGTTCCCTTTTGTGCTGTTTCCTTTTCCTTTGTTTAGTTTTCCAAACAATTCCCCCTTTAATTATCACATCAAACCTCAAATGTTTAACTTTAATTCTCTCCCCCCCCCCCCCCTGTTTTAATGTTAATTGTTCCACTTATTCTTTAAAGCTGGTTTCCTCTTTGTTCAACTTTCCCCCTCTGGTTCTCTTTGTTCTTCTTCATTCTGAATCGTCATTTTTAATTTTTTGTAGCATAATACTGTACATTCCCATGCTTTCTTTCATCATTTCCTTCATATCTTATAGTTCCAGTCTCATTTCTTCATATAATTCTCCCATTTTGTAAACTTCTCCCTTTTCCCCCTTCTTCTTTGATAATTATATCCAATCCAAATGTCCAGTAGTTTATTTCAACCAGCATCTTTTATATTTAATTTCAGCAATCAATGTCCATAAGTCTTTGTTTCCGGGTTCCTTCTGTTAATTTCTTTTTCCCAAAGTCACCAAATAATCCAAGGCAATTTCTTCACATATCTTTTTCCCTAGTATTTCACTTTTCAGTGTTTTTATTTTATTATAGTAGAGTTCCTCTTATTTCCTTTTAAATTTCTATTTTAGAAAAACCAAGCACTTTTCAAAGAGACACTGAAATTTTTTCTGTACCATTAGATGGCGCTCTCAGTTCTGTTTCCACATTCCACCCTTTCTTTTCACTTTTCCCATTTTAAACTTTTATTAGTTTTGCTAATTTCAGTTATCAGCTATTATTTCTTTTTAACATGTTCAATTCCAGCATTTACTTATGCCTATTTAGTGCCAAAAGTTCAATAATTATCCAGTTTAATTTCCAAGCCTTTTGTAATCAGATATTTTCTTCTAACTTTTCCACCTCAAATTAATTCATTTCAATGTTCAAAGCCAATTTCATAAGTTCAAATTTTCCTCTCACTCTCTCTGGTTTCCACTTTTACACACTTTCATCAAAAATAATTCTTTATTTCTTAATTCCAGGGTACACTAATGTCCATGTATATTGCCTGGTTCACACATCAATCACAACTTCATCACTCCAGCGCAGTCTTAGTTTCTCAGACTGTCTCCCATTTTCATGGTGGCTATTTTAGACCACTGCTGCAACTTGTCTTTGGGGAAATTTATCTTGTCAGGGAGGGGAGATGCGGCTCCCCTCAACCCTCCAAGCAGTCCCCCCCCTTCCTTCACCACCCCTCCATGGTGGTTCCAGTCACAGTAGGGACCCTCCGACAAGCAAGCACAGAGCAAAATCGTGCATGATCACGGATTCCATTCCAACACAACAGAAGAACAACCAGAACTCAGAAATTATATACAATATTAAATTCACTTTTTACATCAACAATGTCTATCATGACATCAAAGATACATTTTTGAATCAATTATTCATCAATTAATTAACATATGAGACTTGGAATTTTAAAAATGTGCTGTGTCATTCAAAAATGACCATTTTCAGTACAGCACACATAACTACTTCACTTATCTCTGGTAAAGATATAGATCTGAAGGAACTTTTGACCCAACACCATCCAAAGAGTTTCAGAGCTTCAGAGGATTTCACAAATAAACATCTTCAGCACTTTTCTTAACATTGCCTCTATCCTCTCCCTTTCTAAAATCAAATTGAAAGGTTATGTTAATTCCAAAATAAAATAAAGCGGACGAGATATTTGTAAAATTCTGTTTTCACTTTGTCATTATGGGATACTGAGTGTAGATTAATGAGAGAGAAAAAAGAATTTTAACAAATATTGAGTCAGACTGCAGCAGAGGTGGTATTCAATAGATTCTGACCAGTTCTGGAGAACCCGAAGCAGAAATTTTGAGTAGTTCAGAGAACCAGCAAATACTATTTCTGACTGGCTCTGCCTCCATCTATTCTCTGCCTCCCGAGTTCCAGCTGTTTGGCTGGGTCTTCTTTTGTTGCCCTGCACAGGAGAATGGAGCTGGAAAGCAGGTTAGTAGGATAGGGAGGGATTGGATTTTGCAGTAACCTTCCCCAGGAGTGGGGAAGAAACAGAGATTTTACAGTATCCTTCTCCTGCCACATCCAACAAGCCATGCCCAACAAGCCACATCATGCCCACCAAACCATGCCCAGAGAGCCAGTAGTAAAAAGATTAAAATTCCACCACTGGGCTGCAGCATAACAAAATTGACAAAAGTAAAAAAAACATTTGAATACTTATCCTGTAACTCACCTTGAGTTGCCATCTAAAAGTAGATGGCAATATAAATTTTCCAAATAAATAAATAATAAATACATTTTAAAAAGAAAGAAAGAAGGTATATGTAGTGTAAACATCAGGAAATATTACATCAATATGACTCAAGAATAATCATAGTTGAATAAATCGTACCAATCCAAATGTTGGGGAAATTATATTAAATCCAAACCTATTTCTAAAATTTCCAACAAAACAAAACAAACCCTTTCTCAGAATCCAAATAACAAATTCAAATTATTTTTAGTAAACAAAAGGAACATTAATTAAAAATCTGCTATTTAACAGTTCTGTATGAAGCCAGTCTCAGGTAGGTCTATAAGAGTTGGAAGAATGCCCTGAAATGCATGTTTAAATGGAACACCTAGTGGATTTCAGAAAATTCTCTCCTTTAAAATAAAAGAAATTTAAAAAAATGTTTCAATTAAAATAGGACATAAATACATAATATATTTTCATACCATTCTACTATTAGATCTAGGGTCTTAGCCAATTGCATTAATTTAAAGTAGAGATCATTTCTAAAATCAAAACTAGTAAAATAAAATTAGTAACTTGCCCTGGATTAAATAATCTAAACTTTACCTTTTGTTAAAAGGGGAGGGAATTTCTCTCATCATCTGTGATGTTTGTGTTTAATTTTTCAAAATATTAAAAAAATGAGTGCCTTATAAAAAAAGAGGAGGGATGAACTTCTTTGTATTTTATACACCCACCTGTTTTTAAAAACACAAGTGCCTTAAAGAAAAAATATTCTCTTACCCATCAGAAGAGAGAGGAGGGTGAGACTTTCAATCCCAAGAAATCTCACCATCTTTGTTTATGGATCTGTCTTGGTTTAAGTCAAGTACTAAAAGAAGAAAAAAGTTAGCAGGTAGATGAAGCATAAAATAATATAAATAACTGTCAACTGTACTCTGACCTCCTTTTATAAACTTTATACTCCCTATGTAACTCCTCCTAGCATCTTAAAGGAAACAGTGTTGATTTTGTTTAAGTAATATATTTGAGATCGACTTCTCCAAGGGCACTTAGAGTTACCAGTTGACTCTTTCCCAGGATAGGGTGGAGACTTTTTTAATTGTATTATTCAAAGAAAGGGGTAGGACTATAAGAACCCAGATAGATCAAAGACCAAACAGGAATTTAAAAAGAGCTTAAAAGGAGTACACAAAGGCAACTATGTTATGCGACTGTTCATTCCATAATGGCCATTTTTCCAAGAATTCTGTAGTTGAGCATAGTGTGTGCATTTAAGTTTTCTTTACAAATTTTTAAGAATGTCCATGTCCTACTGACCCCAAAGATTGGAGCTTCTGGATATAGTTTAATGATTGTGGAGGGCACCATATCTGTAAAAGATCACAGGTCTGTTCTTGGAAAAGCAAACTTCATATTTGAGATGGAGACACCAGCAATGGCTTGGTTCTGCCTCAGTAAAGTTCTTTGTGCCACAAGAACTATGAAATTCTTTTTATCTGTTTAAGAAGATAACATAAAGCATACACTGAAATAGTTATGCAGCCTATACGTCTTGTATTCTGTCTGTTTAAATATCATATAGTCAAGTATTGCTCAAGTCAGATTCAGCTTCTGGTGACTTCATAGACACATTTATTTGTTTATTTTTATTCATTTTTATTGTAACTTAATTATTGTTATAAATAACTCAAGGTGATGAACAAACACAACACTCCTTCTTCCTCCATGCATGCTTCTTAGCCACAGTATGCAAATAGTTTGTCATTGTGTTCTACTGTGGGAAAATACCTGCTAGAAGATCTGTTCCTAGCTAAGTCCAAAGGAACCAGCACAATGACAAAGTTGAGATTTATTAAAACAAATTCTTACAAAAAAGGTGCCTCCAGCTAAAGGGATCCAGAAGCAAGACCTTGAAATCATTATATACACCATACATTTATGTGATAATTTCCATAGCAATATGTGAAGTACATACAAGGTGTTATTTTCAATCTGGATATTTTCAATATTCCCTTATCTTATTCTACACTTCTATTAGTATTTTACTAAATACTAAATTAAATTGTAGACTAATGGCACTTATAGCAACCCTTCTAATTCCAGGAATAAACAATCCAGTATTTATGAGTAAAGCTTTGCCTAAAATCTATAGCTCATTTCTAGGTCATCTATTCTCCAGTTAACCTCTTTTT
The DNA here is from genome assembly GCA_023653725.1 of Bungarus multicinctus. NCBI lineage: Eukaryota > Metazoa > Chordata > Lepidosauria > Squamata > Elapidae > Bungarus > Bungarus multicinctus. Next base: position 117,246,819 of record CM042840.1, read on the forward strand.
ATTTGCTTTTTATTATTGTTATTATTATAAAAGAACTTGCTTAATATAATGGTCAAAGTACCAGATTAGGAACTGGGAGTTCTAGTTCTATCTCTGTACAAAGCAGCTCAATGACCTTAGGATAGGTGCACAGTCTCTCAGCCCTAGGAAGAAGACAAAGACATTATGCTTCCAAAATCTTGCTAAGAAATCTCCGGGACTAGTTCAGGCAACTCCAGGAGTCAACACTGATTCAAAGGCATACCTTTCTCCAATCCCCCAAAAGCCAACTACCTTTATAGTGATTACATAAATTAGATAAATAAACACTATTTCCCATCATCTGAAAGAAAGTTATAATACAAACCCAATCTAAATGGAAGTAAATTTAGAGAAAATAAAGAAAGCTCTTTAAATATATATATATATATATATATATATACACACACACACACACACACACACACACACACACACGATGCCACCATCAATCTCTCTCACCAGACTCAAACGAAAATCCACTCCATAGACGAAAGGCAATCACCATCCAGAAATCAGACCATGGCTGTATCACCAGCTGCCACACACCCTGACCCCCAAACCAAGCAAACTGACACACTCCATGAACACAGAGCCAGGCCTCAAACTCGGAGGCAAACCAAAACCCGGAATGTCACATCACAGCCACCTTCTCAGGATATCAAATCACAGAACTCAGGAGGCTACACCACAAAACCTCAGGATGTTGCAACACAGCCAATGACCCAGGAGATTACAATGCAAGACCCAAGATGTTACAAGATTAGAACTCAGAAGGTCATCACACAGCCCATTACGCAGGTCATTACAACCTAGGAGATTACAGCACAAGACCCAGGAGGTCACAACATTAGAACTCAGAAGGTCATCACACATCCCATTACCAGATCATTACGACCCAGGAGATTACAGCACAAGACCCAGGATGTCACAAGATTAGAATTCAGAAGGTCATCACACAGCCCATTACCCAGGTCATTACAACCCAGGAGATTACAACACAGCACAAGACCCAGGATGTCAAAACAATAGAACTCAGACGGTCATCACACAGCCCATTACCCAAGTTGTTACAACATAGGAGGCTGATAGACACAGACAAAACCCCAGCCACACATGTTTTTAAGAAAAAGCCAGCCAATCTGCAAACAACAACTCCATCAACCAATCGAGAAATGACAACACAGCCAACCTCCCCACCAGTATATATAGGGAAACAGCAGCTCAAATCATGCTTTACTCGCACAAGCACAAAGCCGAAAGCACCATATATATTTGTTTTCGTAGATTTTATGGGTACAGGTATGCAGGACTTGGCGTGTTCGGGTGTTTTCCCTTGTAAGATTGAGAATATCTTGGCAACGTTTCGATGAGGTCCCACTCACCATCTTCAGGCTGGTGCTTTTGGCTTCATGCTTGTGCAAGCAAGGCATGATTGGAGCTGCCCTCTCCCTATATTAAATGGTAGGGAGGTGGGGAGGTTGGCTGTGTTGTCATTCCTTGATTGGTTGATGGAGTTGATGTTTATAGGGAGAAGGCAGCTCCAATCATGCTTTGCTCGCACAAGCATGAAGCCGAAAGCACCAACCTGAAGATGGCGAGTGGGACTTCATTGAAACGTTGCCAAGATACTCTCAATCTTACATGGGAAAAGACCTGAACCCACCAAGACTTGCATATGTGTGTGTGTGTGTGTGTGTGTGTGTGTGTGTATACACATACATACATACATACATACATACATATATGTCATATTTTCTATACATTCTGCTATTGGTATCTTATGATTATATTACTTTGTTGTTTTTATGCATATTGAAAGTTTATGCACCAGAGACAAACAAAATAACATTGGCCAGGTCTGAATATTCTATTCTAAAATACGTCTGATGCATTTTTATTCATTAAAGCATTTCCTTGCTCCCTCTCAAAACAAGTAAAAATACATTAAGAATTAAATGTCTTGCAATTCCTGAACACCCCCCCCCCCACATAAAGATAGGGAAGGGAGACGAAGTCCAACCCATAGGAAAATTTATAAAAAGGAGTGTAGTCACCACCAGGTGGCAATGTTAACACGTTTTCATTTTCTTGTACATGCACAAACTTATATCTAGCATGTAAATTTTTTCTTGGTCTAATATGTAATTCTTATATATTAAAAAATATGATCCAGCTTTTCCTTTTTAAATTAATATGCACATTGTAGACTAAATTGCATATTCAGACTTGTATTCCATATGGCATCATATTAACTTTTTCAAGAATTTTGAGCCCCAACAATATATTTAAGCGGGTAACCCAATTAGTAATTTTGAGAGTTCCCACATTATGTTCAGTTTTAAATTAATAAAACAAGCAAAATTTGCATAACATAAATAAGACGTATACTGACACCCACTAACTGCAATTCAAAGTTTAAGAAAACTTAGCATGTTGAATAAGAGCAATTGCAACTGCTAGGTGAAGAAAACCATGTTTGAGCTGTAATGGTAGCACAATTATAGATATTTTTGCTTTTTTTTAAAAAATGATATTTAGCTGGCTTTTAACAGAGCAGATATGATAGCCCTGTTTTAAAAGTCTTGCGTCTTCCTCTTTTTTTGTCTTTTAATATGCATATCAAGTCTAGTCAAAGTTTCTTCTTCATAATCGGGGATTGGAATGATAGATATAAGAATGGTGTCATGGCAGCATAATTTGATGTATCGGGACTTTTTCCCCCCTTCACTAAACCGGCAGGGGTGGGGCCAGCATCCGATGTATCCGACCCGTGGGCCACGAGTTTGACACCCCATAAGAAAATGGAAAATCACATACAGTATAACTTTGTAGTTCCAGGTTCTAAGTAAAATAAACTCTTTGGCAAACTGGAACAGTGCTAGGCAGGCCTATGTAGGGTGTAAAAAACTGGACAACTCTTAGATGGAAATAGAGAGTTATTTTTGCTACCTTCTTAGTATTTAGTGGTAACTACATTTTTGGAACCAAACTAGTTCCAAACTAGTTTCACTGATCTGCTTAGGCATCGGGGTAGATGCAGTCTATCTATGTATTTTGCTTAACAAAGTGGTAAAAGCCAATGATGTTGGCATTGGGATCCTACTGGATGAAGGGGACTGGCTTACCACTTCCATACTATCATCTCTCTCTTTCTCTCTCCCCCTCCCTCCCTCCAAGGATTAGGTCAACAAGTCAAACTCAACTCAAAGGAGACTGTGGAAAAGAAAAAAATAGCACCATTCTTACACTGAGCACAAGGGTGGGACATTTTATATATCTCCAAAATAATTGAAACCAAACTTCTGGTAATGCCAGCATCCATCACCAAGTCTGAAGGATGCTGACAAATGTAGTTTCAAATCAGCTTGGGAGCCACCAGTTTTGTACTCTTGGCATGGCAATTGAAACTTGATTGATTGATGATGTGTCATCAGCTCATTGACTCTTAACAAATAGATATATATTTATTCTCTGTGATGATTTGTCCCTAACTTGATCCTTCAGCTATTCCAATAGTGCACTCTTTGCTGCTGTAACTAAACATATCCACGTTGCTGGTCAACTTCTTCTCATTCCTCATAGCATTAAAGCATTCTTTACAGAACTGGATAGTCCCATAGTGTCCAAAGTAGGAAAACTGAAGCTTGGTTATTTATGTCTTAAGTAAGGATTTAAGGTTGATCTGTTTGATTATCTATTTGTTGTCTTGGCTATCCACAGAAATTATCAAGAATCTTCTCAATACAAAGTTCAAAATTATTAATACTCCTCCTATCCTGCTTCTTTAAATTCCAAATGTCACTTCCATAGGGCAGGAGTCTCCAACCTTGGCAATTTTATGACTTGTGGACTTCAACTCCCAGGATTCCTCTTCAATTCCCAGAATTCCTCAGCCAGCATAGCTTCCTGGGAGTTGAAGAGGAATTCTGGGAGTTGAAGTCCACAAGTCATAAAGTTGCCAAAGTTTGAAACCTCTGTCATAGGGCCTCATAGAGAATATCATAGCTTTCCCAATTCTGATCTTTTTGGCACAGTATAAACACACCACAGCATTTAAATATCTTTTCGAAGACCTTCATGGCTGGTCTAAATAATTCAATAAATCACGCTGGCATTTCCTTCAGCACTGTCCAGATTGTCAAAATTTCTGCATACTGCACTCTCGCCCCCCTCCCCCCAAGAGACACAACAGTTTGTTTGTTTGTTTGTTTTAATAAAGGGGCATTCAGTGTTTTTCCAGCCTCCCTGTTTTCTTCCACTTCCGTCTCTCAACTTGCAACTCCAAGTTCAAACATTGTTAGGTGACTATTCAAATTACTAATTATACCCACTTTGCAGGAATTTGAAATTAAGAAACTGACTAAAAAAGAAAGAAAAGAAAAATTAAAAGAAAAAAACTCAGTTCAATTCCATGCTTGTGTATTCCTGCATGCCTGTTTGCACAGAAGGGATGAAAATGGCTGTACATGAATGTTCTTCCAGCACTGCAAACCAAGAGAAAACTATGCAAACTTCAGGGTAGAACAGAAATCCTCCTCAGAAACGCGTTCACCTTTTTAGTATGGTCGAATTCTTCTTCCAAACGGCTCTTTACTCTCCTCCCTCGCGTCATCTTTCCATCAACCTTGAGACTTTGGTGGACCAATCCGCGTCACCTTCTTTATCTCCCTTCAGCAAGGGGAAGTAGCGATGCCTTCTGCCTCCAACATGCTTCTTTTCACTTTCGCTTTTGACTCCTTTGCCCTAAGCGTTACAGAGCCTGGCTCAGTACAGGTAAGATAGCAAGGGGGGGGGGGGGTGTCGTTTTTTTTTAAAGGACTTTTTTCCCCCTGTCCTTTCTGCCTGCCTGAACCTCCTTAAGCTGTGCATTAAGCTCAGCTGGCTAAGAAAAAAGGACCGCGCGTCGTTCCCTGTAGTTTTTGCTTCTTGAAACTCGATCTGCCACCTGTCATTTGGCGATATTTGTGGCATTCGCAATCGGTTCGCCTTTCCGAGCTTCCCTTCGATAAGGAGAGAACTCGGAGAGCAAAGGAAACGACGTCTGGCTTTGCTGCTCGCTGGAGAGTATTTTGATTCTACCAATGAAGGATCTGGAAAAAAAAAAAGTGGCGGCGGGCGAGAAGTGGGGGTGGGATACTTATCAGGCGTGGTTTTCAAATAGTTTCCTCTACTGTTTCACCAAACAACAATAACCATAAAAAGGAAAGCTTTCTGAGGAAAATCCAGTTGTCTTACTGGAATTACAGGATCTGGTGGTTTTCCTTGAATCACCGGTAATAAAAGGTGAAAGGATTAAGATGATTATTTTATTTTTATGTTATTCCCTACAAGTTGCCCTCCAGAACAAAGATAAGGGAGGATGATTAAAATAGAACACGGACTTAAGGAGCGGTAGATAAGATGATTTACAGCTTCAAATAAACAGAGGTAGGGGCAAAGCTTGTTTTCAAATCCTGCACCTGTCAGAATTAGTAATAAAACCCAGGCTCATTTTATTAGTAATAAAACCCAGATGGATTAGACCTAGAGGAAATCAGTGGGACAAATTGCTATTCCAGTTTACTGGTTATTATAGTGTATCCAATTTTTTCCCAAAGGAACAGAGATGCCATGAGATGAATGCAATATAAGTTGTATTAAATAAATAAATAGCAAGATGTAGTCTCACCCAATAATTTCTTCAGCGTCATTAGTTATTAATAATTCATTATTTTGTCTATCGCAAAGCTGTCAATCCCAAAGCAGTCTTTCCCATTTGGAGTGTTCTCCAAATTGTTGGACTTCAAAATCCCAAAATTTTCAATCAGTAAAATGGCTGTGAATTCTGAGACATGGTCCAATAGATGCCATTATGCCAGGTTTAAGAAAGCTACTTTGAAGTGAGATTGCAAGACTATACAGTTGGGCTTGGTGTAAGAACTTGGATTAATTTGATTAATTCTTCATTCTGGAGAATTCTTCTTGAAGTTATCCATCTCTTAAGTCCCATGGATCAAGTTCAAGTCTTGATTCTTTTTCAATTTCCCAATCTAGCCTATGGCTCCCTTATTTCCTGACAGTGTCTCATCCAAGTACTAAACAGGCAAAACTTCATTTAGCTGTTTCAGATCAACCAAGATTAGGTAGATGCTTTTTTCTAGCTTGGTCTATCCTAAAAATATAGGTTTGTTAGCCTAAAAGTGTTACTATTCATAAGTAAGTACCACTACTGGATTGGCAATCAGAATTGCCTGCAAGAAGATAATGTAAGAATAGTATAATGTATAGTATTCAGCCATGAATTCCCTTCTTTTTTTTTCTTTTTTCTTTAGCTCCAACAGGTTCCTCTTATAGGGATATATTATCATAACATAACATCACAACACATCAGAATACAATAAACATAACATAATATAACATAAAATTAATATAGCATTGTTAACTAACTGCTTTTGCATCAACACTTAATAGTGTGCGGGTTTTTATGAGTTCATTGAACAAAAGTAATATGGTTTGATGTCACATGCTTCAATAAGGACTTCAGAATGAAAATGTGAAGAGGAACATATGAAAGTCGTGTTATTTCCTGGCAGGCATTTCTTGCTTGGCTGGCTTTTCGTATGTCCCCACCCTTGTTAATCACACTTAAATACAATGCAATTTTTTTTTTTAAATGTACCTAACGTTAAAACATTCAGGAACAGAATCAGAAACTGTGGGTATGGTTGAGTAAAGCCAGCCCTGATATAGTGGGTCAACGATGCTACAGAAATAGAAGATGAAAATTATTACAAAATACTTTGTCTCTAGCAATAGGAAACAAGGATAGATGTTCAGAAGAGTGGAATAATCAATTTTCTTCTCTCTCTAATTTGCATGGTACTGAAAGCTACAGTGTTCTAAAAACAAAATATATTTTAACATTTGCTCTTTAGCTTACTCAACTTGTTTTTGAGTTCACTTAAGTATTAGAAAGATTGCACTTAAGAATTTGTGCTATAAAGACTTTGCATTTCTCACCTCAAACCCAACCATCAAGAACAAGCACTTTCTTTTTTTGTTATGGCAGGGATGAAAAATGGCAACTCACTTTAAGCTAATGATTGAAACCATATAAACTGAGATAAGCTTCCTGCAGAAATAATATTCATAATCCTAAATCTTTCTTGCAAGTTTACCGTGTTTTGTAATGACCAAATTAATGAATTTCATAAGACTTTCTTAGCTTGGTATCACCTAGATATTTTGAACTATAACTTCTGTTGTCTACAGCCACCACCACCCCCTTTTAATGAACCTGTAATCCCTTACATCAGGGTGGAGTTGGGCGACTGAACAGAGCTCAAAAATTTACTGGCCAGATGCCTTTCCTGATGCCTATGCAGAGTTCACAGCAGACAGTTACTCATTGTGCCCAGATAGAGAAATATCTGCTGGTATGTAGGATCAAACTCATAGCCTCCTGATTGTGAGGAAAGAGCTCCACTTCTAGGCCACCATGCTGCTCTATCTATAGCCCACTTAACCTATTATATAATACATACACTGTCATCCCAATCCACCTGACAGAATTATTGTTGTGGGAAAATATTTTGTATATCTATATATAGTTATATATTTTGTATAACTGTATATATATATATATATATACACTTTGTATAGCTTAAAAACCTTACACACACACACACATATATATATATATATATATATATATATATATATATATATATATATATATATATATATATATTCATTGCTGTTTTGCACTTCTGGTTAGATGCTAACTGCATTTCGTTGCCTATGTTCATGTGCAATGACAATAAAGTTTAATAAAATAGAAGGAGGAAGATGTGTTGGATATGTTTGCTGCCTTGAGTTATCTGTAAAAACAATAAAGGTGAATACAAATAAATAAAATAAACACAACAGGCTTTTTTCTAATTAAACAGGCTGACTAAAATTAGAAGCAGCTCTTTTTGGCTGCACCCAGCCAGGTAACTAATCCTAATCTTCTTTGACCGATTTTGACAATTTAAGTAGAGTTTGAATTCAGATAGGAGACCACAAGGAAACCCTAACTCTAAATGTTAAACTGGAAAATTGAACAACTACAGAAACAAATTACTAAATGCAATGGTAAACTATTATTGTATTATTTCCTTTTCATAGATGTAACATAGATGTGACTATTACATCACCAGAAATCAAGTTTTCATGTTTATCAGTGAACAAATAGAGTATGAGAATGAGAATGTCCTGTTCCTTTTCTTCTATTAATCAAGTTTCTAGAACTAATCTTTACACATGATCAGAATTGTAAATTCTTTTCAGTGAGATTATGTTCCAAATCTTCTGTGGATAGTGGGAGAGTGGATAGAATATACTTTCGAATATTAAAAAAATCCTAAAGAGGAAAATTCTAAGGTCCTGTATGCTGTCTTTACTACTACTGTACCCCACAATAAAACCTTCTAGGATTTCCTACAAGGTCCCTTATATATTTATCCCATCTCACTGTTACAAGGCTTTGTTTTTAAAGTTTGAGCTGCTGTTCTGTACATTACATTTCCCAACTTAGCTGATTCCTAATATGTTGGACTACAGTCCCCATCATACCTAGCTTTGTTTTTCTTTGTATTTTTTCCTTTTTGTTCCTATATTCAATATTTTGCTTATTATACATTTGATTTAAAATCATTATTAAGAATACAAAAAAAAAAAAAACCACCCCAGAAACCTTTGTTTTGAACTGTTTTGAATAGGATTGTGCTGTTCCTGTATAATGATCAGATTAAGGCCATTAATTTTGGTGTTCTTTTTCACAAATGGTTCTTTTTATTTCTTCCATCCCAAATAAAGTCAAAGGCCTGATTTTTTGTGATCCCTTTTCTGTTTTCTTCTTTCTGTGCCCCATCTTTATTTCTCAAATTCTGGATACAATAAGGATAAGGAAAAGCCAGTTTGTTAAGGCACTAAGTCAGAATGCATGAGTTCAGTTCCAGCCTTAGCCATGAAAGCCAGCTGAGTGACTTTGGGCCAGTCATTCTCTCTAGTCTAATACACCCAGCAGGATTGTTGTTGTGAGGGAAATAGGAGAAGGAAGGTATGTTGGATATGTATATGTTTGTTGCCTTAATTTATTTATAAAATAATAAAAGCAGATATAAAATAAATAAATGAATAAATAAAAGAGATAAGGAAAAAAGGAGATGACCTTCTGTTTAGCAATGTGATCTCTATTCTAGAAAGGAGGAGTTTGGAAACCCACAGCATCCTGATTACACCACAGAATGGGAAACACAAATAGTGCTAAACAGTGAGTTGGTTCTTTATTTTACAAAGAAAACTATTTGGGAAAATAATGCTGAAAGAATTAATGTAATAACTTGATCTAACTTCTGTGTTCTCATCATCTTCACCATGACTACCTCCATTTTGATTTATTAGAATATCAGTAAAAATTGTAACTTCCTAGCAACAAAGAATCATACATTTTAAAAAAAACAGTGGTTAAGTACCAAAAAATTAAGATTCTGCGAGAGATTGCTATTTATTTATTGACAGAAATTATGCTATTTCTGTGAATTTTTAATGTATTTATTTATAACAAAACATTTCCAGTCATTTCAGAATTTATTGCAACTTTGTATTTTTCTGCTGATTATTTAGTATTACTATATTTTATTTATTCTTGTGTTCAGTTTGCAATTCTGTGGGAATTTGATGTAGTCTAAACACTTTAAATAATATGTAAGGTCTTTCTAGAATGAAGAAATGACAGCTTTAAGAATTCAAATCAGAAAAACCAAAAACAGAAATCAATGGTATCTAAGTCCACCTATGATTTATTTATCACTTAACCCTGATTATCAGTTTACTTTTCAAACACTAAGCATATTAGTTATTTATCTTTGATGAATCACTTTCTCAAGAGGAAATAAAGGAAAGGTAATCATATCACCTAGATTTCATTTTTCCACTTAAACCATAAAACATAACGTTGCCAAGTTGACTTTCCCACAATTAAAAAGGGTTGCCACAGAAGGACATGACAAATATAAAAATAAGTCAAAATACTATGTATTTGTGTAATTGTTTTGGAGTGAGGAATGCAGTCTTTTCACTTTTACTCCCTGAAGATAAACAGAGATCATAAGCCTGGATAAAGACAGCACTTTTTTTCTGTGATAATAACACTCATCAGAAATAGTTTTTAGGAAGAAATATGCCCGTAGTAGAAGACTGAAGTAAGGGAAGGTACTGTAGGGTCCAGATACAAAGCAGATGAAGTCATTGATTTTCTTCATATTTCCTTTTTCACTTAAATTCCATTTTCTATGGTTTTTAATCTTTCCTCCTCCTCCTCCTCCTCCTCCTCCTCCTCCTCCTCCTCCTCCTCCTCCTCCTCCTTCTCCTCCTCCATTCTCCAGATGAAGGATGAACATACTGCAAGTCTCTGACCTGGGAAAATAACAATCAGATTTTAATTCTTCCGAATTATTTATACACTTGGTCTGCAGGCAGTGATATAGTTTGGTCATTTTACCATCCTTCTTTCCATTTCAGTTATGATTGTCAACCTTCAAGATGGGTTTCTGGATTTCTGAACAACAGTTTGGTCCTACAATATCACATGAAGCAAAACTAGAGCTTTAGATGGAGTCCTGGCCTCCCACAATTTGATTAAGTTATTTTTCTTTGCCTTTTTCAGACCAACTTTATCAACAACCCCTACACCAAAGTCTGTAGGAGGCATGATCCAGGACCTTCAGGAAGACATCAAATGTTCCATCTGTTTGGAATCCTTCAATAACCCTGTCTCCATAGATTGTGGGCATAATTTCTGTCAAGACTGTCTGTTTATTTATTTGAATAGTTCTCCACAGTCTGAGTACAATTGCCCTGAATGCCGCCATCTTTGCCACCCTGAACACATGAAGCCAGATGCCCGGCTGAAGAGTTTGGTGGAAAAAATTTCACAGTTTCCTCATCTGGAAGAGGTCAACAAGGTGAGATTGCATCTAGATGGAACTAGGAAGCTTTTACTGCATTGAATGTCAAGTGCAAGAAATCATGAGCTAGGATACAGTTTAAAATCACTACAAGTTTATTTCATGGTACCTAGGCACAAGTATCTGATCTACTAATGACAAAGACAAATTGGTTCCAGATAAGGGTCAATGGACTTTAAGGGGAGACTTAGGTCTTTTATGGGGATGTAGTGATTCCAAACTGATGATGCATTTGACCCTCTCTCGGCTCAATGTGGATATCTCCTACATTGCATGTAGTTAGTTAGTTAGTTAGTTAGTTAGGTAGGTAGGTAGGTAGGTAGGTAGGTAGGTAGGTAGGTAGATAGATAGATAGATAGATAGATAGATAGATAGATAGATAGATAGATAGATAGATAGATAGATAGATAGATAGATGTTTGATTGAAAGATAGATTAATCTCATTCAATAAGCAGTGAATATAAGAAAAAGCAGTCTTGCAGATGAGCAGATTCAGAGCCACATAGAACCATAAAGGTGACAACCAGAATCTTGAATTGCATCTGTAAGGCAAGGTGCAGTCAGCTCAGCTCCCAAAACTGGATGGGCACCCAAGTATAATTGAAAATATTCCAGTTTCCTGTTATACTTGAAAACATTCATCATAGTCCAGGGCTGCCACATTTTTCATTAGCTTTAGCTTCCTAATGCTTTACAGGTGCAGCCAAATGTAGATCATGTTATAGTTATCCAGAGAAAGGATGACTAGGGCATGAATGAATGGGAGCAAGACTCCCCAACCCAAGAATAGTCACATTAGTGCACCAGATGTAACTATTCGAAAGTCCACCTGGCTGCAGCTGTCACCTATCTGAAGAAGAGCTATAAGTCAAGAAGAATCCCAAGTTGTGGACCACTCTGAACCAGGTAGTACAATCCTCCATAAAGTTATGCGACAGCACTTCCATTGTTTGGTGTGGGGTTGAAATATTGTTACTGTTGATACGTAACTGTGCTGGTGGATGACACTTCCAATGGTTTCACATAGATATCAAAATAATCTGGGCCACTCCACAAACTAGAAGTCTCTGAGCAGAGCGGTCATCTCCTCCCCCTGATGAGAACCATTCTTTAGGAAGAGAAAGAATTATTGAAAAACAATATATCAGTGAGAACTGACTTCTTCCTTTCCCATTCAAAGTTAAACAGTCCCTTTCCCAAAGTTAAACAGTCCCTTTCCCAAAAAAATCTCACAAATACCACTCCTGTCAATCTGGCATGACCACACAATTGAGCTGCCCTAGTTTCTATCTTCGCCCTCTTCAGACCCATGACCTGTCTCCAACTGAGTAACCATAAAAGTTGTACACAACTTATTCTTACCTGGTTGTCTTCCTTTTCAGAAGATGCCAACAGCTTCATTGGAGTTGGGGCAGCCAGTACAGCTAGTAGGTGTGGATGAAAATGGGGATCTCTACTTGGATTCGGAGGCCCTAAGTAGTTGTTTAGAGCAAGAAGAGGTGAAAGATACTCCCATCTGCTTAATTTCCATCATTGGGGAACAGCGACAGGGTAAATCCTTCTTGCTCAATTTCCTCCTACGGAAACTTAAAAACTTGGTAAGTCTGAGAATAAGTGATTATTTTCTAAGTGTTTTAAAATGATTTTGATTAGTGATGGTCTTCCTATGATCATATAGTGTTATGTAGATTTTATTCAAGAAATCAGCCATATATATGGGTTGCACTTTGCACATTTCAACTTCTAAAGAGAATGAGAAGGGGAAATGTATAAGGCATACATTCTTTATCTGATAAAACAAATGTAACAGCTTAATAAAAGAATATTATCACTGAAGGTAAAGCAGTATCTCATATCTCACCAGTATCTCACTGGCAGAATACAAATGATTCTTCAGGAGTTTTTAAATTCCCAGGAGATATATGCCATAAATAAATCACATAATATAATTAAAGAATAAATAATAAAATGAAGAGTAAAACAAAAGCATGCATTTTATCAAAAAACAAATTGATGAACTTTGCAGAAATAAGGAGAAAAATAAAGATAGTTGCCTAGCCAAGTAATTTTTGACATATTGTGAAATATGTGTTATTTGACTAACCATATTATTGTAGCAGCTCAATGTTTCTTATCTCATTTATTTCTTCCTTGCTGGCAGGCTGTTACAGATGACTCTTGGCTGGGCCAAGAAGATGAGCCATTGACAGGTTTTGAATGGCATCCAGGAACTAAGAGCATCACCAAAGGGATATGGATATGGAATCAGCCATTTTTGGTCTCTGATGAAAATGGAAAGGTAAACATTTGAGAGTTCAACTCAAGAAGTAATTTCCCTTTTCTTTCTGCTTTTTGTCTTCTTCTTTGTAATCTGTATGCCAGTTTTTTCAACAATTTTCTGAATTTAATGCATGTCCCACCTCCTACACAACACAACAGTCCCCAAACTAAATAAGATTTCATTAATGCTACACAAAAGTTGATAATATGGTAGAAAACATAGATCTTGCCATAAACAATGTTGCTTGGCCAAGCTGGAGGTTGATCTAATTGAAATGTCTGCATGATTAATTGGTTGATTTGTTGAAGATATGCCATCAAGTCAATGTTGACTTCTAGCAATCAAATAGACAGTTTTCTTCACAATGATCTCTCCCTAACCTTCACATCTTTCAATGTGCACCTATCATTGTTGTAATTGTATCTATTCACCTTTTTGTTGAGTGTCCTCTTTCTTTCCACTTTTACCATCAGTAGTCTTCTGCAGAGAGTTAATGCTTCATATAATATGCATGAAGTAGTATCTGGTAATTTGTGCTTCAAATGACAAGACTGGATTAATTTGTTTAATGTTCCATTTGTTTTCTTGGTTGTCCATGGTACTTTCAGGAATTTCTTCCTGCACCAAATTTCAAAAACATAATGGAGAACTAGGATACTGTACAGCATTCTGAACCTTGTGTTTGTTGTAAAAAAAACAAAAACAAATTCTGTTCAACACAGGAAACAGATTCTAAAAGGTAGCAGATTTACCAATTATGCAGAATGTGTCTTTACCATAATGTGAAGAGAGGGAACAGGGTTTTAAAAAAAGAAACTTGCTTTTGACAGACACACCTAATATCTGCTGTGCTTTGTGTGATCTCTACCACTTACTAGCTAGTTTACTTTTTGTCTTGTTTTTGTTGCATCTCTTATGAAACTTAGATGAATCAATCGGCCAGGTGTTAACTGAACCCTAGTTTATCTTTTCCATTATAAAATGATTAATTTCCTGTACTTCTGTTATGATGGTTGGATGTTTTCAGTAGTTTTATCTCTGTTTTTTATTCCATTTATCATCATTTTAATTTTTTTAAAACATCAAGAATACTGAGAATTGTAGTTTAACCAGGATAGAAGTCTAAAAGATTTACTATCTCTGCTAAGACCATATCATATACTTTAGAAATGAACTCTGTGTCTATGGTCACACAACATTCCTAAGATGGTTATTAAATAATCCACATCACACAATTTATTGAATATGAAACTAAAGGAAAAGGGTAGACTCAGATTATATATATCCACTTATTTCTCTCCTCTGTTCCATCTCCAGGTAGCCTTGTTTTTGATTGACACCGAGGGCTCAATGGATATAGGGAGAAGCAAGGACAATGGTGTCAAGCTTTCAGCTTTCTCCATGCTGTTAAGCTCCTATCAGGTGGGGTTCTAGAAACCAAATCATCCTTTTTTCCTCTAGACTGTAAAAATAGCATATACTTAGTACACCTTTGTTGTGTTTTTAATTGTCTTTTAGATTCTCAATTTATCCCATAAATTGAAGGACCCAGATGTGGAATACATGGAGGTGAGTTGGGCTTTAAATATTAAAAGTGAGGTTTTGTCCCAGGCAGAGGTGGGAGACAATGCAACATTATCAGGTAGAGGTGATAAAAAAATATTGCTAAAAGAAGGTGGCATAAACCAAAGCCCAGACTTCTGGTATCCTTTGATTCAGGTAACCAAATTGGAAAGATTCTAGATTATTTTATCTGGTTACCTTGACTGAAACGCAAGAATCTGCCAACTGTGATATCCAGGCAGTTCAAATCAGTTCAGCATACTACAAGTAGAGATCAACACCTTGCAAAAGACTCCATAACTAATAGGGTTATGCAGTCTTCAGATCCATTTACAGAAGATGCTGGGGAAGCTGAAAAATGGTAAAAGTAATACCCTTTAAAACACCTGTATCTTTTTCCAGGACATTTGGCAGCTACAGAAAAGCCAAGTTAACCTCAGAAAAGATGTGGCTATTTTAAGAGTTTGATAAATGTTACAAACACACTTCCAAAGAATCTTTTCCAAATTGTTTCCAAAGTATTGCCAAGTCTCATTGTGGAATAAATATTAACAAGAATATCAAATGACCAAATCAGATTGCAAAAAAAAAGCCATTTAAGTTGGGTGATTAGGCATATTGACCTGCCAGGACAAACTGATTTCAAGACAGCTTGATTAATTTTTTGTCCCAATGGAAAACATGGGAACCTAGTAATTATTATCAGATCCCTAAAACTGTTGTCCCAGTGTGTGCATATGTGACCTTCTCTCTCTCTTCCATTTCCTATAGTCCACAATGAAGACATCAGAATAGATCAGGAAAGCCAATAAGGAAATTTTCAAATTTACATAGTTGACTCAGCCATGAATACAACCATTGAACAAAGCTTGGATTCCCACAACATGTTGATCATAGATATCAAATTAACCCATTGTCTGAATCTGCACATCCATTGAATCATTAACTTACCTCTGGTGCTTGGTTCATGCAATTCATTGTGTTACCAAAACACTCCAATTTTACAAGTAATTAAATTTGGTATGTTATACAAATGCAGTTGATAATTCTTTAACTGATTGGCATAAGTTGGTTGTCTCAATAACTTTAAAGATTATTAGCTGGAAAACTAATATCTCTTTGTCTTTGTTTAAAAGCAATAGGTTAAGTAGTTTAAGGTGATTACTGTATTACATTTTAAAGTGAGGAGAGATATATCCCTCACCAGCTGAAAAACAGTACTGTATTTAAGTATACTGTCCTGAATTATCTGGAATAATATAATAATAATAATAACAACAACAACAACAATAATAACCTGGACCCAAATGGGGCTGGACAATTTGGACAGAAAAACAAGGAAGCTTGTGACTAGGGATCATGCCTTGCATCCTAAAAGTGATATTGATCAATTATATTTACCAAGAGCAGAAGGTGGTTGAGGTCTCCTACAAGTAAAGCAGACTGTAGAAGAAGAAAGACACAGCTTGAATGACTACATCCAGAAAAGTGAAGAGCCAATGATTAAGGAAGTACGTAAAGGAGGCCTTTTGAATACAACCAGGTCAAAAGCTGAATATAAAAAAGAAGTAATTGAGAAGCGAATTGAAAACTGGAAAAGCAAAGCTATCCATGGCCAATACCTGAAAAGTATTAAAAGCAAAGCTGACCAAAAACTTACTTGGAATTGGCTAAAATCAGGAATACTGAAAAAAAAACTGAAGGCTTCATTTTGGCTGCTCAAGAACAAGCCTTAGCCACAAATTGCATGAAGGAAAAGATTCAGCATGTCACCACCAACAGCAAATGCCACCTCTGTAATGAGAAAGTCGAAACAGTTGACCATTTAATCAGTGGGTGCAGCAAAATTTCACAAACTGACTACCTAGAATGCTATAACCAAGCTGCCAAAATCATTCACTGGAAACTGTGCCAAAAGTTTGGATTTGAGTATAGTAACAACTACTGGGAACATCAGGTTGAGAAGGTTCTGGAGAATGAAAAAGTCAAGATCTTGTGGGACTTCAGAATTCAGACTGACAGGCACTTGGCCCACAACACACCTGACATAACAATAGTTGAAAAGAAAAAGGTTTGATTCATTGACATTGCAATACCTGGTGGTGCATGAATTGAAGACACACAGCAAGAAAAAATCACAAAATATCAGGACTTACAAATGGAAGTTGAGCGACTTTGGGAAAGAGAAATCATATATTATCCCAATTGTAATTGGAACTCTTGGAGCAATACCTAAAGGGCTATCTTGCTATTTGGAAATTCTGAATTTATCAGACTTGAATACTCTGATTCTACAAAAAACCATCCTACTTGGAACAGCTTATATCCTCCGACGCTATCTTAACAGTTCCTAGATCCTTGGTTAGGACTCAAGCTGTTGAGCTACCAACCAGCCCCAAAGGCTGTGAATCTCACTAAAGATTAACTAACAACAACAACAACAACAACAAATGACAATATCTGCCTATCCTGTGATCTGGAGAAGGATTCAATAGATGGATAAAAATGCCAAATCCAATAAACATCTGGCTAGCTGTGCAATGAGCCATTACCATATCATTTCTAAAAATATAATTTTTGTGTCTCTTTATTTTTCCTGTCATCAGATAGCCAACAGTAAAAACAATAACTCACAAATCATTTATTTCCTAAATCATGGTTTAATTTTTTCTTTGCTACTGAGTGAACAGACAATTAATTTCAGTGAAATTAAATCACCTAATTTAATAGTCACCTACTTCTTTTATCCCACAGATATTTTTGTACATAGCGAAGACTGTGAACCATCAATTCAAGCTGAAGCCTGTTCAGGTACGGAGCCAATCTTTTTCCTTCTTTCTTTTTACATTCATGTAATGTATATTTTTCTCCCTCTTCCAATGTCACCATTCCCTCAGGACCGTTTCCCTTACACATGGTCAAAGAGGCCCTTTGTTCCTGAATTCCTGTTCATAGCAAACGCCTCTTCATCTCTGTTTTTTCTGCCTGGTACTCGCATCTCTCTTTCCTTTTCTTTCATTATGAATACCAATGATTCTTTTTTACCCACTGCTATTTGAAAATGCATTATTTATCTCTATAATGTATTCATTTTTCATCTTGAGAAAGGAGATAACCTCTGAGTAACACTTTTTTAAAGAAAATGTCTAAAATTGGATAGAGCAGGAATTTTTTCTACCATATTCATAAAATAAAGGCTGCTTAAGTAGGATGACTTATTTTTACAAAGCAGAAATCCTTCCTTTCCTTACTGTGCTGTTGCTTTAAGAAAGTTTCTCTCTGCTTGATTTGAATGTCAGAACCTAATCAGGCAGTGAGAAAGTTAGTACAGCAAAATGAGATTTTCATCAAAAGCATGGATAGGCTTGAAGCTTCAAGTTCCATTTTACAGTAATAAGAAACTCTATTCAGAATTATAATTTTTCTAAATAGATGTTGTAAGCCATTAAAAGTCCAAAAGTCATACCTATCCAAAATGAGAAAAAAGCAACCCAAAAGTTGCTACAATTCCCTTGGTGACAACACAGTATTATCAGCTGTACCTGTTGTGGTCTTTGGAAACTGAAAAAGGGGAGGTTGTTAAAAAGAAATAGGAACAACCTAATTGCAATGTGACTGTCACTTATTTAACAAAAGTTTCACTTAGCAACATAAACAAGGGAAAACATTGTCTAACTAATAATGATATGTTTGGTAAATGATTTAAATAAAATGAAAACCAACCTTTAAAAGTAAGACTTGCCTCAGAGAGAGGTGCTATACTATACCTCTAAGGAGAATAGATTCTTTTCATAATTATTCTCCTGCCCTCTATAAGTGAAGAGATGAAACAGCTTTGCTCCCCCTTGGCTGCATAGCTGGGACCAGAAGAAACGATAAGTGAATAAGCTGAGGGGCGTTGCAGAGTGAGAAAGAATCTGATAAAATAGGAAAGACCTTAGAAGATACAGGTATGACCACATTTGAGCCCAAAATTTATGTTGCTAAGTGAAACATTTGTTAAATGAGTTTGCCCCATATTATAATATTTCTTGCCACAATTTTTAAGTGAATCATTGCATTTGTTAAGTTAGTAACCCAATTGTTAATTGAAGCTGGCTTCCTCATTGACTTTGCTTATCAAAAGGTCCCAAAAGATGATCACATAACCCCAGGACACTGCAACATCATAAATATGAATCAGTTGCCAAAATCTGAATTTTGATCATGTGTCCATGGGAATGTGCAGAGGTTGTAGATGTGAAAAATGATAATAAGTCGCTTTTTACAGTGCCATTATAACTTTGAATGGTCACCAAATGAACTGTTGTAAATTGAAGACTACCTATATTTCATCTAGGGCCTAAAGGTCAGATTTCTTTGATAGGGAAGGATCCTAATTTCTCAGCGATATGCATTATTCATCTGTCTCCCTGTTTTAGCAGCATTGATGGACATGCCATATGCATCCTTTGGCAGGAGAAGGTGATAAGATTGAAAATACTTCTTGTGGTTCTTTGTAATGGTAGAATCAGCCACATAACCTCTACTTTCTAACTCAGTTTTCCTACCGTTCAGAGTAGGTTTGTTGTTTCCATGCATCCAGTGGACATGTAGTGGGACCGGAATAGGATGGAGGGAAGTCAAATGCAGATTCTCTTGCTTCTTTGTTGCAGCATCTTGATGTCTTGGTTCGTGACTGGTTCTATCCCCCCACCTATGGATTCCAGGGAGGACAAGTTTATCTCCATGAAATTATCCAGGTAAACCTATTATAGAAATTATAGAAAGATATCTTGATAATGAAAAGATTCCACAGGAGTCCACCTAAAGAAGAAAAACAAAGTGATTGTGAGGTGGTGTTACAATGGTTGCATCTTCTCCCTTCTATTTGTCCATTTAACCTCAGAAGCTGGAGGGTCAACCCAACCACCATTCACAAGCCCTGCAAATATTCAAAAGCACCAACACTTCTTGTTACCTGATGCCCTTCCCTGGCAAGGCATTGGTGATGGGAACAGAAGGCACCATAGCAGGCAAGAATCTCTTTCTTTACATTATACCTTCTTCATGTTCCTCCCACAAGTCTATTCATCTGGAATTTGCATGAATTTTAAGAAGGAATAAGCACAGTGGTTTCATTCTATCAGAAGGAGGAACATTAATACCATAAATCCTTTCTGATTAGTGGTGGAGTTTAAAAACAATTAATCAATTCATTCTATGGCTTGAAATGGAACTGGGAATCTTTGTTTCCTTCATTGGAGCAGAGATGGGGAAACAAACTATGGAACAGGGTTTTTTTTCTATTATCATCATTTAAAAATTGCTCTGTATCCAAAAGGCAATATAAAATGACTGTGCTGAAGCCAACAAGATTTTCCAGAGCCAACAAAATATTTTCCCAAAGTATTTTTTATGAAATAAATTCTTATTCTACAAATAATTGCCATGACCCAAAATCACCAAAACCAATTGTGCTATTTGATCCTTGTGGCAAATAGCAAAATATGTCTTTTTCCAAAAAAGCTCCTCAGCCCTCATGATTAGCACTACTCATGATTGATAGAATCCACTTTGTAAGCCGTCTGCTGCACTCATTTTCCCCAAAGCTTATAAGATTACTAAAAGTGCACAAAGGCCGAGTCTTGGAGATATTAAATAATATTCTAAAATAACAATTTCATTTCTCCAACCACCAGCACCCACGCACACTGCAAATGGGCAGCAAAGATTTATCAGATAGGGTAGTTCCCTTTTAAGGCCAACTCTGTTGCATTCTGGAGTCCTGGGCTAAATTGAGTTGCATTCAGATACTTTCAACCATTATCTTCAGGAAAAGTAAAAAAAAAAATCTTGTGATGGCCAGAACTGTCTGAATTGTTTCTTGCAGGTATGGATGAGGATTTTAGGGGATTCCTTAAGGATTATGGGAATCATATTGCCAGATCAGCTGGAAAGCATGTACAGAGAAATCAGAAGAACAAACCTCTCACTGGGACAGAACTTGCTGATAAGATAAAGGTGAGAGTTATGGGAATCAAATGATGTAAGCAACCTATGCCTTTGAATTTGTGTTTGGCATATAGAGATTTCTATTGTATCCAAAAGAGATCAGTTTCTTGAGGTGTTTCTCAACCTCTGGAATTTTAAGATGTGTGGAGTTCAATTCCCAGAAGTCCTCATATTGGCTAGGGAATTCTGAGAGTTGAAGTCTACACATCTTAAGGTTGTCACGTTTGAAAAACACTTATACAATTACTCCTTCTCTAATACAATTATTTATATAATATTATTTATTACAATTATATCTATGCTATAATATACTGTACAACACTATATCTCAACCTCAGCAAGGATTTCAGCTCGCAGAATTCCCTAACTGGTGTGCTCTAAAGCACACTGTAGTTTTCCATTATTACTTACCAAACATTGATGTCTTCTTATATACAGGTGATCTTCAACTTATGACCATAACTAAGCCCAAAATTTCTGTTGCTAAGCAAGACATTTGTTAAGTGCGTTTTCCCCCGTTTTACGATGTTTGTTGCCTCAGTTGTTAAGTAAATTGCTGCAGTTGTTAAGTTAGCAACATGGTTGTTAAATGAATCTGGCTTTCCCACTGATTTTTGCTTGTCTGAGGATTGCAAAAGATGATCACATGACCCAGCAACTGTCATAAATGTGAGTCACATTGCCAAAGTATCTGAATTTTGATGGCCGTTGAGAATGTTTCAACAGTCATAAGTGTGAAAAATGGTCATAACTCACTTTTTTCAATGCTGTTGTAACTTTGAATGGTCACTAAATGAACTGTTGTTAGGATCTACAGAATATTCTGACTCTTCTCCCTACCCTTTTCTGGGAATTAAAACTGTTGTCACTTTTAACATCCAGCAGATGGAGCACTTACACTTTTTCTAAATTGTCCTTTTTCTTCCTGTACATTTGTTTTCACTGTCCACTTCTTTCAAAGGAAAAAAACAAGTTCTTATCTTTTTGCTGCTGATAGCGGCAGAAAACATATATCTCCTATTCTCCCTCTCTTACCTACGTCAACTTTATTTGCAACTAACTCTGCTACCTTAATGCTAGAGGAAAGGTTCAAATGCAGAGAAAGGAAAGAGCACAGAGAGCTGAGGCCAGTAAGAACAATCTTTGTGATATGCCTTATTCTGGATAGGTGAAAAATTGTTACATGGAGTGGTACCCTAGAATCCGCAATTTGGACTAAAATTGTATGTGTGAATTGACAGGCAAATAGGAAAAATCCAGCACTGCCTCTCCAAACATGATTTCACAGAAACTTAGAGTTAAAATCCCTGCTCAATTCAAAAATCCAAATAAAAATATTCAGGCAAATGATTATTAAAGTACCACTTGAACATATTAAACAAAGGGTAATTCCACTGTTGCTTGGCTCTGTTTGAAGTCACTGGATAGCTACTATTTCAAGCTGGTTGTTCTGAATTTCACGAGGAGCTTTAGTTCCACATTCAGCTGTCATGTGATTTGGTTTGAAACTCGTTACTACAGAGTCAGAGGGAAAGAAATACGGTTGCCTCCCTTCTTTTATCCAGTTATTAACAGGAGAGATCATATGATATATTTTGGCTTCCCTTGGCACACTGATGCAATTGATGTTCCCTCATAGCATATCCAAAATTAATGCAAGCCTAATGAGATTTAGTGCATGATGACACCCTGCCCCCCTGGCCTGCCTTGGCACATTTGTGAGCCTTTTCAGTAGTTGATATATGTGTTCCATGTATGAGTATTTGTGTATGTTAAACAAAATCCTCACCCCTATGGGTGGTATGCATCTTCCTCACTGGGTCTTCCTCATTTTTCTCACTGGCTCTTCTACTAGGGGCCTTGGAGTTTGGGGGTTCTGAATAGGATCTTAGATTATCTTAGTATTGCATTTGATTAGACAGAGAGCTATGTTGCCCCAACTATGCTGCCCCAACTTAGGAGTCACAACACCACATGTTGTTAGCATTACAGGGTGCACTTCAGCCTTTATTTTTTACATCTTCCTTAGTTAGGCCTAATACTTAGGCCTGATACTTCTCTAAATTCTCATACTCCTTCCTGATGTTGCTATCACTTGGCACCACTACATCTCTTGCCACCATTGTCTTCTGGTCCTTGTCTACTATCACAATACTACTAGAAGTACCATCTATTTGTGATAATATATAATTTTATTCAAGATTTCTATATATGTAAAACATAAACATGAAAACATACAATGGCGTGTTGGGGGGAAACCCTGCAAAGTTCAGTATAGACAGAAAGATAAAAAATAAAAATGTAATTAAAGAATTAAAAGAAAAATGTAATTAAAGAAACAAATTCTGATCTTGTTTACAGGAGTTACAAAAAACTTCTAATATTGTTTTTTAATCTGAGTCTTTGGTCCATTTCAATGCCTTTATGTTTTTAATATTTTTATTGCAGTTGTGTTAAACATTAACTTTTAAATTCTAATCATCTCAGAAAAAGCATGATTTTAAACCAAAATCCTACGTGAAAAAAATATGATATGGGGAAAATATTGTGTATTAATCTATCAATATAGTCTGTGTGCAGGTGGGTTCTCTGCATATCTGGAAGTATTCTGAATAGCTATCTAGAAGTGTCTTTTGTTAATCTATTTTTACATGTTGAATCCTCCCTTTTTTATTCCTTCAGGCTTTGTCAGAACTCATGAAACAATATCACACTGGTTTTTCCTCACCCACAGAGGTATTAACTTCTCAATTTTCCTTCTATATCTTTCTCTGGTATATACTTATAACTAGTTTGCACTTTTCAAAAAAGAAAATGTCCTTCTGATCAAGCTCCACATTTGAACAGAATTCTATTGGCCAAGTGTAATTGCTGACTCCATGAACACATCCACATTGTTTTCTGGGCAGCTATATAGAAATGGTTTGCTTTCAACCTTTTCTGTTTCATTTTGTTTTAATCTTAGCCTAACTTATAATTCTAATATTGCTGGGTGGATTCCCAACAAGGAATTAAATGAACTTGATAAACATAATGGGGCATGAAGAGGAAGAGCAAAGATATCTTGCTGAAGCTAAATTGGATTAGGCTTAATCAGCATTTGGATGGAAGAACATCCATTTGTTGAATTCTGTAGAAGTGGAATATGGCATGAGCCTATCATAAATAACTTGTTAGATATGGCTTTGGAGGTCCATAGCAGGAAATCCTATTTTTAAAAGTGGTAGATTAACCAGTGGAACAGCTTGACTTCAGAAGTTGTAGGTGCTTCATCACTGGAGGTTTTTAAGAAAAGACTGGACAGCCACTTGCCTCAAATTATATAGAGTCTCTTGTTTGAGCAGCGGGTTGTATTAGAAGATCTCCAAGGTCCCTTCCAGTTCTATTCTGATTGATTGGATTCTGCAATTGTAACCATTTCCATTAAAAAGGAGAAGATATGAAGCTAAATAGCTGACATGGATGGACCTGATGCACTGTACAACTTTTCTCTTTATTACTTTCCTTGTCTCTTCTGGGATGTGATGGAACTCAAGGAAAGATTAAAATTTTCTGTAGCCACACCTGCTAATATTTCCCTTTTCCTTCTGCTCAGATGGTCTATACCTTCAACCAGAACAACAATAAAATGTTCCAGAAGAAATTTAAAAAGTTCCTCCAAAAGCAGGTAGGACAAGCTCAATTTTATTATAGTTTTCATTTTTTAAAAGGCAAAAAAAATGAGGATTCTGAAGATGCTAATATTTGGAATGTGTTAGAAAAGGAACAAATTTCTATGGTTTTCCTACTGTAAATTGGTATGTAGTGAAGGGAAAAGAATTGACATTTAGTCTGAGTATGGTAGACTAGAATCAGAGATGTAATAGAAACCAGAGGGCTGAGCTTTTAAAGACCAGAATTTTGGTTTCTAAATGATGTGGTCATTAAGTAAGTCATCCACTAATCAGATCCCTATTTTACAACCTTTTTTCTAAGTTGTTAAGCAAAATACCATAATTAAGACTTTGTTAATTATCACATATGTTAACTATCAGCAGCATACAAAAGAATTTATACAAATGTTTTACCATTGGCATTTATCCCCAGCATGATTGGATAAGTTGTTCCCTAATAAATTAGCAAATTATTGGAAATGTAATTATAAAGAGGGAACCTATTTCCATATGTGGTGGACATGCCCTCAAGTTAAAAGTTACTGGTTTAAAATTAGGAAATGGCTGGAGGAAATTACAAAACAGAAAATTGAATTGAGACCAGAGATATTCCTATTACGTATATTAAGAAATAAAATAAATAAGAAACTCCAATATATTATATTACATATAATAACTGCAACAAGAATAGCCTTTGCCCAGAATTGGAAAAGTGACAGTACTTCCTCCGATATTATGATAATGAAAAATGTTTTAGAGTGTGTAGAAAGGATAGGCTTTCAATGGAAATGAAGGAGAGAGAAGAGACAGAGTACTACAAAATTTGGAATATATGGTATAATTGGCTGCAAGGTTGACACAAAATAGGGAGATGAAATGAAAGGTTATGGTGTGATGAAATAATTTGGTATGAATAGGCATAACTATGTATACTTTTGTATAAATATGTAAATAACTATGTAAATATATGAAAATATTGCATAAATCAAATGTAAAATAATTGTAATAATATTTAGTAATATTCTATATACTTGAGAATATGTCAAAATAAGTGAACACTACTACAAATGTGCTGCAATGAATGGAAATATGTTTTTAATTGTTTTTTTTAATTGTAGAATTTGTTTAATAAAGTTTTTAATTAAAAAGAAAGAAAGAAGAAAGAAAGAAAGAAAGAAAGAAAGAAAGAAAGAGAGACAGACAGACTTTGTTGAAAATTAACTAGATCACAAATTGCAGTCATGTGATAACAGGATGTTGCAATTGTTGTAAATGCAAGCTGATTGCTGAGCTTCCAAATCATCACTTAAATTCAAGAACAAGCTGTAAGTCACTTTTTTCAAAGCTATCATAACCTTAAACTGTCATTAAATGAACAGTCATAAATTGAGGACTACTTTTAGGATGTTAGTAAGTATTTAAATACAGAAAAAGGAAATCAAATGATTTTTGATTGATATTGTCTGAGGGTGGACTGAAGGCTGGGTAAATTATGCTCCACAAATATTGGAGTAGATCAAGAATAAAGCTTCTTGTGTTTTGTAAAATTTAATAGATAAACCTTTTAGTAGATAAACTATTGAGCCCTGTTGGTGTAGTGGTTACATATAATATTGTAGGCTAACCCTGACCACAGCCTGGAGTTCAATCTTAAGGCTCAAGTTTTGACTCAGCCTTCCACCTTTCCCAAATCGGTAAAATGAGGACCCAGATTGTGGGGGCAATAAAGTGTTGTACAACACTATGAAGTGGTATATAAGTCTAAGTGCTATTGCTATTCCTAGACTCATAAAACAAGTTAAAATGTTTTGGCAGTTCAAAGCTTATCACAGAGGTATGGGTTGCTTTCTTTCTTTCTTTCTTTCTTTCTTTCTTTCTTTCTTTCTTTCTTTCTTTCTTTCTTTCTTTCTTTCTTTCTTTCTTTCTTTCTTTCTTTCTTTCTTTCTTTCTTTCTTTCTTTCCTTCCTTCCTTCCTTCCTTCCTTCCTTCCTTCCTTTCTTTCTTTTACCTTAATTGACCACAAAAGACTATTGGGAATGTAAAATGGTGAATAAAAATATCCGGGGCCTTAGATATAATGGCAGATTAAGTATATGATAAATAGTGGGATAATAAAAAGCGGCATTGTTATGAATAATGAGATGATTAATAATTTCTGTTTTCTCCCTTTTCTCCATCTATTTCTGTAACCTACCACCCTTTCGTCTTCTACCTTAGGATAAATTTTCACATTCAATATTGGCAAGCCTACGTGTGTCTCCAAATTCGATGACTAAGCGCTTAGAGGAGAAGCAAAAGAAACTGCTCCAACAGTTCCGAGACTCATTTCAGGGTGATGAGCCACATCAGACCGAATTTTTAACATGTCTGGAGTCATACTTTAAGTGTGAAGCTAATGATTTCTTGGAAGATTATAGACGCCGCTTCAAATCCTCTGCTATCAAAGCCGGAGTAGCCATAGGGGTGGGTGCTGTGGGGTTAGCTGGTGGAGCTGTTGGAGCTGGTATAGCAGCAGCCTTGTTGGCAGGAGAAGCCATTGTGCTGGGCACCGGTGCTACTTTGGCAATTGGGACTGTGGCCGGGGCAGGCACTTTTGGACTTGTT
The DNA here is from genome assembly GCA_023653725.1 of Bungarus multicinctus. Lineage (NCBI taxonomy): Eukaryota > Metazoa > Chordata > Lepidosauria > Squamata > Elapidae > Bungarus > Bungarus multicinctus. The sequence goes on from CM042840.1 coordinate 117,273,927, forward strand.
GGGGGAGGAGTGGGAGCTGGTGTAGGGAGCCGCATAGGGAGTTCTAAAAGCAATGATAACAAGAATGAGGCTAAAGATGATAATGAGACTGAATATGAAGAAGAAGAGAGTGTGTCAGATGAGAAAAGTCTTATTAGCTGACGAGGTTCATCTTAAGAATTGAAGCAAGCCCACACCTCCTTCACTAAAGAACAAATATCTACTATAAAGACATAAATCCCAGGAGTCTCATCTCGTATGCACTCTTTTGTCTCAAGAACTATGGAGAATTAGTTTTTCTGTGACCATTCTGGGATAGCCATAAAATAGCATAATTCCAGCACAAATATTTCGACTTGCAAGTGACAATAAAAGACAAAGGCAAATGCTTCATCTAGTGCAGGGGGTGTCAAACTCAAGGCCCTTGGGGTGCTTAGATTTGGCCTGAGGGACCACCCTGGAAACAGTGAAGGATAGGCCCATGGTACCTCTCCCAGAAAAAACAGAGCTCGGGTGGGCTGCACATAGCCCTTTTGAGCTCCATTTTCACCGGCAGAGGGTAGCAGGAGGCCGTTGCAGCCGAAAACAGAGCTCATGAGCCTGTTTTCTCTGGCATAGCACTCGGGCCACCCCAGGCACTCCCAACATGAGCGACGTCGAGCGGGACACACCCATCCTAGCCATGCCCACTCCGGCCCTCTGAAGTCAAATACAACTCTGATGCAGCCCTCAGTGAAATTGAGTTTGACACCCCTGATCTAGTGGTAATTAAAAGAATAATTATTTTCTCTGTATCTCTTCCTCCCATTGGGGAAGGGGGGAAAGCTCCAATTCCATCACCCTTCAGAGAAAGATTGTAACACCCCCAGATGGAGCTGCATCAAGCTATACTAAAGCTTAAAGGTGCGGTTTATATTATGTCACAGTTACAATTCTTCCTGAACAGGAAGACCCTTTGCTTGATCTTTCATGCCTGATCATCTCCTGTCTGGGTCGTTGCAATGGGCTCCGTTTTAAATTATTCAAAATATTCAGTTGTGTGAGCTGCCTTGGGTGCTGATTTGTTTCCATTTCCAATTTAAGGTGCTTGCTATGACCTTTAAATTTCTACATGACATAAGGCCAGATTACCTGTGCAATTGTTTTTACCCCTTATATTGACCACCTCCACCTGATCAAGCAAAGAAGGTATGCTGCAGAACCCATTAGGTAAAGAATTTTGACTCGCAGGCTCAAGGAAGAGAGCTTCCTCTGCCATTGCTCTCACTCTTTGGACATTCTCCCCTCAGAGGTGAGGCAGGCCCCCACTCTCTTGGCTTTTCATAAATGTTTGAAGACCTGTCTCTATTGACCCAGTTGGGGTCCACAGATGAGCACGCAACCATGGGGCTGGCTAATATCCCAAAGCCTCTCCCTGTCTTTTTAATCTTGAACTTTAACTATTCTGTTCCTGCTTTTAATTCTTTTTATTATAATATGTATAGCTTTTATAATTTTATATCTATATATACACTGCCCAGAATTTCTCCATGAGAGATGGGCAGTTTGTAAATATATATAAATAAATTCAAGTTTCTGCTGGCCATCTTAAAAACAGTACATGACAGAAACCAAGTCAACTAAGGAGACAAGGCCTGTTAAAGGTCTATGCTAAAAGAATATCATGTTCATGGTTCCCATTTCTAAGCTCAGGAATCCTCAATCTGTGGGCCATAGCCCATTACCAGTTAGCATCCTGTTTGCAACGGGGCTGCATGAGTAACCAGCTGATGCATGCACATGTGCACATGTACTCAGCCCACTTGCACGAGCATCGGGGCTTGTGGCCCCACTCATGTAAGCAATGGGTACTCGAACTTCTTCTATCACAAAACCATCTCCTCTTTCCACCCTCCCTGCTCTGGGCTACCAACCCGGAAAGAATAGAGAACTCTGCTTAAGCTTTCTCAATGGTAGCAACCTCAACATACCCTTCCCACAACATATATTCCCAATAAATGTTCAGAGAACTTTACAGACGCTTCTGGAAGATATTTAGGAGAGAGATGAACTGTTGGGTTCTGGGATAACAAGATGTCCTTTGTGGTTCCATGTTTTTTAAGTTGTACTACAGTAATAAATTGTTGATAATGATAGTGACTGATGGATGACAAACAAACTGAAAATTTTTTTTTACAACTTTGGCTATATTGACTGCAAATTTACTAAAAAAGCTCCTTACTGAGCTTATGATATACTGACTCTTACGACATTACCAGAATAATAATTTTAAAAAACTTCTATTTTTTTTAACATTGACGGTTTGTATTTTAAAGGCTTGTTTTTATATGTGTATTGTTTTCATGTAATTATACTACATCACCCAGATCATTTTGCGTTAGATAGGCAGTTCTATAAATTTATTTAATAAATAAATCCCAGGTCTCTAACTGGAACCTAAATTTCCAAAGAACACCAAACATCAAATGCAAAATTTTGTTTGTTATTGTGTTATAGGAGACTGGGTGGGGGAAATGAGTAGAGGGACTTATTTTTTTTCACAAAGGAAAAAAATCCAATTCCTACCAGGTTCTTCCTTTATTGTTTATTCTGTTGCCTTAGACAAAATTTCAGCTTCTCTGGATGCCAGAAGCAAACCAAAGTAGTTTGCTAGAGAATGGTTTAATTGACATACTTTCAAGTTCCTAGTTATTCAAGGAGAGGACCCCCAGAATCTTTCTTAAAACAATGAGAATCTGTTCAGGATGACAAATTTTCTCTCTCCAGCCAGGGTATTAAAGGCATCTCATGTTTCTCTACACCAAAAGATCACCAAGAAATTTGGTTCCACTGCCTCTGCTGTCATTATAGTGTTACCATCCTAACCCAGATGATCTTAGGAGAAGTAAAATAACTTTTTTAAAAAATCATTTATAATTACTCCCCCTCTGCCAGGCTTTAAAAAAAAAAAAAACTCTCCTGAAAACAAAGAAAATTGCTTGCAGATCGATGGATGATCTGAATTGCAGCTTGGGCAACTATTTGTGTGAGGATTTCTGCTCTGGGTAGGGCTTCGACTAAAGGATATCGTACAATGCTGTGATTCTATAATTCTATTTTGTCTAGGATCTTCCCAGACAAGCCAGATATACTTCCCACAAGAAGCTCAAGATTGTAGGGTGATAAACATTTTTCTAGCGGTTCTTTTCATTGGGATAATCAGTCCTTTACCTTTGCTGCCATATACACAATTTTATCTCTAGATTACCTTTGGAAGGATTTGCAGAAGGTCTGTCAGATCCCTCAGTTGACACATGGCATTGAAAGCTACCAAGCAGAGAGTAGATTTGTTGCTATCAGGTTTCCGGTGGGCCTGTAGTTTGTTATCATGCTTCCAGTGAGCCTGTAGTGGGAGGAAAATAGTGGGAATGGAGTTTCTCTTATCTCTGGTGAAGTGACTGAATTGTCTCAGGCACATATAGATACTGAGGAGGACAGAATTCCCCCAACCCCCAAGACAGGTGGACATTTAATTTTCCCAAGGGGCCACATGAGAAACTGGAACTGAAACAATATAATCTGATTTGAAATCCTCAAACTCCATCATTTCAGCTTCCCAGGCTGCTTTAGGTGAGGGGTGAGTGCTGCATAGGTGCAGAAAAATGCTTTCTCTCCTTGCCTTCTTAAAGCTGCCAGCCAATTGTAGGAGCACACTGGGACTGCACAGAGCCACACTCAACTTGGCTTCTTCCCCCTGTGGTGTGCTTATTTACATCTGATTTCTAATTTTCAATTTACCTCATGAGGGCCAAACAGAGACAACCAGAACTGAGTATGGCCTGAGAGCCATAAAATGCCCAGGTCTGACCCAAGACATCATTCAGATAAACGTGTTGCAGAAAGCATGAAAAGCTGATATCCTATGTTCAGAATTGGAACTTGATGTTGGCATCCATCTTCTCTCTAGATGATTGTTTTACAATGGCTGCACATTGTTCCCTCTATTTGTCCATTCAATCCAGTGGTGGGATTCAAATTTTTTAATTACTGGTTCTGTGGGGGTGGCTTGGTGGGCATGGCAGGGGAAAGATACTGTAAAATCTCCAGTCAGATGTGGTATTTGCCAGTTCTCTGAACTACTCAAAATTTCTGCTACCGGTTCTCCAGAACTGATCAGAACTTACTGATACTACCTCTGATCCAATCTCATTAACTTGCTGGAACTCAGGAGCCTCTGAGACCCTCAAAAGTAGAAATAGGCTGATGCCTTTCCCTGGCAAGAAATAAGTAAGCTCAGGGTACCACAGAAGGCATTCTTTTCATTATAATCCTTCATGCTTTTCCCATTTGCTTGTATGCCCATTATTAGCATACATTTGCAGAAAAAAAAAGCATTGCTGCACTTTAGCACTCAAGGGAGCTTTTGATGCTATAAATTCATCATTTTAATCTTCGGTAGAATCAAAAAACGGTTTAGAGTAGACTAATTCTCTTGCCTGGAATGACGATAGGAGGGGAGGGGGGAAGTTTGGAGGGACAGGTTCTCATCAAAAATAATATAACAAATAGAAGACTTTTGTAAAACTATAAAAAATGATATTCCAGGCAAGATTTATTTATTTATTTATTTATTTATTTATTTATTTATTTATTTATTTATTTATTCATTCCATTTATATACCGCCCTTCTCCCGAGGGACTCAGGGCGGTGAACAGCTCATCTAAAAACCCCACAAAGAATACAAAAGTTAAAAAATATTAAATTTCAATCGGCTGCTTGATAAAACTAACAAAACCCCACCCCCACCCCTTAAAACCCAATTTAGAATTAATAAAATGGAGACCAAATTAAAACCATCTCAGTCAAGGCCGGCCTGCTCAAAGAGCCAGGTCTTCAACGCGCGCCTGAAGGCCCTCAGGTCCGTGCCGGTACGAAGCTCCGGTGGCAGAGTATTCCAGAGGGCGGGGGCACCCACAGAGAAGGCCCTACTCCTCGGCGCCACCAGACGGCACATAGCGGCCGACGGCACCCGGAGCAGACCCTCTCTGTGGGAACGCACCGGCCTGTTGGAGAACGCTGGCAGAATGTGGTCCTGAAGGTAACCTGGTCCCATGCCATGGGTCGCCCTAAAGGTCAAAACTAGAACCTTAAAGCGAACCCGGAGAGCCACCGGCAACCAATGCAGCTCGCGCAGGAGAGGCATCACATGGGCGCTACGTGACGCCCCCATGATCACCCGCGCGGCCGCATTTTGCACCAGCTGGAATCTCCGGATGCTCCCCGCAGGGAGCCCCATGTAGAGGGCATTACAATAGTCCAGGCGAGAGGTGACAAGGGCCTGAGTGACCGTGCGCAAGGCGTCCCGATCCAGGAAGGGCCGCAACCGGTAGATCCGACGGATCTGATGAAACGCCCCCCTGGAGACGGCCGCGATGTGATGTTCAAGTGACAGCCATACATCCAGGAGGACTCCCAGGTTGCGAGCCCTCTCTGTGGGGGGCAGAACTTCCCCCCCGATAGCCAGCGAAGGTGTCAGCTGGCTATATCGGGGCGCCGGAAACCACAGCCACTCGGTCTTGGATGGGTTGAGCCGAAGCCTGTTCCCGCCCATCCAGTCCCGCACGGCCTCCAGGCACCTAGACATAGCCCCCACAGCATCGTTGGGGTGGTCCGGAGTGGAGATGTACAACTGGGTGTCATCTGCATACAGATGACACCTCACTCCAAGACCACGGATGATCTCACCCAGCGGCTTCATGTAAATGTTGAACAAGAGGGGAGAGAGGACCGACCCCTGAGGCACCCCACAAACCAGGGGCCTAGAGGTGGACCTCTCCCCCCCCCGCCAACATGAATTGCGAACGGTCGGAGAGGAAGGAGGAGAACCATCGAAGGACGGTTCCACCAATCCCCAACCCCTCCAACCGTCGCAACAAGATACTATGGTCGATAGTATCGAAAGCTGCCGAGAGATCTAATAGGACCAGGACAGAGGAGAACCCTCTGTCACGAGCCCTCCAGAGATCATCAACCAACGCGACCAATGCCGTCTCAGTGCTATGTCCAGGCCTGAAGCCCGATTGGAACGGATCGAGGTAAGTAGCTTCCTCTAGGTACTGGGGGAGCTGACGTGCCACCACACTCTCAACAACCTTCGCCACGAAGGGAAGGTTGGAGACTGGACGATAGTTGTTTAAAATAGCTGGGTCCAGGGAAGGCTTCTTGAGGAGGGGGCGCACCACCGCCGCCTTCAGGGCGGTAGGGAGCACCCCCTCTCTCAAGGAAGCGTTGACAATCCCCTGGAGCCAGCCTCGTGTCGTCTCCCTGGCGGCCGAAACCAGCCAGGAAGGGCACGGGTCCAATAAACAGGTGGTGGCATTCAGACCCCCCAGCAACCTGTCCACACCCTAGGCGGTCACAGGGTCGAACTCCTCCCAGATAACACTCACAAGACCTGCCCCGGACACCTCCCCCGGGACCATCCAATTGGAGTCGAGCCCCTCCCGAATCTGAGCGATTTTATCATGCAGAAATCGGGAAAACTCCTCCGCCCTACCCTGCAAGAGGTCATCCCACGCTCTCGGTTCAAGTAGAGAGCGGGTCACTCTAAACAGGGCGGCAGGCCGATTTTCTGCTGATGCAATAAGGGCAGAGAAATACGAAGATTTCGCCGCCCCTATCGCCACAAGGTAAGTCTTAATATGAGATCTCACCTGTGTTCGGTCAGACTCAGAACGGCTCGCCCTCCAAATGCCCTCTAGACGTCTTTTCCGGCACTTCATCTCCCGTAGCTCCTCCGTATACCACGGAGCCACATGGGATCTGTGCCGGGTCAGAGGTCGCAGGGGCACAACTCGATCTAGAGCCCCGGCGGCCAACCCATCCCAGGTCGCCACCAGGTCTCCAGACGAGCTGTGAGCCAGAGACTCAGGAAACGGCCCAAGCTCCCTCTGGAACCGCTCCGGGTCCATCAGGCGCCTGGGGCGGAACAATCTAAGTGGTTCCGCCTCCCTACGGTGGGGGGTGGCGGAACAGAAGTCCAACCTAAGGAGGGAATGATCTGTCCATGACAAGGGTGTAATAACTAACTCCCCAAAATTACAGTCATTCAACCACTGCCCAGAGACAAAAATCAGGTCCAGCATGTGTCCTCCAATGTGAGTGGGGGCAGAAACTAACTGGGTCAGGTCCATGGCCATCATGGAAGCCAAGAACTCCCAAACCAACCCCGAGGTTTCACCGGATGATGGCAGGTTGAAATCCCCCATGACCAGAAGCCTGGGGGTCTCAACCGCCAGCCCGGCTATCACCTCGAGGAGTCTGGGCAGGGCCGATGAGACGTGGCAGGGAGCCAGGTACGCCATCAAAAGACCCATCTGAACCCCTTGCCCCCACTTCACAAATAGAGATTCACAGCCAGCCATCTGAGGGACAGTGGCCTCCCTAGGATAAAGGGCTTCCTTTATAAGCACCGCCACCCCTCCACCCCTTCCCTGAGCCCTAGGCTGGTGAAATGCAAGGAAACCTGGTGGGCACATCTCAACCAGAGGGACACCACCCTCTGGGCCCAACCAGGTTTCGGTAACACCTACCAGGTCCGCGGCCTCCTCCTGAACCAAATCATGGATCAGGGGAGCCTTGTTAACCACGGACCTGGCATTGCACAACAGCAGCCGGGTATTCAGGGCCTGAGAATCCAGACAACCAGGGCTGCAGGATGGGTATGGAGGGTCGGAGCGCGCTACCGCTTGCAAACATCGGGAGCGCGATCCCCTTACTGGATATGGCCCTCTACCCCCAGCATATCTGCCTCTCCTAAATCTCTGCATTTAGATTTTTGTAATTGTGTAGAACTAAAAAAAGTGATATTCCAGGCAAGATTTAGGATGTTTTTAATTTGATTTTATTCTCTCAAGAGAACTATGAATATGTCTTGATTACCCTCTTTCAGGGGTGGGATTCAAATTTTTAACAACCAGTTCTGTAGGCATGGCTTAGGTGGTGGGCATGGCTTGGTAGTCATATGACTGGGTGGACATGGCTTGGTGATGTGAGTGATATTGAGTTGGCCACATCCAGACAATGTTATTGTCTGGATGTGGCCAACTCAATATCACTCACATCGAGGCACACATCTCCTCACCTGGCCTCTCATGATTGTGGGGATGCTGCAATAGTTGTATGTGTGAAAAATGGTCATAAGTCACTTTTTTCAGTGCCATTGTAACTTTGAATGGTCACTCCACATAAGCAAAGTATTAGCAAAGGAGAGGAAACAACTCCAGAGAAGTTCCAGAGACAGGAAGTCTAGTCCTCCCAAGAATGTAATAAGGGTTAACAGAGAGGCAATTTCTGTAAGCAACACCAGAATGTTTCCTTCCTGCCTTTCTGACAGGGTTAGGCCAGTAATTTCTTCTAATAACCGATTCTCCGAACTGCTTAGAATGTTAACAACCGGTTCTAGCAAATAGGTACGAACTGGTACGAATAGGTACAAATCTCACCCTGCCTTCTTTCAAACTATTTTCACAATATCAATAATAGTCATTTTGCAAACCAGTGAAAATGAAATAATAAGAATTCAATACATATTTATTTTAATTTTGCTTTTATTATTTTATAATAATAACTCAGTGTGACAAATCTATCTAACAGATCCTCCTCCTATTTTCCCCACAAGAACAGAGGTAAGTTGGGCTGAGGTCACACAACTGCCTTTCATGGCTAAGGCAAAACTAGAAGTCACAGTCTCCTGGTTTCTAGCCTGGTACCTTAAACACTAGATCAAACTGTCTATGTATTACACTAATATGGGAGAAGATAATTATGTAAGCTAAACTGAACTGAATTGAACTAAATCTGCAAAGAAAAATAATTTAACCACTAATTTTATATTTTCATCTTATTTAATTAATTAATGACATTGAACTTTATGACATTGAAATAATTCCTTCTTTTTCTTGTGTCTTTTCAGTCCTTGCTTTCTATTCTTTTTATTTTACTTACTGAAACAATTCTGTTTCCAATTCTGAAATTTTGAGTAAAATCATGTCATATCCTTTTATGAGCATTCTCATTGATACAGAAACTACTAATTCTGAACAGATTAACATACAAAACGGGACACCAATACTTACTTTTGCTTTGCTTTTCTATCGCAAATTTCTAATATATATATATTTTAGGTTGAGAGATTTCTATTTTTCTATTCTTGTACTATCCACTCTGGCCAGTAGGAGGTGCAGTATCTCTGTGGAGATGGTATTCTGCATTTGTCACAAGAGTCTGAATTATTTCTTCTAGGCATCAATTAGGTTTCAAAGGACATTTGCCGGATTATGGGAATGATATTGTCAAATCAGATGAAATCACAATCATGTGACTGCAGGGATGCTGTAACGGGTACAATTTCAAGGGCCGGTTGCACAGCTTCTTTTTTAAAACCCACATAAGTTTGAGTTATTGAACAAGTGATTGTTAAGTGAGTTCTACCTTAATGGAGATAATAAGCATGCATTTAATCTCTAAGAGAGTAAGTACATTTAAAATTTCTGTGCACCTAGTTTTGAGATCTGGAAATACTGAATATATGAAGAAGAAGCAAGCTCTTGTGACTTAGGAAACCTACTGGATATGTATGGAAACAGGAAAACAATGACAAAAAGACTGGATAAGAACTTTTGAAGGGTTTTTTTCTTAGTCAAGTTTGGGCTAAGCCTATTTTAGAGATTTTCAAAACATTTTGCATGAATTCTATCTAAAATAACAAGAATCCTTGAACTTTCAGCAGTGAAATTCATTTCATAAAATTCAGAGACTACATATTACTAACTGTGTAACCATAATTCCTGGCTTCTGATTTAGAAATTAGGGGAAAGAACTTGATGTCCTCATCCTTCTTTCAATGTTCACATGTGCAAGTGAATGTCTGCATAGGATGTAATCTACATTTGATCAACTATTCATTTATTTATTTTGTGTATGGCATACAATGTCAGAGAAATCTATACATGCTAGACAGACAAGGCAGTACTGATAGTCTAGAATGCTAATTCAATCTATTCAGCACATACACACCTGTCCTTGGTGCACTATGGAGGGCAAATTAACTTTATACCAATTAACTAGTGTCACTGGGGTTGCTGTCTCTTCCAGGTTCCTCAGTCGGTCTCATCTCACCTTGTTTGGTGATCCCTCCTGTCCAACCATGTCTAGTGCCGGTTTCCCTCTTTATACATATGAACAGAGTTAAGTTTTTCCCATCGCAGTGGTACTCATTTATCTATTCGCAATATTGCATTCTTTCGAACTGCTGGGTGAGTGATAGGAGCTCACAGTGCCTCAAAGAGCTGAGCTCGAACTATCAGAGTGCAAATCATTTCTGGCCAACAGTTCCAGCATCATTAAGTCCCTGTACAATTCCTTTATCAACTATTCAATAAAGTCTTGATCCAGTTATTTGGCTACGTTCCCATTACCCAAGATTCCAGTGTAATATAGCTATAGTTTACTCAGTTTTCCTGAATTTGCATGACACATAGAATGATGAATAAACCAGATCCAGCTGAATACTATTACATGCACAGTATCTGTGTGCTGCTATATTCTGTTTTTTTCCCTATCTTTACAGGCAAATTCTATCAATATATAGGAAAGGACTCTGAAATGTGCAATTTGTTCTGAATGTATAGATTTACCTCAGAACTGAAGTCCAGCCCTTCCTGTTAAAAAAAAAAAGATTTTATAGAAATCCAGAGTTGGAATGCCGTTAAATTTGAATTCCCTGCTCAGTGCAGGAGTCCCATTTAAAAGCTTCCAGACAAATGGCTGTTGAGCTGCAATTTGAACATATTAAGCAAAGGGGACCCTATAACTTCTCTGGTAAGGTAATCCTACTGTTGTTTGACTCTTTTGCAGACAGTGAATAGCTACCAAGCTGGCAGTTCTGAATTTCATAGGCATACACTCAGAAGACAGGAACTTGGTTGCTTTCCTTCTTTCATCCAATTATTAAGGGGAGGAAACATATGATATGTTTTGGCTTATCTTGGCACACTGATGCAACTGATCGATGCCTTTGATCTCTCTCAGCATGCCCAAAATTAACACAAACCCTACAAGTGGCTGTTGCTAATCTTGCTTTCCACACCTGAAACTTTTTTATCCAAATCAAGTTATTTAAGATATTTCACAGAAACTTTCTCACATGTCTCAATTTTCCTGAATTTATGTAATATTCCAATCTTGTTTTATTTTTATTTTCCTCCCAGGTCTTTTCTTTACAATAATAATAAAAGTATTTATTATATATTTTTATATTATTATTGTTGTTGTTATTATACTTTACTTACTTTACTTTTATACTTTATTATTACTTTCTGCAGACATTCACTTTATATTACTGTAATATTTTATTACAGTACTATATTATACTTTATTTTATTACAGTACTTTATTATACTTTATTTATACATTATTTTTTACTATGCAGATATTCACTTTATATTACTATTGCAATGCTTAATCATTTCTCAGTTGTCTGGAAAAGGGTATTAGAATACTTAGACTTATATTTACTCATATGTGAGTGTTTATGTGACAGAGAAAAAGTTGTGCATGTTTGTGTGTTTTGAGGCAGCCCTCAGTTTATGACCATAATTGGGAGCAGAATTTCTTTGTTTAGCAAGGCAGTTAATTAAATGAGTTGCACTTGATTTTATGATATTTGTCACAGTTGTTAAGTGAATCCACTGCAGTTGTTAGATGAATCACACAATCATTAAACAAATCTGGCTTTCCACATTGATTTTGCTTGCCAGCTGGGAAAATGACAAATGGCAATCGTGTGACCTCCAGGATTCTGCAACTGTTGTAAACATATACCAATTGCCAAGAATTTGAATTTTGATCACATGATTTAGAGGATACTGTGAAGCTGTAAATGCAAGGACCAGGTGTAGGTCATCATTTTTCAGGGCTGTTATAACTTCAAATTGTCGCTGAACAAATGGTTGTAAGTCAAAGACATCCTGTATACATGCAGGGCTCTAGGCTGGGTTATAGATTTATAGTATAGTCCACATAGACTGTCATTTGAAGAAGACTATTGTTCATCTTATTTTAACTCTTTTTTTTTCCTTTTGGGGTTTCTTAGATGCCACCAAGCTTTTCTTTATTCTCATAAGTACTATTTCCCCATCTTCTATATTTCCCCATCTATTAAAAATGATAGCATCTTTTAAGTTTACCTTAATGTTATTCTATGGGTACACTGTGTGTTTTTCTTAATAATTATATGAAGTGGTTTCCCAGTGCCCTCTTCTGTTTTGTTTTGTTTTTAATTTTTCAGTCTAGCCCACAGTTTTGGTATTTCCTATTATTCTTCTACCCAAGAACTCACTGATTCTGACACTGCTTTATTTTGAAGCTTAGAAAATGCCATTGCCTGATACCATTGCCTGTTAAGTTTGAGTTCCTATGTACTCTTGCTGAAGTATACTACTCTCCTACTAATGGATCATCTCTTGATTTTGCTCAGAGAACAATTGAAATTAGATTCTTCCAAATATTTTAGAGTTTTACAATCCTTGATTATCAAGTATGTTGGCTGGATTTTGTGGCAGTTAAAATTAAAAAAGTATGAAAGGTACTATCTGTCCTCAAAACTAGACATTCTAGACCTAGAAAACTCTAGACCTAGAAAACCTAGAACTACGCTGTCTTTGGTCCGATCTAAGTATAGTATATAAAATCATACATTACAATGTCCTACCTATCAATGAATACTTTAGCTTCAACCGTAACAATACAAGAGCACACAATAGATATAAACTCGGGGTAAACCGCACCAAACTTGACTGCAGGAAATACGACTTCAGCAACAGAGTGGTCAATGTCTGGAATACTCTATCTGACTCTGTGGTTTATTCCCCCAACCCCAAAAAATTTAACCTTAGACTGTCTGCTATTGACTTCACCCCTTTCCTAAGAGGTCTGTAGGGGGCGTGCATAAGCGCACAAATGTGCCTACCGTCCCTGTCCTATTGTTTCTTTTTATCTTTCTTATATGTATCCATTCCATATATTCATAATTATGTTTATACTTATACCCACTATCTTGTAAGCGATTGACAAATCAAATCAAATCAATAAATCAATAAATCAATAAATCAATAAATAAATATTTTAGAGTCTTACAATCCTTGATCATCAAGTATGTTGGCTGGATTTTGTGGCAGTTAACATTAAAAAAATATGAAAAGTACTATCTGCCCTCAAAACTAGGACATTGTAGCTTCCAATACACTGAAGGCTATCTATATTTTTAATATTTCTCACCTGTATTCTGTATCTGTGTAATCAACCTATCTTCCCCTTCCTTATCTCCACCATCCCATTTAAAATCCTTCATGAGTTTAGCCACTCATGCACTTAATGAAGCAAATTGCAGCTCATGAAAGCTATGCTTTTTAATAATGCGTTAGTCAGAAAAATTGTTACCAGTCTCTCTCTGGAAAGAAACTCGAGGAAAAATTAATATTTTGAACATCTACCACCGTTTCCCTTTGTCCTTCTCATAGATGACTGAAATTTTATACAATGAAATTTTATACATTGAAATTTTATACAATGAAAGAATCTGAAAATATTTAAAGCAGAAATTTCAGAAATCATCAAGGAACAGATGGGAAGAAAGGGAGAGACCAATCTAAACTTTAGGAAAAAGACAAAAGAATAACAATTTTGAGAATTTGAGAGAATCTGATTTTAGAATGCAGTAGAGGTGGAACTAATTTTTATAGCTTGATTACTGTAAGTTTAAATGGAGAGATCAATAAAGCTCTAAGAGTTAAAGTTGCATTGCGTTTTACTAATTAGATCTGAGAGCAAAATTGAAGGATGGGCTTGGCAGGAAAGGGAAATGGTTTGAAATTTGGGCAGAGTATAATAAATTAGGATCAGAATATGATATAGATGTAATAAAGACTGCTTAGAAGAATATGATAGTTCATGGCCAGACAACCACATGGCTAAAGTAGATTTTATATTGACCAGAACGTTCAACTAAGAATAATAACAAATATGTTTTGTGGGATATGGCTGGTGAAAAAAGATTACTTTGGATTTATATTGTCTGAGATAGGATTGTAAAACTGAAAAAATTGATATTTCAGAAATAATATTAGTTGAGGTTTTGTGAAGTTTAGAAGCTGAAATTTTACACCAGATGTACTTGGATTAACATTTTCAGTTAGCTCCAAAATTCAGTTCACCAAACTGAGTTTGGATTTAAAAAAAAAAAAAACTATAACTGATCTCAGATGGTAATTGTGAATTTGAAATGGGGGTTGGAAGGAACCTGGTCATACAAGAAAGACAAGTAAAGGAGCAAGGGTGAGGACTTAATTTGTTGACTTGTAAGTTGATTAATGTTTCCTTTCCCCTTCCTTATCCACTTCTATACTGCTTCCACTTCTTTCCTCTTCTGCTGTTTGCAAGCCCAACATCCAACCCTATGACTCAGTTCCTTCTGAAGAAGCAGCCGAAGCTAGTCCAAGAATGCAATGAATCACTTCAAAGTGGTTAGCCAATTCTGACCAGTTTCACCTCATTATTGGAATCCCAATTGCAAGATAAGGCTGAAAGTTTTCTGAAAAAGATATCCATCATTACCAAACCATTTGCTTTAAAGCCATTTTACTAAGCACTGGTAATTTACCACTGAGACTATAGGAGGTGCAAGCACCTTTGCGCTGTTGGAAAAAGAATGGGAGCTACTGTGAGGAATAGTATTAGGAAACTGTGAGGCTCAGAAGGCTGAGAATGAATATTGCAAAGTTGAGGAAAAAAAGATCTGAAAGATTAAACGAAGAGTCTTCAAATTTGACAGTTTTAAGACTTGTGGACTTCAACTCCCAGAATTGCTCCTCCAACCATGTTATCTCAGGAATTCTGGGAGTTTAAGTCCACAAGTCTTAAACTTGCCAAGTTTGAAGACCCCTGGATTAAAATCTTTTTCTCAGATGGTATACATCTTAAGGATTGGAAAAATCTGAAGTCTGTAACTTCTTCTGCTTTGGCTCTCTTGTTTGGCCACGTATATCCCAAAGGATAGGTTACACATGAATTTATCTATCCCCAAAACTATGAAAAAAGATCAATCCTTTATTATAGCACTATTAAGGAATAACAACAAAATAACATACTTGTCAGCATTAAAATTTTGATTTGCTGGTAATAATAAAAACTAGGGCAGCATGTTTTCTAGTGGTAAAGAAAAACATGCTTTCACTGTATCTCTCCCTCCTTTCTTTGATAGACTCTGGATGAATTGCCCCTTCTTTTTCATTCCATGTATCTTTGTTGTAACACCTATCCTAAGGTAATAAGCAAAATGGAGTGTTATGGACAATGCCATCCTTGGCTGACTTGTAGAATCAACATAGCCATGGAACTAACTACTTGTTAACATCTATTGTATGTGAAATCCACTCTGGGATTCCACTTTTAGAATCTTATTGATTTCTTGATTTCATGTTTCATGTCTTTTCCATAAAGAATAAAAGAGTTTCTTACAATGTAATTTAAGATATGACAGTTACACTCATTCACTTATCTTAATTTGCATGGATGCTAATGACTTGTTCTTACCTCTTGTATAATCTTTCCAGAAATTAATTAATTTAACCTTTTGGCTTGGATTTTCTACATCCCTTTTTACAGATGACAGATCCAAACTTTCACTGTTGTAGATCTAACCATCAATTTATCACTCTCTCCCACAACATGCTTTTGCAAGATCCAAACTGATTTCTTTGGAACATGCAAAAGAACATCAGGTTTTCTGGGATCTCTGCCCATTTCAGTACTGTAGCCTCAGGTGTCCTATAAACTTAATTGCTTAGAACAGAATCCAGATGTTGAACAGCCTGTAGTCAAAACAAGTTTTTTGGCAATATACGAGAGCAGGCTAGAAGGAGGATTTTCATTTTCAGATTTTTACTTTAGAACTTGGACTATGTCACTGTCCAGACAGATGCTGTAGAAACAGTTTAATTATTGGGTAGATGTATTGGGGGTGAGGTTTGGCCCAGAAAGGGTGGCCTTAAAATCCTTTATACTATTAACAGTTCTACTGATCTCTCAATTTTCCATATTTGGAGAATAAACTTTATTTATTTTTAAAGCAGGATAATTGCTGTCATGTTTGGGAACCTTTTCCCTGAACCTTACAATACTTGTTCCCATCTGACAGAAACTTCCAACTAGATGTGACTTCTCTGATCATTCTTCAATGTTTTCTGAGTTTTGTCTTAAATCATCTGGTCCCTTGTAGTTTTGAATATTATAAATTCTTTTTTTTTTAATTTTTTAATCTAGAACTGGGAAATGGGTAAAGCAGGAACCTGGCTTAGACGAGCCATGCTTCCAGTTCTACCAATATACTTTACCTCATTTTTATTAATATGAAGCAAGGAATTATCCTGAAATGCTACCGTAACTTTCATAGCCTCCTCCATTTTTTTTCCTGCTGGGCTTCCGAAGAGGAGCAGTCAGCTAGAAGAGATGGGGTTTATTTCTAGTATGTTCCCAGTACAATTTTTGATTTGGGACATTGAAATGGCAGGTAGGACCCATGATCTGTGATATTGATGTTGGTGAAACAAACTTAGGTTTCCTGGAAGAGCAGGGATGTTGGTGGCTACCATAACTGTGGTGATTAGTAGGATAGTAAGATATGGTATTGGCAATTATCTAGTTGTGTTGGATCTCAGTAATGCAGAGCCTGAGAATTGGGTATCTTTATTGAAAGTTGTGTTCTCTGAGGAATAATTTGGTGTAGGATGCATGCTAAAGGTAGGAAAACAGAGTCAAAGTAATGAAATACATTAATAATTGGGAATTCAGTCTATAAGATTCAAGTGGCCTCTAGAGTAGAAGATTGGGAAAAGCCATCAGCTGTCTTGGATCTCAAACACGGCGTATTTTCATCTCACTTCTCTTGAGGGAATAGTAAAAGCCTTTCCACTGGAACCAGTTAATGCCATTGGCATAAGACAGATGTGGTCCACCAAGATAGAAGCCATTGAGGTTGGAAAAATGGCAGCTCTTGAACCACCAGGCACCTGATGACAGAGCTGCACAATTCTGCACATAGAGATCTTGGTCACGGTCAAATGTGGAGAACTTCTGGCCACTGTGATAGGACAATGAATCACCTGGTGGGAACATCAAGTGAAATAATGGTAAAAATGAGACTTCATGAAGGTGGTAAGAATAAGGAGTAGTGCCCTTGCTGTATATTTGAAAGTAGATTCATAGGAGCCTAAATATACCGGTCAGAGATAGTTGGTACTGGAATGTTTTCATGCACATCTCATAACTTATGTTTCAAGATTGGATGCAACATGCTGTAAAAATCTTTTAAATGACTTTTAATTTTCCCATAATATACTTTGATCCCATATACCAAGATACAGAAGAAAACATCTGTCTTAGGGAAGAAACATTACTGGTGTAAACATCTTGTTAATTCAATTTGGGTTTATGTTAATATTTGGATCTCCCTGGCCCAGAAGAGTTTTAGGAAATTATAGACCCAATATATCAGAAATAAAGCAAACTGGGGATGACTGATCTATATACTAGACTGGGGATAAACATTATCCTAGTATTCATGGTAATACATAGATCCAAATTTATTGTACCCAAATGTCAAATTACCAAGTTTCAAACAAGAACATGTTTTCCATCTTTAAAAAAAAAATAGCTGCAAATGTGGCACAACTATCATATTGTAAATAGGGTTTGCTACCCTCATTTTGTGACTCAGTCTTACTCCATTTGGTACTCAAATGGAATTGGAAACCTGGGATCTCTTACCTGCCCCTCCATCAGTAAAGCCAGATACATGGAGTGTGTAGCCATCCTCTTCTGCACTGATTGCATTTGGGGAAAGGGAGAAGTCAGCATATTTGGCAAATGCGGTATTATTCTCAAAGTCCTCTAGCTCCACACGTAGCTCATACTTTTGTTTCAGGGTGAGAAGGTGGATATTTTGTAGTCCTAGACCAGGTGGGAATTAGACAATCATTTGTGAGTGCATAGTTCTGATGCCTTGGCAAGAAGTCCAAAGCACCTCATTTATTTTCCTACCCTTTGGGGATGACCCCCAAAAGTGCTGGCCAGGCAGAAAAGCAAGAGAATTCTTGGCTTAGCTTGCTGGCCTAGATTCATAATAAACAGAGCAATTGCATTTCATGATGTAGTTTTCTGGCTTCATCTGCTTAGGAGAGAAACCCAAACATTTTACATTCCAAAAGTTTCTGGCAAAAGGAGATGTCTGGATCAAGAGATGCATAAAATTATGAAACTGGGTAGAAGCCAATGAGGGAAACGGTGGGAAAAACCAAGGGCTTTTGGTAGGGGCTCTTCAGAGAGGAGAAGAAAAAGGAAAAAGAAAAGGAGTAGGAGGAGAAGAAGAAATGTTCTTGTATCCATTCATACTTACCAAGCCAATATTCACCATCTGCTTTGCCAAAGCCAAACTTGTAGTCATTCCATCCACGAAAGAAACTGATTGATCCATTGAAGCGTTTCTGGAAAACCTGCAAAGTATATAAGAGTTTTGAGAAAAGACAATTGTTAAATTAACATCAAATTGTCAACAGTTGCTCTGAAGCTTCATTCCTGTCAACACCATGGAAAGGAAATAGTCAAGGAGATTATACATTATGCTAAAACATGGTTAATTGGATAATCCAAAATGATTCATACACTATGCTAAGCCTTACTCTTAACAGCCTTGGTTTAAGCACACACACAATATTCATCACCCTCCTATTTCAAATGCATATTTGCTTGTTTGACTTCTGGTCTTTATATTCTGGTCTTTTCTGTGCTGGACACTATACCACTTCTACACTAGTTAACAAGGCAAGGAAAAGCACTGAATTGGTTATATCTATAGAAGGATGGTGTTCTTTTGTGATGTTGTGGCCTGCATCCATAAACAGGAAGACATCATACAAAATGTGTGTTCCTGGTTAATCCTAAATGCTCTGATGTTCAAATTAGGGAGTGAAAAGACACACACGAGAAACAGATACTTTGGCCCCATGAAAAAGAGTAGGGTCTGAATTTGAAATATCCAAAATCATAGTCCCATTTGACATTAGAGGTCAATGAGTTATTTTTTGCCAATTCCTCTCTTCTAGTTCAATTTATCTGAGAGGGGTCTGTGGTGATAAAATGACACATCCTTCCATATTTGTTGTCTTGAACTCCCAGAGGAAAAATGCTTGCAATATAAATACTACAAATTTATTAAAGCTTTATATAGAGCAATATCAGCATCATAAATGATACTGAAACTACAACTGGAGAACAGGCCAAGATCAAAGAAATCAAGGTTATGAGAACTTCCACCAAACTAGCACTGAACAGCCACTACAGTCCTTGGATCTCTTGTGCTTCCATAGGATACACTTTCCCATTCTGTTTCCATCCCAGGGACTTCATTACCGTCCACTTTCCATCATCTGTGGTCATGTCACAGTACACGGGGACAGGGACACTGGGTCCTGCTGGAAAGATGAGGTACACGCCATCTGTTTCTGAACCTTGATCATATATGTCCTCACAGTCAAGTGGAAAGGAATCTTCTCCACAGGCTTGAGATTGTTGAGCTGTCCCATTGGGAGAAAAAACACATTACTTTAAATTTAAATAACCCATCAAGCATATGACATTACTTTGGCTTCAAATTGACCATTTTGCTTTAAAGCAGAGAATTAGTAGTCCAAGACAATAATTATAAATCTATTGCTGTTATTATTTTGCAAATATAATTTTTTTGTTCAAGATCACCTTCTATTTGGGCAAATGTGACATTCCTGAGAATAGTTTAAAAAGTTAAGAAATACATAAAAATACTACATTTTGTTAATCAAAATTTTGATTTTTTTCCTTCAAACTTTGTATTAAAATTTATATATATTTCAGTACATATTTCAGTACAAATTTAACCACATTTTTGACTTTCACTCAATGTAAATAGTTTTTATAAATAATTTTTGTTATTAATTTTTTGAGGGGGAGAATATATAATAATAATAATAAATATTTATTTATATACCGTTCCTCTCCCGAAGGACTTGGAGCAGTGCACAGCCGTACAGTTAAAACAATAAATACGTGAAAAAATAAAACTAAATTAAACTAAGACCCTGGCTGTAAACAATTAAAACCCTTCCCTAAAACCCTAAAATTTAATAAAAAGTAAAACACCCAAAACTAAAATCAGCCCAAGCCGGCCTGGTCAAAGAGCCAGGTTTTCAAGGCACGCCTGAAGGTCCCCAGGTCCGTGGCTGTCCGTAACTCTGGCGGCAACCCATTCCAGAGGGCAGATATCTCCACAGAGAAAGCCCTATTCCTCGGGGTCACCAGCCGGCACATAGATGCCGACAGGATCCACAGGAGACCCTCCCTGTGGGAGCGCACCGGACGGTGAGAGGAAAATGGCAGAATGCGGTCTTGTAAATATCCTGGTCCGATGCCATGGAGCATTTTAAAAGTTAACACCAAAATTTTAAAGCGCACCCGAGAGGCCACTGGCAACTAATGCAGCTCGCGCAGGAGGGGCGTCACATGCGAGAACCTTGACGCCCCCATAACCACCCACGCGGCTGCATTCTGTACCAGTTGAAGCCTCCGGATGCTCCCATTCGGGAGCCCCATGTAGAGGGCATTACAGTAGTCCAGTCGGGAGGCGACCAGGGCATGAGTGACTGTGAGTAAGGCATCCCGATCCAGAAAGGGCCGCATCTGGCGAATCAGGCAAACCTGATGAAACGCCCCCCTGGAGATGGCCGTAATATGGTCTTCCAAAGACAGCCATACATCCAGGAGGACACCCAGATTGTGAGCCCTCTCTGCATGGGGCAAAATCTCACCCCCAATAGCCAGCAATGGAACTATCTGGCTATATCGGGACGCCGGAAACCACAGCCACTCAGTCTTGGAAAAGTTGAGTCGGAGCCTGTTCCCGCTCATCCAGTTCCGCACGGCCTCCAGACAACGGGACATGACCTCCATGGCAATGTTGGGTTGGCTTGGGGTGGAGATGTACTGAGTATCATCAGCGTACAGAGGACATCTCACCCCAAAGCCACGGATGATCTCCCCCAGCAGCTTCACATAAGCAAGCACCTTCTAGCCAAGAATCCTATTAAGGAATTGTTGTAGTTATTATCTCTGTTAAAAGCCACTCTTGATGTGCAGAGATATATTGTACTAATTGCCATCAACTAAGACCTTTCTAGAAATTCTTCTATACATGGGAAGCTATTTGTGCAGCCTTTCACTACAGTTTAAACAATACGTATGGAGGGGGGGAAATATCAGCTAACAGATGGAAAAGCATTAAAGAGATATCCAATCTAGAACTAAGGAGAAATTCCTGACAGTGAAACAAATAATTGATGGAATAGCTTACCTCTGGAAGTTGTGTGTGCTCCATCAATTGAAGGTTTTCAGAAGAGACTGGACAGTCATTTGTCCAGAATGATACAAGATCTCCTGCTTAAGCAGGGGGTTGGATTAGAAGACTTCCAAGGTCATTTTCAACCCCACTATTCTATGTTCCGCCTATTATAGTAGGATCATCTGACATTACTTGAGCCTCACAAACATATAATAATTTTATTCTCTTAACAGATAACATTACTAATAAATGGTTCTAAGGAAGAGAAGAAAATAATGGATGGCAATATCCTAAAAGAGCAGGCTGATCAGTCTATAATATTTTGTTACAATATTTTGTTGTGTGTTTCTTTTCTAATTCACTTGGTGAATTAACATTGTTCTGCAGTATTGATTAGAAATCTTTCAGGTGTAAAAATAGGATATTTATATGGTAGCACATAAAGTAAACTGTGCAAATGATAAATATAGAAGTAAGGGAATAGGAGAATCACAGCTCAGTCAATTAATATTTGCATTTCATGGAAAAAAGGTCCTGCTGCAACACTTCAACATTTCTTCAATTAATAGGCAGCATATGATCAGTAAAGTCTCCCCTTGGAAACCTGGAACACTGCTCTCAAAGTAGCCATTTCTTAACTAGATGGACAACAGACCTGACACCTTGTGTATTTCAAGATTCTCTATACCACATTGTAAAAATAAAGAGACATCCCATCTAAGAGACATAATTGTTGAATATAGTCATGGTGATGCAGTAATTAGAATCCAGTGTTTCACACTAATTCTGCTGACTGTCAGCAATTCGATTTACACCGGCTCAAGGTTGACTCAGCCTTCCATCCTTCCATGGTCGATAAAATGAAGATCCAGATTGTTGGGAAAAATGTGCCGACTCTGTAAACAGCTTAGAGATGGCTGTAAAGCACTATGGATCGGGATATAAGTCTAACTATTCTTGCTATTTTGGATATTCCAGAACACTGTTTTTAACTATTGTGAAATGATCCAAAGATTAAAAAGGCAAAAGATGCTATAATGTAAGCCAGGCTGGGCAAGCTGCAAGCCACAAATGACATCCCAACATGAGACTTTCTGGCTAACTGGAAGCCATATACTTTTCTGTCCAATTTGATTGAAAACAGCTGTTCAGAAGCTGAAAAGATAATTTAAATGCTTGTTTGTGTCTTTTGTACTTGCTTGAACATGGACTATGTTTTGATATTCTTCATTTATTGTTAAATGGCTTAGTCTGCTCAGCAACCTAACACTGGCTCAGATTTTTTTAAAAAATGTATGCAAAGAGCAGCCCTGGCAGTGAAAGTTTATCTGTCTAGAAATATTTTAATAAATGGACTTGGCTAATCTCAGAAGCCATGTAGGGTCAGCCCTGATTAGTATTTGGATCGGGAGGATTATGGAATGCCATGTCTGTTAGCTAGATTAGTAAATAAAAGAAACCACAAAACAACAGCAAACTTTCATAATGCTGCCAATAAAAGCTTCACTGTCAGAATTACCAAGAGTTAAGCTTGTTAGTTTCTTTACTTTTTAGCACAAGTGATATATTTAATAGTTGTGTATACTGAGTTGTGCCAATTACATTAATAGACTTGAGACAATGTAAATAGCCATAGTTCCAAGAGTTCTTAATCAAACCTGTAATCTTTAGGGGAACAAATTTGGTTGTTATCTGTAGTAGAGCTGATATACAGCCATAAAGGAATCTAAGCATTTTCTGGGGGAAGTATAATGGCTGGGTATAATGACCCCCATGAACTTAACATGCATTCGTAGACCAGTCCATAAATGGCAGGAAAGAGATAGAAAAGTTCCTATATTATTGGTGCTATCTAGAAAATCAACAGGATTTTTTCAACCCACATCCAATAAGGAATGGAGCAACTTGCCATGCCCAATTCACTATAGCCAACTCTTTGCAGGACAACTCACCATGGACAACTCACCATGGGACAACTTGCCACAGGATAATTTAATAATTCAATTTAATATTTTTTAAAAGATAAAAAATAATTTTAATTTTGTCATTCACATTTCATTCTGTTCCACCTTTTGCATCCTTTATAACGATTCTATTCCACAATTTCTTTGATATTAATGTAACACTTGTCCTGCAATGAGTTGTCCCATGGTGAGTTGATTACAGCAAGTTGGCCATGGCAAGTTGACTGTGGTGAGTTGGATGTAGTGAGTTGGCCTTGGCGAGTTGGATATGGTGAATTATCATAGACCCATCCAATAACCCAAGTACTGATACAATTTGCTGGCAATACTGCATTCCCAGGAGAACACCCTGAGTTGCTGCCCTTTCTCCCTGACAGAAGCTTGTGTATGCAAAGCCCAAGAATGATACATATGAAACCCGGAAGTCTTCAACTAATGAGTCAAGTTGGAATGGAGACCCAGTTTGGAATAATGGTTAAAGCATCAGGTTAAAATCCGGGAGATCTTGAGTTCTAGACTGCCTTAGGGACAAAGCCAGTATGGTGACCTTGGGTTAATAATTTTCTCTCAGCCTTAGGAAGTAGACAATGGTAAACCATTTTTGAAATTTTGCCAAGGGAAATGAAGGAACTTTCTAGTCAGTCACTAATATAGATTGATTTGAAGACACAAAAATAAGTTAATGTAGGAAGAGGCATCTGAAAGGCTTGTTTGGAAGTTTAGAGAATTCTACTTATGCCTCTGAATCATAATAAGCTCTGACAAGCAGCCTATATTGACAAGCAGATTTTATGGTCTTAGATAAGAATTCTTTCTTGTCCAACCTAAAGATGGCTAAAATTGCTTTATCGAAAGCTGATGTCACTGCCTTCTTTCAGGTGAATCCGGACCATAATAGGCTGCAGAATTGGGCCCCTGGGCCATCCTAGAGATGGCAAGGGACTGGCCCCTGGTGCCCCAGGAATGGTCACAACCACCCAGTCAGCCATGATGACCAGGCCATGTCCACCCTGGCCCCCCAAGGGCAAACAAAATCCCAATGCGGCCTGCAACAAGATTGAATTTGACACCCCTGATGTAAAGGATGGGTATGTGCCATAAATCAGCTTCAAGAGCACTTACCTGAGTTGATGGCCTGTCCTTGCAATGTTGGAAGATGAAGAAGTAAAAGGAGGAACAGAGAGATGGGTAAAAATGAAGAGGCCTGAGAAAGCTAAAAAGAAAAACCATGACTTGTCATCCATGGTACATAGTAAGAAAAAAGGCATCTTATTATTAATAATAATATAATTATTGTTGTATTATAAAGACCTCCAAATAGAAGTCGAATAAATGTGGCAAAGTAAAGCAAAGGTATTACAGATAGTAAACTTGGATGCAATGTCAAAACTCTTGGAGCATTACTTGAACACTATCACCATCAGTCAATTTCAGAAGATGGCTTTACTTGGAAAAACTTACATCTTGCAACAGTACCTTTATTATTATATCTGCATATCCCAGGTTCTTGGGAAGGACTTTATGGATGGACAAAAATGCTAAATCTAGTCTAAACATCTGTCTAATTGTGTGACCAATCTAATTATAATACAGAGTATATACTTTCCAATTTCCAGCAACTCTTTCTGGTTTGGAAAGACATTTGGCATTGTCTATCAAGAAAAATAAAAATACAAATCTGTCATGTGTGCTTAGTTTGCCAGGGCTTATTTATGTTGAATCTTCCTTTTGGTCATTTTTATATTAAATATTACCATGGCAAAAGATAA
This sequence comes from Bungarus multicinctus, assembly GCA_023653725.1. Lineage (NCBI taxonomy): Eukaryota > Metazoa > Chordata > Lepidosauria > Squamata > Elapidae > Bungarus > Bungarus multicinctus. The sequence continues at coordinate 117,299,103 of CM042840.1, forward strand.
AAATCAAACTTTGCTGTCTGAAGTGAAAAATGTAAATGGACATTTTCTTGGGTTCAGAAGCTTGTTGAGGGCCTAACAAACTTCTTTGCTAATAATGATATGAGATCTAGTACTCAAAGTTTTATAGCAATATACAGTAGGGGGGGAAAGAGAGAGAAATTGATTCACTGATTGAAAATAGAAAATATTTGTCACAGATTGAAATATATCACAACATAAACCTGGTAGTTGAAACTTGAAAGTTGCCTACATATTTATTAGTCAAAGCAGTGCCTGTAGAAGAAGCAAAAATAATCTGGTTGATCAAAGTGGCCTTGTCTTGTTGCAATACAAATCTTGTCCCTTTTGTAAGCGTGTTGAACTCTTGTATGCCTACTCCATAGGGAAAAAAATCTTACAGCATGGTGATGGAATGCGGCTTTTGTCATTGTGAAGCAAGCAGCAAAAAACGTGGATGCTGATGGAGAACATGATTTAGAGATATTAGCTCATGATAAGTATTGTTCAGGTCACAAAAAGCCCTAAATTAAATTAAGATTCAGAAACTGGCAAATAGATATTTTTCCTTCTGGTCCAACAATATTTGTTAATTCCCAAAGTGGGAGAAATAGAAGGAAAACTCCAAAGTTCATCTACCATTATTCAGTTTATCTTTAACTTTGATAATCTTTCAACAATCCACATGGCAGACAGAAATTTAGGAAGAAACTTTCTGTATTCTGTATTTATGCTTTTCTTGGCCTCAGAATTTTCTTTTGGCCTGTGGCCTGACATCGAGGGGAAAAATACATTGCAGGAAATTTTTATCCAGATTTGCCAATTTGTTGAATGTGTTCATGGCCCAGTAACTTACTTTTTAAATAAAACATTTATATAATCTGGTCTGCCGCTGTTGTTATTATTGTCTGATTTGTTTTAAAGTTTGTGAATTTGCATCCTACTTGTAGAACAAAATAGATCTGCTTTTCTGAGAATATACACTGTATTTTTACTGAATGAATACCAATGAGGAAGAAAGTGGAGATTAAAATGAAAAATTGCACATAATTAAGCTGCATGTATACTTTTATTTGAAGCTCTGACATAGTATACAAGTACTCCTCAACTTATGATGACAATTGAGCTCAAAATTTATGTTGCTAAATGAGAAATTTGTTAAGTGAGCTTTGCCCCACTTTATGACTTTTCTGGCCATGTTTGTTAAGGGAATCACTGCAGTTGTTAAATTAGTAATTAGTAACAGTTCTTAAGTGAATCTAGTTTCCCCATTGACATTGCTGTCGTAAGGTTGCAAAAAGGGATCACATGACCTCCAGACACTGCAACCAGAGGTGGGATTCAAATTTTTTAACAACCGGTTCTGTGGGCATGGCTTAGTTAGCGGGCATGACTTGGTGGTCATGTGACTGGCTGGGCATGACCAACTCAACTTCACTCACATCGAGGCATGCATCTCCTTGCCTGGCCTCTCATGACTGTGGGGATGCTGCAACAGTTGTAAGTGTGAAAAATGGTCATGTAACTTTTTTCAGTGCCACTGTAACTTTGAATAGTCACTCCACACAAGTAAGGTACTACCAAAGGAGGGGAAAAAAACTCCAGAGAAGTTCCTGAGACAGGAAGCCTAGTCCTGCCAAGAATGTAATTAGAGTTAATAGAAGGCAGTTTCTGTAAGTAACACCAGAATGTTTCCTTCCTGCCTTTCTTACAGGATTAGGCCAGTAATTTCTTCTAACAACCGGTTCTCTGAACTGCTTAGAATGTTAACAACCAGTTCTAGAGAATAGGTGCAAACCTGTAGAATCCCACCCTGACTGCAACTGTCATAAATGTGAGTCAATTGTCAAGAATCTGAATATAAATCATGTGACCACAGGGATGCTGCAATGGTCATAGGTGTAAAAATGGTCATAAGTCAATTTTTCAATGTCATTGTAACTTTAGTCATTAAGTGAACTGCGGTAAGTCGAGGACTACTTGTATAGCAGTATTTCTCAACCTTAGCAACTTGAAGATGTATGGAATTCTGGAATTCTCAGAATGCTCCAGCCAACTGAAGTCCACATATCTCTTTTATTAATGTCTGCCATTAATATATTGAAGATTGCAGCCAAACCTTTAAAGAAACTAGGCTGAAACCATACTCATCCCTAGAATAACTGCAGTAACATTTGCAAGAAAGCAAAAAGCAATGCATATGAAAAGTGTGAAGTTCTTTCTGTTTCCACATCATGTCCCCCACCCCTCCTTCCAAACATTTCATGTTTAGGGGGCCACATGTTGACTAAGAAGCATAACAAGTAGGTAATTTTGAGGTTGATTCTGGCATAGATATACAAAAGCTCTCTGCAATAAACAGTATTTTACCTGAATATAAGTGGGTATTTGGAATGGAAACTGGGATGATAGTCTCCATTCCTGATAAAAACATGCAGAATATGGGACAGCAAGCTTTCTTCATGCAATCAACAGCCAGTATTCTAGATAAGGTTGAGAACCAACATTATATATATATATATATATTGCTTCGTTGTTTGATTTTGTATTATAACAAACGGTTTTCCTTCATATCTAAGATAGTGGAATTACAGAGGCCTAATTGAATCAGATGTGTTCCTTGATTATCTCTAGTGTGCCTCTGTCCATGTACCTTCATGATAGATAGAATATATGTATGTATGTATGTTGTAATACAAAGTATATATATATACACTTTGTGTTACAACACCCTGTTAAGCCCCAATTAAGGGAGAAAGCATACTGCTTTCTTTTCTGTCTTTCGGCTCATCACCAGAGACCATACCAACAGAAAGCTATTTGTTTCGTTGTCTTTTGTTTACATGTGTGTTAGATTTTGATATATATATATATATATATATATATATATATATATATATATGTATGTATGTATGTATGTATGTATGTATGTATGTATGTATGTATGTATGTATGTATGTATGTATAGAGAGAGAAAGAGAGAGAGAGAGAGATATCAATACTGTAGTTCATACAATCATCTTGAATCACCTTCATTTTTTAAAATAATCTGCATCTTCTCATTCTGTCCATTTCTTATTAATCATTTTTCTCTGTGAAAATTAATATTCCCTTATCTCTTTTCACATATAGGGAATCAGGGAAATTTCCCTCACCTCCTCCCCCCATTAATTTTGCAAAGCATTTTGTATGAAATGGTTCCCTTCATAGAATCATATTAGGTACTAATTAGATGTTGATAAGGTTTACCCTGATCAATTAGCCTTGTAATTTCACTATCTTGGATATGAAATTGAAACCATTTCTCCCCTTTGTTGCAGAACAAAATAGAGTAATAAAGTAGTCCATGGTTCAAGGTGTCTTTGTTTGGAAAGCAATCTCTTAATAGCATTACAGATAGAGAAAGTAAACATCCTTTTGTTTAAAAAATCAACTTCATGATAGGGAAAACAAATGCCAGGATTTAAGAAGAGAAAGAAAGCCAGCCATATATATTTTTTAAAAAGTCTGTCTCATTTAGCATTTTACTTCCCTACAATGGCCAAACAAATTCTTCAAGAATCTTTTAGCTAAATCTTTGTCACATCTATCATACATTTGTATTGTATTGGGAGGATATCTTTATTGATATGTTAATTTTATATCCTGCCAGGAATATAAGGCACCTCAAAGAATCATCTTCCTCCATTTAATCGTCACAGTTATAACTTGGTGTGGTAGGCTGGGTTCAGAGAAAGGGACTGATCAAAAGTTACTCAGTTATATTTTATGGCTGAAGGTAAACATGAATCTCTCAGTCAAACACCTTAACCACTCCACTTTGCTGGATTCAGTTCTCACATTCAGCCATTATAACTAACAGTTACTTAAGCTGGCTTTTACCATTTCTTGTAACTGCAAATTCCATTTATCACATATGACATTGAAATAGACCATTACAAAAATTAATTTGATTGGGAGTGAGGAGACAATACCAAAGTCCAACTGAAAAAAAAATCAAACCTTATTTCACAGCATAATTCACCTCCCCTCAAAAAATATCTGTTGTTTCAAACCTTCAGATTCTTCACTGACTTACCTTCATATTGTTCTATAATTCCTGAGCTGTCACTCCTGTTGCTCTCTGTGTAGGACTTTCTGTTTTCTTTTGAAGCTGCTTCTTTCTGTCTCCTTTGCAGGCCTTTAGCTATACACCTCCCATCCACACTGCTGCCAGCCCACTAACATACCCCAAGCCAAGGAACAGACACGATGTGTAAATCCTGGATTTATAGCCCAAAGAGAAGTCACAGGGTTGGGAGGGGAGGCAAGAATGTGTTATAGAAAAGCAAGGCAGGAAATGAAAAATTGGAGAGAAGAGGGGAAACACAGAACAAGCCAAGAGCTAGATGTTTTCCAGGGCTCTTGGCATGAACATAATGCTGTTATATGCCCTTCTCACGTATGTGAAAGGCTCCTCGCACATCTTTCTCTGTCTCTGCATTTGTGTAAACATATTGGAAAAGGTGTTGAATTTTAGATGGGATAAAATATTCTTCAGAGCCAGAACATTTGGGTGTATTCTGTGAAGTCCCAAAGGGGGACTTCCAGTGAAATAAAAAATGATGCCCTTGAAATTAGGATTCCTGTCTACTGTAGAAGAAGGATGTGACCTAGTAATTGCTCAAAACCTGGATTTCTTGCTCGCTAAATGGAGCTAATAGAAAACTATACCAGCATATAATGTATTGCTCCCTCAATCTCACAGAAACAGAATGATAGCAAACATTGCTTCCTTATTTTCAGAATCCAATGAATTCATTCAGTTTTGTTTTCCTCAGCTCTCAACAAATGTTATTAGTAGAAAACATCTATCAATCAGTTTTTTTAATGTAGGCTGAAGCAATTGAGGCAACTTAAATTTTAACAGATGTCTAGAGTAGTAAATTTAGTTATCTGTCAAAAACTGCATTGGATTTCCACATGAAACAAGACACAAGACTTGTGACAGCACTCCTCTAGAAAAGAGGCACCAGAAACTCAAGTGGTACCTTTGGTTATCAATTAATGTCAGAAAATTGCTAAACTTGTTATACTGTGAAGAAGCAGAGAGTCACCTCCTCTCTCTCCCACCATCCTCCCCCCTCCTCCCCCCGCTTCACTACTGCAGATCATTAACTCTAAAAACTGATTCAGATTTGTCTGGAAACATTTGCCATGTAGCAGGGTGGGGTTGAGATTGAGACAGAAAAGAAGGGCCTTGGAAAACATTACCATGAGATTGGAAGGAAAGCAGTGATCTCACACCAGCCTAATGTGATTGCAAACCAGCATAACATAATTCAGACTGTCTCCACCTATAAGACTCATCCAAGTGTACCCCTAAGCGAATGGTAGTGCATAGTGCTTTTTCATATAGAAAAGTTAATCAGGATAAAGAGAAAAACACTAATCCTGGTACAATTAATTGATGACTTAAAAGCTGCCTCAGCTGTGGACTTGGATCAGGTGAAGATTATTTTATGAAGGACATTATTAAAAAAAGAAGCACTGGGCTTCCAAGCATGAGAGGAAATACATACTTTTTATTGAACCCCAGAAGAAGAAAGATACCAGCAAGAATCATTATTATGTTCTATTAAAATTGGGAAGGGGAGCATTTTGCTTCTCAAAGAACATGGATTTCAATTCTTACCCTTTAAATTAAGAATAAAAATAAAAATAATGACAAAAAATTACCCATTATAATACCAAATTTGGAGGATATACTGGGAGAGCATCACAAATCTTGTGGAGGGACTATTTATCCATTCCAAGTTAAGTCATAACAAGTATTTTAATGTGTATATCAGATTAAAAGAGAAAATAATGAATAAACTAATCAAACAAGAGTTGGATACTTTTTTCTCCTGGACTATGGACCTAATTGACATCTCCAGAGAATAAAATAGTCCTCTTCTTCACATTAAAACCCCAAAGTGTACTTTAGCTGACTAAGGAGTTGTTGAAACACAATGTACTTTGCAAATAAAATCCATCCAGTCAGAAGTGAGCACCAGTATTTTCAGTAGAGTTTATTCGCAGTGAACTGCATAGGGTTGCAGTCAAGCTGTTCTTGTTAGCTTGCTGCTTTTTTGTACTTTATTTATTTGATTTGTCAATTGCTTTACAAGATAATAGGTATAAGTATAAACATGAGTAAGAATACAGGAAATAGGTATGATTAAATGGGGACAATAGGACAGGGATGGGAGGCATGATGGTGTACTTATGCATACCCCTTACAGACTTCTTAGGTATGGGGTGAGGTCAATAGTGGATAGTTTGAGGTTAAAGGAGTGGGGGTTTGAGGATGTAACAACAGAGTCAGGTAGTGCATTCCAGGCATTGACCACTGTTGCTGAAGTTGTACTTTCTGCAGTCAATTTGGAGTGGTTAACATTGAGTTTGTATCTGTTGTGTGCTCTTGTATCGTTGCAGATGAAGCTGAAGTAGTCATTGACTAGTAGGACATTGTAGCAGATAATTTTGCATACTACGCTTAAGTCCAACCTTAGGCGGCATAGTTCAAGGTTGTCCAAGCCCAAAATTTCAAGTCTGGTGATATAGGGTATTCTGTTGTGAGCAGAAGAGTGTAGTACTCCTCTCATGAAATACTTCTGGACTCGCTCAATTGTATTAATGTCCGATATACAGTGCAGATTCCAGACAGATGAGCTGTATTTGAGTATTGGTCTAGCAAAGGTTTTGTATGCCCTAGTTAACAATTCAATATTTCCAGAGGAAAAGCTTCATAAGATTAGATTTACAACTCTTAATGCCTTTTTGACAATTCTGTGACATTGAGCTCTTGCGCTTAGATCATTAGGTATGAGTACTCCTAGGTCCTTGACAGATTGAGGGTCATCAACGAGGTCATATCTGTCTAGTTTGTATTTGGTTTACTGATTTTTTTTTTTACCAATGTGTAGGACAGAGCATTTGTTGGTCAAGATTCAGAGTTGCCAATTGTTTGACTGTTCAGACACATAACCAAGGTCACTTTGAAGAACAGTAGCATTGTCAGTGATGTTGAATATATGTAGTCCTCCACTAACAACCACAGGTGAGTCCCAAATTTCTGTTGCTAAGTGAGATATTTGTTAAGTAACCCATTTTACAACCTTTCTTGACACAGTTATTAAGTGAATCACTGCAGTGGTTAAATTAGTAATATGGTTATTAAATAAATCTGGCTTCCTCATTAATTTCACTTGTCAGAAGGTCATAAAAGGTGATCACATAAGCCCAGTTACCAAGCATCTGAATTTTGATCATATGACCATGGAGATGATGCAATGGTTGTAAGTGTGAAAAACGGTCATAACTCATATTTTTCAGTGCTGTTGTAACTAACTTTCCAACAGTCACAAATTAAGCTGTTGTAAATGAGAGCCTACCTCTACATACATACTGTTACTATGAGTTCTTGAATTCCATAATGTTCAATAAATTTGCAATGGTTTTTTTTTTCACTTCTTTTCTAACAGCCCCTTTCAGGTGTATGACAGAACCAAATGACTCACTGGTTTCTCTTTATATTATTACATCTAAAGAAACACTGACTAGTTGGCTGAAGTTACAAAAATCTAGGATCCTACAGGACTTCCACAGGTTCCAAGAGAATTGGTCACCTAATTGTCAGAGGAGATGTATTTTACAGTAATATTCCCCTCACTGAAATATATTCTTTACAACTGGCATTCACAAGGCATCAATTTCAGATCTAAGTTGGAAAGACAGTCCAGCTAGTACATCTCACCTTTCGATTGCTCCACATTTTCCATTTGCTTACAACATTTATTTACTTAAAATGTTCTTCTCCCAACTTTCCACATGCTTTTAGAGGCGTGCAATAAATATAAAAATGAGAGAGCTGTCATAAATTGGCTGTTTTTGCAGCTATTATGATTCTTGAAATTCTGGAAATTCACTGCTTATCAAACAAGTGGTAGTTAGCTTGTAGCCCATCAGCCCTTCTACTTTTTGGGTGGGGGCGGGGGGCAGAGGGAAAAAATTTGCAAGCAAAATAGTAGGCTTAGCCTTATAGCATTTGAAATCATTCTGAATCCTCAAGAAGCAAATATGAACCCACATTTTAATAATGTTTCCACCACATCAATAGAAACCATCTCTCCTATGGAGAAGAGGGAAAAGAGTAACCCCTGAATGTATAGAGATTGCAGATCTCACTGTAAACAACACTGAATTCATTAGGTTTATATATCATGGAAAGCAATAAATTGTAATTTACAAACAACAGAACCAATTAAGTCAGATCAAACCAGGTTCATAAGATACGTCCTTGAGTATGAAGCAGTTTCTGACATTCTTCGAAAATTAAGTGACAGTGAGCTCGGTAGATTTCTTTGCAATTAAGAAATTCTTTGTATGGAATGGCAAATAATTGTTTGTAAGATTCTCTATTTATTTATTTAGAATATCTCTGACTTGCTTTGAAAACAATCCTATGCCTGATGGCTTTCATAGGCATTTTCAAGATGGAGGCAAGTGAGGAAATATCATGATGCAAATTCCATTTAGTTTCTGTCATCTTTGCAATTAATTTTTCTTATTTTTGTTTCTTATTGTATTTTTTTAAAAAATATTCTTTCCTTGTAAGTGTCCCAGAATCATTGGGAGTACACTTTTGATAGACAAACACACAGACAGATAAAATATGTGACCTTCAACTTCCAGAATTCCTTAGAGTTAGCAACAGTATGATTGGTATTATAGATAAACATAATGCACTTCATTACAAGTGTCCAATCAAGTTCATTTATCCTGGTGAGAAAAAAAAATGGACTTTTTTAAACATAGAAAAATATTGAGGTATTCAAGGCAAATATATATATTTCAATTTTGTTTCCAGAATTGGAACCAGCTGGATAGTTTAATGGGTAATATGTGTAGAAATCAGAAGTGGTATTCAGCACCTCATCAGTTCTGGAGAACTGGTAGCGGAAATTTTGAGTAGTTCAGACAACAAATACCACCTCTGACTGGCCCCACTCCCATCTATTCTCTGACTCCCGAGTCCCAGCTGATTGGCTGGGTCTTCTTTTGTTGCCCTGCACAGGAGAACAGAGCTGGAAAGCAAGTTAGTGGGATAGGGAAGAAATGGGATTTTACAGTAACCTTCCCCCAGGAGTGGGGCAGGAATGGATTTTACAGTATCCTTCCCCTGCCATGCTCACCAAGCCATGCCATGCCCACCAAACCATGCCCACAGAACCGATAGTAAAAAATGTTGAATCCTACCACTGGTAGAAGTATGTTTTCACCCATATCTATTGGGATTTCAACATTACCAAGAACTTGGCAATTGCTAATACTAATGTTTTCTACTCTTAGGTATATTTTAAATTAAAACAGATAGTTAGGAACAACAACAAAAAAGGGGGGGGGGGCTGCCATAAAGAAGAGGGAGTCAACCCATTCTGAACCCAAAGGGGCTGCCACAAAGAAGAGAGAGGTTCAATCTATTCTCCAAATCACTCAAAGGCAGGACAAGAAGCAATGGATGGAAACTAATCAAAGAGAGAAGCAACCTAAAACTAAGGAGAAATTTCCTGTCAGTGAGAACAGGAAATTAATCAGTGGAATGATTTTCCACCAGAAATTCTGGTTTCTTCAAGGTCCCTTCCAACTTTATTATTCTGTTATTACAATAATCTATTACAAGATTATGAAAGATATCAATAACTCAGACAGAACTACTTCCATCACTAGGGAATCTAAGATTTTCTGAATTTTGGTGGAACTTTTCTACATATATTGTATATGATATTAATATATTATCTCTTTTTAAATCAAATTAGTAAATCAAAGGAATCTACTAGAAAATTACATATATAAAGTTATCTACACTGATACATATTCCTAAAAGAAATAATTTTCATGATCCGTTTGAAACTGCAAAAAATGACATTTTTAACAAATGACTATATTTAGTGTATCGTTATGGCCACATCATTATTCTTTCTTGATGCCTTATTGCATGATTTCTTTTATCTTTGTAATGTTATGTTTTGCTTTTATCTGTTTGTAAACTGCTGTGATTTGTCAGTACACCAATATAATAAAAATCAGTGAATAAACAAGGCTAGATTTAGAAAGAATGCAAGCTTCTGATCCCTTTTGATACACAGATTTCATTTCTCAATTTTTTTTCCGGGTTGGTTGGTTCAAACCCTTTCCTTTCAGTACAAGTCCATTATAACACTTTCTTTTATAGCATTTTCATGTATAGAACTTTCTTAACCTTCCCCAACATAATACTATACAGATTTGTTGGAGGATATTCTAAAACTTCCACCATCTCCAGCCAACATGGCTGTTTCCATAATCCTCTGCCAAAATGGTGATTGGTTATGGGGCTGGAACAACAGGATTCAATTTCCAACACATCTGGTGGGCATCAAGCTGGGAAAGATTCATCTATTCTATATAGTGAAACATATGTGCCTGGCAGGGCAAGGAATTAAATCTTAATAAAGATAGATTCCAAGATGTTTTTTTTCTTTTTTTCTTTTTAGTCTTTTTTCTTTTCTAAAAATGAAACTGTTTCTCAACAAATTTTTATAGCCAGATGCCTATCTCTGAAATCTCTACGTGCATACTAGGCTAGATAAATATAACATAATGGTGGAAAGTATTATGTTATATTTGTCTAGGCTAATATGCATGTAAAGATTATTCCAGTATTCCAGAGAAGTTATATCAGAGTGAAGAAAGAGATGGAAATGATCCAAACGATTTTGCAAAGATGTGTTTCAGTTTCCCCCCTAAAATAGGGAACTTCCATCTATTTATTCAAACTTTATTTTAAAACTTGTAAGATGTGTCCAATTGAAATTATAGCTCAGATTCCAGAATACAAAACCTCCATTGTGTCAGCTTTTGAATTCAATTTTCATGGAAAAGAATAAATTGATATAGTAGGTATCAATAACATTTTAGTACTTTAGTACAATCAGATTTTATCTTGCTTAATTTTGTCTTATTTTAATGGAAGTTGATTTCAGAATTAGCCAGAAATTAACTGTACTCCTAATTATATTGGAAGCATATAACCTTTAATAAGGTTTGTGGCCTTAAAATAAAAAAAAATACTTCAAATCCTCAATTTATGATTTATTGGTCCATAGCCTGGGACCCAAAAGCCCCATGTTAAGCAAGACTGTTGTTAAGTGAGCTATGCCTGATTTTACAGCCTTTTTGCTATAGTTATTAAATGAATATTTGTAATTGTGAAGTGAATTATGCAATCATTAAATTAATCCAATATCCCCAATTGACTTTGCTTGTTGGAAAACTGGCCAGGAAGGTTGCAAATAGTGATCACATGACACCGGGATACTGCAACCATCATAAATACTTGGTAGTTGCCAAGCACCTGAATTTTGATCATGTAACCGTGGGATTGCTGCAGTGGTCCTAAGTACAAGAACTTGCTGTAAATCTGCTTTTTTTCAGTGCTGTAATTTTGCATGAACACTAAACCAATGGCCAGCAGAAGGCTCTGAGGAACAGGACTCTCAGAGCCAGGTACAGAGCAGGGCCTATTTACTTACATTCAGGCAGAGACAACTGTTTTTGGGGCCTGAGCTGAGCGAGGGAAAGGCACAGCTGGGCCCTGTCCCAGATGTGCATATGCGCAGAGAAATGGAGAGAGGAGAGCAATGCAGGATTGAGGGCCAGCTATCCAGGAAAAGGAGACATTAACAAACCCTTCCCCGGCTGGAATATAAGGAGAAGGGTGTGGGAGGCATTGTTGGAGACATCCATTCATGCTCCAGAAGAGCTCTCTCTGATGGATTCCTTGCCACTAATCAGGTTGGTCATGACTCTGTGTTGGGATTGAAGTGCTAATTGAGACTTATGTGGAGAATTCAGAGACTGCTACAGTTTATGAATCACCTATGGATGTGTGCCCTGGAGCTTTGTCAGTGAATGCCATGTATCCTGCCTTTCTAAATAAAGAGTTTCTCCTCATGAGTACACTGTTGAATGGGGCTCATGAAGGCTGGGTCAGAACACATACTTTCTTTTCACTTTTAATCATACAATTTTTCATCCAAATATTTATTCTCTGGCCTCTCACAACTGATTCTGCTATCTATTTGTTAAAGAATAGGTCGTTTCCAGCACTTAGAGTGATTGTTGCCCCAAGTTGCCTGATAGGATGAGTGTTAAGAAATGATCACAGTTAAAAAATGAAAATAGCAGAAGACTGTTTCACAAAATGGCCCAAATCTTAGACTTTTTAGCAGTCTAACCTTTCCCACCCTTAAGGTCTAAGATGAAGTTGGTCATTTCATATTTTAAAAGCCTTAATTGGGGTTCTAAGATGCAGATGCTATATTTATGGGTGAAATATTATAGAATAAGTTACAATCTTTTAATGTTTTTGTATGTTATACTTTTTCTGCAAATAGGACATAAAGAAAGTGGATGTCAATGTTCCAAGTAATGAACTCAGTGAGTCAAGACTCGGACACTTCGTTCAGGTTCAAGAGATCCTTTATTGAGTATATCATATTGGCACTTAGAAAGGTGAAACTAGCTCTACATTATTCCAGCACTTAGGGATAATTAAAATAATAAGATCTCCTCACCCTGTTTTGTCTCTCAGATCACATGGGCCAATTAATCCAGATGTAGGTTCCCGCTCAACTTGAACAACTGTCCATTGAAATAACTTTAGTTCACACACTGGCTGGGAGATGTTATGGCTAGCTGACTAAAGCACCACATTCCTGAGTTCTCTCCTATGGTCTTTCCCCTCCCCCTTGAATGGCAACCAACAAAAGAAGCAGAAGTAAGCATGGCTTAAGCTGAAGTCATTTTGCAAGTTGATAGTAGTAGGTAGAGGACTGAATTCACAACAAGATTAGAGTAAGTGACCTTGATATTAAAAAAAACTGTTCTTGGAATGCAATGTCTGGACTATTTATTCAATTAGTTCCAAGCTTCAAATCATAAAGATTCTGATATTACCTTTTCAGACTAACATTTTATTAAAAACCACAAACTTTTGTCAGCTACAGCTCATTTCATCAAATACAAATCCCAATGAGGTAGGATTTAAATTGGAATGAAGGTAGGGAAAGCAGGGTGGTTATGCAGACTCAGATTATACTACATATAAAACAGGTTACAAGTATCTTATTAATTAGCAGTAGTAGTATCTTAATAGCCCATTGTGTTTATTGATACTTTTTGTAATAGTCTGAAAACTTTTGATGTATGTGAATTTAGCAATCGCTCTGTGAATTAAGCTGTTAATTATTATTTTGAGATCTGTAATGGAATATCCTAGGAGGTTGAAATTCCCTGATAATATTTTACATTTGTTTTTAATATGAACTTTATATTTATTGATTATTTTAGCCTGTTTGTTCTATATAAAATCCAGAAAGGCAAACTTTTATATGTTTGACTGTTAATGCTAAGAGCTGATAACCCATTTCATCTGCATTGAAAAATACTGCACTTAACTTTTGAACATTAAACATTATGTAGTACACTGTTGAAATATTCTGAACTATTTATCCATGTTCAAGGAGTTCAGTTTGGTCCAAGGAGTTCAGCTTTACAGTTGAACCTTCATCTATTAGATCTGTATTTTAAATATACTGAGCTGCATGTTCTCATTTGTCTCTGTATTGGTAATTATTTGTCAATTTAGACAAAACCAATGACCAAGATCAGAGAGGTTCATGCCTGTACTTTTGTTAGTAAGATGTCATCCCTTCCATATGTCATTCACTGCTCTCTCTGATAGAAACAATGTTCTGTAGTTATTACCATGTTTCTCCAACAATACAGCCTCCACCAATAGGAAGACCCAGCATGTTTTCTAGGCATGAAATGAAATTAAGCCTTTCCCCCCAAATTTAGGCCTAGTTTAAAATATGCTGGGGGGGGAGGCCGGGAGTTAAAACATGCTGGGGGGGGGAGGCTGGGGGTTAAAACATGCTGGGGGGAGGGCAGGGGGGGAAACTTGCCTTTAACAGTGCCCTGCACGGCGCTGCCGCTGTTGTCGCGCCAGCAGGAAGTGTAGAAGCATTTCTGCTGCTTCTCGGGTGGGGAAGCTGCCTCCATGGCTTCCACAGTTCCTGCTGGCACGAGAACAGCAGCAGCGCTGGTGGGAACATGGAAGCGTTTCTGCTGCTGCTCAGGAGTGTGCGGAAGCCTCCTGTGTGTCTTGCACGTTCCCGCCGGCACGACACAGGAGGCTTCCGCACACACCCAAACAGCAGCAGAAATGCTTCCATGTTCCCGCTGGTGCTGCTGCTGTTGTGCTGGCGGGAACGTGGAAGACACACAGGAGGCTTCCGCACACACCCGAGCAGCAGCAGAAACACTTCCACGTTCCCGCCGGTGCTGCTGCTGTTCTCATGCCGGCGGGAACGTGGAAGACACACAGGAGGCTTCAGCACACACCCGAGCATCAGGAGAAACACTTCCATGTTCCTGCCAGCACTGCTGCTGTTCTCACACCAGCGCCGGTGGGAACTGTGGAGGTAAGCGAAGGAAAAGCAAGAGCGGCAGAGGAAGCAGCAGTGGCAGGCGCCGAAGGTCTTGCAATTTAAAATGCCCTGCCAAAGCCGACATCCACACCGCTGCCGCCCACCCACTGATGGGGGAGGGGAGAGGAATTAATTCACCCCCGAAAAGATGGCCTAGCCATTTTTTCGGGGCTCAAAAAAAAATAAGGCCCTGCCTTATTTTGTGAGAAACCCGGTATCTACCTTTCTGAAATAAGAGACCCTCCACAAACATGCTTTTAATTTAATTGTAAACTGATTTTCCTGGCTTTCATTAAGAACAACTTGACAATTGGATTGGGAAACCATTGAGAACATATACAGTAGATCCTAATCAGCACTACTATGTAGTGGATGTAACTCAACCTGGTTCCCACTTAGCCTAGTTGCTTTGTTTCTTTAGCAGTACATTTAAGTACATAGAACATACATAAAGGTTAGCATTTTTCGTGATGAAAAGAAACTAATCAAAGAGGTGTGACTCATGCGGAGATGAATAGGCAGATTCTTAACACAGATTATTCTATTTCTGTAACATTAATGATTGAATGTCCCAATTCTAATCCGATGATGAAAGAGGAAGAATTACCTATACCAAATAGAGAAGATACATAAGAAGAGCTAGGGACAATAGTTGTGCAAACTTTTCATGTATGGATATTCCAAGCTCATAGAAAATTCTGGATATTTTAATATATTCATTTTTGCAATATGAATTTGGAAAATTCAATATACAGGTGAGCCTCACTCATTGCTATTTTGGGATACTGATTAAGGTACAAGATTAGTACGAAGAAGACAAAAGTTCAAATTCATATTCATCCTTTGATACATGTTGGATGATTTTTGGACAGACATTGTCTTTCAGACCAACCTATTTCATAAGATTGTATTTGATAAAAAATGAAGGAGAAAGCACTATCTTTACTGTATTCAGCTTCAGTAGATATAGTCATCTTTGAAGGGGGCAGAGGAATCCACAATATTTGAGAGAGCATGGGATGAAATGCTCTCTTCCTTTTTTTGTATGGATGGTAGGTATAAATTCATGGGATTATCAAAGCTTTCTATAGATGGTATTCACCATTATGGGGTTTCTAGAACTTGCTGTTTTGTATATTGTAGGCAAATCAGTCTCACAATCCTGAGACAGAGGTCTGAAAAAAAATGTATGAATTATTTCCTGCAAAATTCAGAATAGTAGAACAGCTTTCATTTTCACAAGAGGTCAAAAATGTTATCAAATGAGTAGAACTTTTTTTACAGCATAAAGAATGTTGTAGTTGAAGCAAAATATAATAGGATATGTTTCTCTCAAAAAGTCATTACCTAAAGAAGCTTCCAACCTGATGAATGAATGACTTCTCCAATCATCTGTTACAGAGTACATAATAATGTTAAAGATGGCTAGAATCTCAAATCCTGAAGCTCTGGTCTTAATGTCATGTAATATTGAGGATATCCCATGCAATTTGCATACCGAGCAAATAAATTGACAGATGTTATATGGCTCTGCACTACATCCTACAACACCTTGAATCTCCAAAAACCTATGCAAGGGTCCTCTTTGTAGACTATAGTTCAGCATTCACCATCATTCCAGACATTCTTCTAACTAAGCTAAACCAGCTAGCAGTACATGAACACACTTGTAAGTGGATCATAAGCTTCCTAACAGACAGGAAACAGCAGGTGAAGTTAGGTAGAATCACATCTGATACCTGTACAATTAGTACAGCCCCCCCACCAAGGCTGTGTGCTTTCTCCATTTCTCTTCTTCCTATATACCAATGACTGCATCTCAAATGATCCATCTGTTAAAATACTGAAGTTTGCAGATGATACAACTGTGATAGGTCTTATTCAAGACAATGACGAATCCACATACAGACAGGAGGTTTTACAACTTGCCTCGTGGTGTAACTGGAACAATCTGGAACTGAACACACTCAAAACCATAGAAATGGTGGTAGACTTTAGGAGAAATCCTCCCATACTACCACCTCTTACAATACTAGACAACACAGTATCAACAGTACAAACCTTCAAATTTCTAGGTTCTATCATATCACAAGACCTAAAATAGACACCTAACGTCAAAAATCTCAACAAAGAATGTTCTTTCTGTGCCAACTCAAAAAGCTCAAACTGCCAAAGGAGCTGCTGATACAGTTCTATAGAGGAATTATTGAGTCTGTCATCTGCATCTCTATAACTGTCCGGTTTGGTTCTGCAATCCAACAAGACAGATACAGACTTTAGAGAGTAATTAGGGCTGCAGAAAAAACAACCTGCCTTCAATCAAAGACCTGTATATTGCATGAGTTAAAAAGAGAGCTGTGAAAATATTTACAGACCCCTCGTATCCTGGACATAAATTGTTTCAACTCCTGCCATCAAAAAGACACTATAGAGCACTGCACACCAGAAAAATTAGATACAAGGACATCTTTCCCAAAAGCCATCACTCTGCTAAACAATTTCCTCAACACTGTCCAATTATTTATCCCCTCCCACTTGTGACTCTATGGCTGTAACATTGTCGCTTGTATCCTTACTATTTATATTGACTGTTTCCTAGTATGATTTGATTGCTTATTGTACCCTATGACTATTATTAAGTGGTATAACTTATGATTCTTGACTCTGGACGAATGTATCTTTTCTTTTATGTACATTGAGAACATATGCACCAAGACAAATTCCTTGTATGTCCAATCACACTTGGCCAATGAAGAATTCTATTCTATGCCTCAGATGCAAAGTAGCTAAGAAAATTCTCTCTCTCTCTCTCCCTCTCCCTCTCCCTGTGTGTGTGTGTGTGTGTGTGTGATTTTTCAAAAAGTAATGCAGAACTTTTTTCACTAAGTACATGAACTGAAATAAAAACAAGACAAAGCAGGACTTGGGGTCATCAAAATGGACAAATTTACCTGTCCTTTTTCCGGGATGTTTTTTTTAAATAGCATGCCTAAAATACCTGAATTTCTCCTCTTACTAAATACAGCTAAATTTGACATCATATTTGTCTGTGAAACATGGCTCAATGCATTTCTCCCTGACTCCATTACCACAGTAAGAAATTATCATATTTACCTATCAGATCGTGAAATCCGAAGAGGAGGTAGTTTTGCTATCTTCTATAAAAAGTCCTTACATCTAAAAAACATTCAAGCGAACCAGGAGCTTGCTCTTCCTGAGACCATCATCTGTGAACTGTCCTTAAATATCACATTTCGATTCTTACTATGTTACAGAGCTCCTGATTATGACATCGAACATGTAAACAAGCTAAATGCACTACTAACATGGGTAACATCCTGCCCACATGCTTTTATCTTTCTTAGTGACTTCAATCTACCTCATATTAAATGGACCCTCAATGAATGTACAGTGGAACCCATACATGCAACCTTCTACAATGCTGTAACAAATCTAGGACTGGAACAAGTAGTAACCAACAATACTAGACTAAACAACTGCCTCAATCTCATCTTCTGCAATAGTTTGAATTCAGTTTATGGAATACATATTAAAACCCTTTTCCAACATTATTGGAAAAGTATTTTCCACAATATGATTGACTTTTGTCTCGACATATGTCCACACAAAAATCATCACAACAATGTGATACCAAATTATAACTTCAAAAAAGGCAACTATCATCTTATAGACAACGATCTCCCATCTCTTGATTGGCAATTTCTATTCACTGGATACAATACTGCTGAAAATCATTACAACATATTTTTACTTGAAGTCAAAAGAGTCATCAGTCTATATGTACCAATAACAACTCCCAAAACCAGAAAAAACAGATTACCCATAACAATAAGGAAACTTCAATTCAAAAATAGATCACTTTGGCGGAAAAACGTATCTGGTCACGTTGCCACCTTCAAAAGCTAATACAAAAATTTACGCCACCAGATAAAGACTGAATGCACCAACTATCACATTAAACAAGAGGAAAACCTTCTATGCACCAATTCCACCCACGCTTTCTACAATTTTGTAAAAAACAAACTAAAACAGTGGTTCCCAAAGTGGGTGGTACTACCCCTTGGGGGGGGTGGGATGCCTTAGGGGGGTGCTAAGAGGCAAGGGGGCCAGCAGGGGGGTGCTAAGAGGCGGCAGGGGGTGCTGGAGGTGAGCAGCATGGCACAATCCAGGAGTGAGAAAAAATCCCACCGTCATCACGTTCGAGACAAGGCCCCGCAGGATCATCCCACTGACATGCATGCTCTGGTGCAAGGAGCTCCGCCCCGAAGGCAGCATTGGGAAAGGAGAACAAGCCAGAGTGGCTTTGCTCTCCTTTTCAAACATCCCACCGCCGCTGTGTTCGGGGTGGCAGGGCATCGCCCTGGATGCAGAGTTGGGAAAGGAGAGCAAAGCCAGACCGGGTCATCACTTCAACAGCTTCGTTGGGGTGGCCTGGGGTAAAAATGAATAACTGAGTGTCATCAGCATACTGATGGAACTCTATCCCAAAACCACGGATGATCTCACCCAGCGGCTTCACATAAATGTTGAACAGCAGGGATGAGAGCACAGACCCGTGAGGTACCCCACAAAACAAGGGCCTTGGGGACAACCTCTGCCCCCCCCACCAACACAAATTGCGAGCGGTTGGAGAGGAAGGAGGAGAACCACCACAACATGGTGCCTCCCATTCCCAACCCCTCCAACCACCACAATAAGATACTGTGGTCAACAGTATCAAAAGCCGCTGAGAGATCTAACAGGACCAAGACAGAGGAACAACCATTGTCCCGGGCCCTCCAAAGATCATCCACCAACGCGACCAATGGCGTCTCTGTGCTGTGCCCAGGCCCAAAACCTGATTGGGGAGGATCTAGATAGACAGCTTCATCCAGGTGCCGAGGGAGCTGTCGTGCCACCACACTCTCAACAACCTTTGCCACAAAGCGAAGGTTGGAGACTGGACGATAATAATGTTGGGTCCAGGGACAGTTTCTTGAGGAGGGGCCTCACCACCGCCTCTTTCAAGGTGGTGGGTAAAAACCCCTCACTCAAGGAAGCGTTAATAATACCCTGGAACCAACCTCATGTCACCTCCTGGGTGGCCAAAACCAACCAGGAGGGACACGGATCCAGCAAACATGTGGTGGTATTAAGCCCACCCAGCATCCTGTCTACTTCCTCTAGGGTCACAGGATCGAACTCACCCCAAATGACCTCCCCGAAATCCACCCCCTCCCTCCTGTCCAGAGTAGCCCAGTCAGAGTCCAGCCTGTCCTGGATCTGAGCGATTTTGTCCTGCAGATATCTGGAAAAATCCTCGTCCCATCCCTGCAAGGTATCATCCTGCACTCCCACGTCCAAAAGGGAGCGGGTCACCCTAAAAAGGGTGGCCGGGAGATTTTCTGAAGACGCAATAAGGGCGGAAAAGTAAGATCGCTTTGCCACACTTATCACCACTAGATAGGTCCTAATGTGGGACTGCAATAGTGTTTGGTCAGAACCAGAGCGGCTGGTCCTCCAACCACTGTCTAGGCGTCTTTTCTGGTGCTTCATCTCCCTCAGCTCCTCGGAGAACCAAGGAGCTAATTGGGATCGGCACTGGGTCAGAGGCCTCAAGGGCACAACCTGGTCAAGGGCCTCAGCCGCCACCCTATCCCAGGTGGCCACCAAGTCCCCAATCGAGTCGTGTGTGCGAGTCTCGGGAAATGACCCAAGCTCCATCAGGAACCTATCTGGATCCATCAGGCGCCTGGGGCGGAACCATTTTATTGGTCCCGCCTCTCTGCGACGAGGGAGTGCGGAACGGAAATCCAGCCTGAGGAGTGAATGATCCTACCATGACAGGGGCTCTATAAAAACATCCCCTATACCTAGATCATCCTGCCACTGACCAGAGACAAAAATCAGATCCAAGATATGACCCACAGTGTGTGTGGGATCCCGAATTAATTGGGTCAGGCCCAAGTCTGTCATGGAAGCCATGAACTCCTGAGCAATCCCCAAGGTCCCACCGGCAGAGGGTAGGTTGAAATCCCCCATGACCATAAGCCTGGGGGTCTCAACCGCCAAGCCGGCTATAATCTTAAGGAGCTCAGGCTGATGTCACATAGCAGGGAGCCAGGTATGTGATCAATAGCCCCATCTGAACCCCGGAACCACACTTCACAAAGAGGGATTCACATCCGGTCATCTGAGGAACAGTGGATTCCCTAGGACACAGGTCTTCCTTAATAACCACCGCAACCCCCCCACCCCTCCTCTGAGCCCTCGGCCGATGGAAAACTTGAAACCTGGGTGGGCACATCTCCCCCTTTTGGCCCAACCAGGTTTCAGTAATACCCGCCAGGTCCGCCAGGTCCTCTACTCGTTGCAGAATACCTAATGCCACCAGACTTGAAATTCTAGACCTAGAAAACCTAGAACTATGCCGTCTTCGGTCTGATCTCAGCATAGTATATAAAATCATACATTTCAATGTCCCACCTGTCAATGAATACTTCAGCTTCAACCATAACAATACAAGAGCACACAATTGATACAAATCCAAGGTAAACCTCACCAAACTTGATTGCAGGAAATATGACTTCATCAACAGAGTGATCAATGTCTGGAACACTCTACCTGACTATTTGGTTTCTTCCCCAAACCCTAAAAACTTTAAACTTAGACTGTCTACTATTGACCTCACCCCTTTCCTAAGAGGTCTGTGGGGGGCGTGCATGAACGCACCAATGTGCCTACCATCCCTGTCCTATTGTTTCTTTTATTTTTCTTATATGTATCCATTTCATGTATTCATAACTATGTTTATTCTTATACCTATTACCTTGTAAGCTATTGACAAATCAAATTAAATAAATAAAAAATAAATAAAAATAAAATTGTATTGAAATAAAGTATAATGTGGATATGCCAATAGGTTGAAGTTGTGAATTTTGTGTTATATTACATTTAGCCAAACTTAGGTAGGGAAAAAAGAAGATAATATTACTGTTGCTAGTCTCTCAGAAATGTTTTGATAATCAACATCCAAAAATATCCAGTGGCAAGCAGTACTCAGAGTTCCCAGTATGAGAAAAAAGGTGATTTCTGGAATTCATTGTAGAAGCAGAAATGGGTTAATGAACAGTAGTGTCAAACAAAAGAATATTGTCCTGCCTATTTTGGAATTCCTGTTCTTGGGCTATATTCAAATAATTGTTGGAACCAACCAAAGCAACTTATCAGTGGTGGGGTTCAAATTTTTTTACTACCGTTTCTGTGGACGTGGCTTGGTGGGTGTGGTAGGGGAAAGATACTGTAAAATCTTCAGTCAGATGTTGTATTTGCCAGTTCTCCAAACTACTCAAAATTTCCACTACTGGTTTTCCAGAACTGTTCAGAACCTGCTGAATATCACCTCTGCAAATTATGTTTTAGGGTAATTGTCTCTGGCAAGTTTCTATATTTTTCATGCATAGCTAGAAAAATGCTTTAGATAATATTGTTAATCTGAGAGTTGCCATTCTTCAGGTTTTCACCCATATTTTGTAGTTTAAATTACTTCCAGGAAATTTTGACATGGAGAACTATTTACAAATTAAGACTACTGCTTTCAATTTCACATGGTGTCATATATTTTGCCATCTTCCCATTCACTTGTACAGCAGCTAAACATAAATCACAGAATAACAATAAAAAGTTGGAATGGACCTGTAAGTCATCTAGTCCAACCCCTGCCCAAGCAGGAGACCCTACACCATTTCTGACAGATGGCAATCCAGTCTCTTCTGGAAGCTTTCAGTGGTGAAGCTCCCACAATTTCCGAAAGCAACTGTTGGTTGATTGTTCTCACAGTCAGAAAATTTCTCCTTATTTCTAGGTTGAATCTCTCCTTCATCAGATTTCCATCCATTATTCCTTGCCTGGCCTTCTGATGCTTTGGAAAATAGGTTGACACCCTCATCTCTGTGACAGCCCTTCAAATATAGGAACGCTGCTATTATGTCTTCCCTGGTCCTTCTCTTCACTAAACTAACCATGCCCAGTTCCTGTAACCTGT
The DNA here is from genome assembly GCA_023653725.1 of Bungarus multicinctus. Classification (NCBI taxonomy): domain Eukaryota; kingdom Metazoa; phylum Chordata; class Lepidosauria; order Squamata; family Elapidae; genus Bungarus; species Bungarus multicinctus. The sequence continues at coordinate 117,321,702 of CM042840.1, forward strand.
TCTTCCTGTTCTTCATATGTTTTAGCCTCTAGTCCCCTAATCATCTTTGTTGCTCTTCTCTGTACTCTTTCTAGAGTCTCAACATCTTTTTTATAGTGTGGTGACTAAAACTGGATGCAGTATTCTAGGTGTGATCTTCCTTCCTTAATCTCTGTTAATGCAATTTAGGATTGCATTGGTTTTTTAAAAAAAACAAACAAAATGTAATCACAGCTTTGATCTGGTTTAAACTCTCACAATAATTAACCTACCAGAGAGAATCTAAAATCAAGCATAAGTACCTATGTATGATAGTGGTTAGAATGTTAGATTAGTTACCGGGTCTCAAAATCGAAGGCCGGACCTGGTTAGGACTAAAGGAAACATGCTCAGGAACCCAAGGGAATCCACAAACCAAACTTTAATCATCAAAAAGCAGTCTGGAGCCTAGGTACACAATGAGTAAGAAACAAAGTCTCTTGCAAAGTCAGCACTGGGAGCTCTTGCGTCCCAGCTCATTTTATAGTCCAGGAATCATGCCCTCTGGCCATCTGGCCATACCCACTAGTTACCCATCATCCAATAGTCAACAGTTTCAGCCTCCTCGTCCCTCTGGCGCCAGCAGCACTCCCTCCTGGCCAGAGACCCATCCGTTAGAGTGGTGAACGATCAGCTGGTGAGCAGTTGTTTGGTGCAGCACTCGGAAGTCCTGCCACTATAGCACAGTCTCACTGTCGCTCCCTTCATTCCTGTCACTCTCTCCACTTTGTGCTGCTTCATTGTCTCCCCCCTCAGGTATGGTGAGCCCTGAATCAGAGGCTCAATAGGCTGCTCCCCCTACCAGAATCACACTTAGAAGACAGAAGACAGAAGACAGGAGGCAGAAGAAAAGAGACAGGATTAAGTATGGCACACAATATGTATTCCCCCCCCCCCAGTTTGTAAGGATACCTCCAGTGGAATTTCCTAAGCAATCATGTGGCCCTCACATCCTGGTCGATCACCCATGAGGCACCAGTGGAGGGATATCCTTTCTACCATACCGGGTATTGTAGTTTGCTCCTATGAAGTTGGGGGTCTAACACCAGTCTATTTTGTACCAGGCCCGGGGGCTGGGAAAGGGGCCAGATATTGGAGTCATCCACAAGTTTCAGTAGGCTGCTGTGAAACATGGGGTGAATCCTCCCTAGCAGGGATGCGAATTTCAACTCCACAATAATGGGATTGATCACCCTAACAATTGGGAAAGGGCTGGGCATTTCAGGCCCAATTTCTAGAAAGTTACTTTCAATTTAAGATGCCGTGTTTCTCCAACAATACGCCCTCCCCAATAAGAAGACCCAGCATGTTTTATAGGCATAAAATGAAATTAAGCCCCTCCCCCCAAATTTAGGCCTATTTTAAAATATGCGAAATAAGGAGAAAGGCAGGGGAACTTGCCATTAGGAGTGCCCACAGGCAGCCATGCCTTGCCACCAGCTGCGTCTAACAGGCGATCATGGTGGAGTGTGGAGAGTTCCCTACTCCCACCAAGCACTTTTGCTGCAGATCCGAGACCTTCAGCACCTGCCGCTGTTGCTTTCCCTTCTGCCACTGCATTTGGAGCTGCTGCTTCCGCATTTGGAGCACCGCCGCCATTTGAAGCGTGTTTGGAGCGCCGCCGTTTGGAGCACTGCTGCTGTGTTTGAAGCTGCTGCTTCTGCGTTTGGAGCGCCGCCGCCATTTGGAGCACTGCTGCCATGTTTGGACTGCCGCTTCTGCATTTGGAGCACTGCCACTGCGTTTGGAGCACCTCCGCCGTTTGGAGCACCACCGCCACATTTGGAGCGTGTTTGGAGCAGCGACAGTGCTCCAAATGGCAGTGGTGCTCCAAACATGGAAATGGCGGTGGTGCTCCAAACATGGAAGCAGCAGCTCCAAACACGGCGGCGGTGCTCTAAATGGCGGTGGCACTCCAAACATGCTCCAAAGGACGGCAGTGCGCCAAACACAGAAGTGGCAGCTCCAAATGCAGCGGCGGTGCTCCAAATGGCGGCGGGCTCCAAACATGCTCCAAATGGTGGCTGTGCCCCAAACGCAGAAGTAGCAGCTCCAAACGCAGCGGCGGTGCTCCAAATATTAAAGCTGCAGCTCCAAACACGGCAGTGGCATTCCAAGCGTGCTCCAAATGGCAGTGGTGCCCCAAATGTGGAAGTGGCAGCTCGAAATACAGCGGCAGTGCTCCAAATGACGTGGCACTCCAAACATGCTCCAAATGGTGGCGGTGCCCCAAACGCAGAAGCAGCAGCTCCAAACACAGCAGCAGTGCTCTAAACGTGGAAGCGGCAGCTCCAAATGCAGTGGTGGCATGGGCAGAAGGGAAAGCAGCAGCAGTGGGCGCTGAAGGTCTCGGGTCTTTAGCAAAGGTGCTTGGTGGGAATAGGGAGCTTTCCATGCTCCACCATGATCGCCCGTTAGGAGCGGCTGGTGGCGAGGCATGGCTGCCCATAGGCGCTCTAGGCAAGGATGCAAGGGGGGGAATTAAGTCACCCCCGAAATGATGGCCTAGCCATTTTTTCAGGGCTCAAAAAAATAAAATAAAATAAGACCCGGCCTTATTTTGTGAGAAACACGGTATTTAATTGAAAAGTACACCCAGTCCCCCACCCAAAAGCATTTGTGAGAAACTGTTTTTTTTGTCAGACTGAGCCTTATGGTTTCAGCCACCCTTTTCTCTTTTGCATGGGATAAACTTTCTGTTTCCAAAAGTTACTCTGAATGTCTATTAGGAAACAATTATGCGGACAACCCTGAGTGTTATGCCCCTGTTGGAGTCTGAATCTGAGGAAGAAGATGAATAGCTGACAGAGAAAGGGAGTGTGACTCTGTTGGTTGTGGAGGAAACTGGGGTAGGGCAAAGTCTGCCTGGGAAGAGGTAGATCAAGGGAGAGGGAGTTCAGAGGAAGACCCAAGCCCACCCCCTCTACATCCTAGGGAACTCAGGGAGGAACGGAGAATAGAGCAACGTGGGTTGTGTGGCTTATGGGGGAGGAAAGAGTCCTGATTTTAAAAGAGATGCATGCTGAGTGTGACATCTGCTGGAAACAAACATGAGTTTATCTTGCATTGACTTTGGTTATCTGCATTCCTGGCATCCTCCTAACCATGTTGAATTACTGCCATTCCTTCATATCTGGAATTCTTTTTCCACCCTGCCAGATTAATTACCTCATCTTGCCTTGATTGGACTTAGTTACAGTTTTTGTTGACCACATTTTGGACTTGATTCTCTGCAGCCAAAGGCTATTCCTGGGAGAGATTTTCTGCAGTCAGAAGGTAACCAGGACATTGGGGGCAAAGTTGGAGCTAATAAAGGGATTTCTACTGATTATCTGAGTGTTGTCATGCCCCAGGTCATCACACTGAGTTCCTAGGAGGAGGATGGACTTGGAATGTAAACTAAGAAGAAACTATACAATTAAAAATAATTGTCAAGTCATAAAAATCATTTGGATGAGCAGTATTTTGCTCATAATAACAAAACCAACTATAATTAGGACACAAACAAGTAAACAAAACCATAGGTGTGTTGAAATAATAAAAAGAAAAAAGTATATCCAAGGAGGAAGGGGGAAAGGAGGAATTTGAAGGATACATGGAGACAAGGAGCCTTGAGATCAAATAATATAATTTCTGTAAGGTGAAAAAGAGATGTTATGCTATCTATCTCTCCATCTAATTATGGAGGGAACAAACACTCATACTTCCCTGCCACCGATCTTCTTGCTCCATCCAATATCAATCTAATTTTCCCATCCTGGAAACCAGAAGCCCAAGAAACAGGAGCATGCAAGATCATCCACAGAAATGTTATGGTTTTAACTCCAACTTCAGCTGTCTTACATGCAAATTAATAATTCCATGACATTACTCCACATTTTACATGTTTCCTCTAAATGTGCCTACAGGGACAAGTACTTCAATGGTGCATTTCAAATATTATTACCACCAGTTCAGTGGGCATAGCTTGGTGGGGCCGTTTTGTGCACATGCACATACTTTGTGTGTGTGCTGACACCAAATGCACACTTTGAGTAGGCACAGAGGCTTTCTGACTCACCTCCTGCAAGCCTGCACTCTCCCTGTCACTTCAGCAGCTGCTGTGCAAAGCAGCTGCACTTCAAAAGCAGGACATAAAGATTAGTATGGGAGCCTGGGTGGGCCCAAAAGTAGAGTGTCAGAGAGAACCGGTTCAGTCTCTGCTGCTCATCGGCGCTACTGGCTCAGCAGAACCAGGCTGAACTGGTAAAATACCACCACTGAAGTACCACCATCAACCTCCTCAAAAACAAAAAACACACACCTAAAGAGGCACTTTGTGTTTTTTTTCTTCTTGAGAGATGCATATGCTGAAAGAGAAACAAAGACACCACATATCCTTTGGACTAGGTAACCGATAACCCAAGAGATATGATGGCCTTGAAGAATGCGCATCCTACAAACACTAGTCAAAGTTTCTGAGAGATTTTTCAATTTGGATTTCTGCATGGAGCAGTGGGTTAGGCTACATGACCTCTGAGGATCATTCCATCTCAAAGGCTCTTTGCTATCTTTGGCCGTCATTCTTGAATTGCAGAGAGAGAGAAAGAGAAAGTGAGAGTGAGAATTTTTAAAATATCTGCTGAAACTCTTCTCTGACTCTCTCTCTCTTTCTTCCTCCCTCCTTCCCTCCCTCTCCCTCTCTCTCTCATCTATCTCCTGAAACATTAAAAACAGTCCACAATCAAAATGTTGTTAAAAGAAAAAGGCAGGTGAATTAGCCAAAGATGTATCAAAAAATTAGAAGTCCAAAGGAAAGTTTACCTGTACGTACAGTGATATTGAGATCAGCTCATTAAAAGGAAAAATGTAAAATTGAAAAAAAAATCAAACAAATAATAGTTTAACACTAATAGCTCTTCCCTTGAGTTCAAAGAAAATACACAGGACTAAGATTTCAAGATTGAAATCATCTGGTTGGACTTTGGAAGGATGAGGTAATGTGGCTCTCAAAATACAGCTGGTTAATATTTGTAAATGATTTTCACAGAAACATTCAGACCTGGATCTGGTGTTGAGAAGAGACATTGAACCACAATGAATGGAGAGGCTGGAAGTTCTTTGAAAACTATCAATACTTATCTGTAAAAGAAGGCACCTTTCAGTGTGCAAAAACATAGAGCCATCTAGTATGTGGATTAAAGATAGGTATTTTGGATGTGATAGCGGTACTTATCCCTGGAGATTATTTCAACTATTCAAAACAAAAAGATGGCATAACCTTAAATGGTTTGCTTGAAAAGCATCTAGTCATCTAGCATCTATTCTACAATTTTGTTAACATCAAACTTAAAGAATCAAGAACCATCCCACCCCTAAAAGGACAATATCTTCAACATATTCTTCATAGTCTTTGTAAATAGCAATAGTTCATGCCCCTTTTCCTAGTCGTACAACAACTAACTGTAATGACCTCCTACATATTGACTTTACAGAAGATAATGTAGAAAAGGCACTACAAAACCTAAAACTATCCCTATCTATTGGCCCCGATGGATTATATGCATACTTCTTAAAAAAGTTCTCCTCTGCCATAGCGGAACTCCTAAGCATTATATATGAGATATCTTTCAGGACCAGCTCCTTACCAAACCTATGGTCCTTAGCTACGGTCATCCCTATCTTCAAAAAAGGTGACCCCCAGCCTGGTTGAAAACTACAGGCCAATCTCACGTGTTGTGTCACATGCAAAGTCATGGAATCAATCATTAACCAATTCATTACTCTCTACTTAGAGTCAAACAACCTACTCTCCAAAAAACAATTTGATTTCAGGAAAAAATTGTTCTGCAATCTACAACTCCTACACTGCAAAAACATATGGACTACTACTTGACCAGGGTAAAGCTATAGATACAATTTACATAGATTTCTGCAAAGGCTTTGATTTAGTGGTACACAACAAGCTACTGTTAAAACTAAACTTTTACGGCATTTCTGGATCCTTCCATAAGTGGATTACTGCATTCCTGTCAAACAGGCAACAAATAGTAAAAATAGGGAGTGCTATATCTAACCTTGCTCCAGTTAATAGTGGTGTCCCCCAAGGCAGCGTACTAGGACCCACACTCTATATACTCTATATAAATGACTTTTGCGATCACCTTATAAGCAACTGCGTCCTCTTTGCGGATGACTATTCAACATCACTGTCAATGCTACTATCCTTCAAAGTGAACTTGATTATGTGTCTGAATGGTCAAACATCTGGCAACTCCAAATCTCGACCAACAAATGCTCTGTCCTACACATTTGTTAAAAAAAATCAGTATACCAAATACAAACTAGACAGATATGACCTCATTGATGATCCTTACTCTATCAAGGACTTTGGAGTTGCCATATCAAATGACCTAAGCACCAGCGATCACTGTAACAGCATTGCCAAAAAGGAATTAAGAGTTGAAAATCTAATCTTATGAAGCTTCTCCTCTGGAAATATCAAATTGCTAACTAGAGCATACAAAGCTTTTGCCAGACCAATACTCAAATACAGCTCATCAGTCTGGAATCCACACTGCATATCAGACATTAATACAATTGAGCGAGTCCAGAAGTATTTCACGAGAAGAGTACTATACTCCTCTGCCCGCAACAGAATACCCTGTATCACCAGGCTTGAGATTTTGGGCTTGGACAACCTTGAACTACGTTGCCTATGGTTAGACTTAAGTGTACCACACAAAATTATCTGCTACAATGTCCTACTAGTCAATGACTACTTCAGCTTCAACCACAACAATACAAGAGCACACAACAGATACAAACTCAATGTTAACTGCTCCAAACTTGACTGAAAGTACAACTTCAGCAACAGAGTGGTCAATGTCTGGAATACTCTACCTGACTCTGTGGTTTCTTCCCCAAACCCCAAAAACCTTAACCTTAGACTTTCTACTATTGACCTCACCCCATTCCTAAGAGGTCTGAAGGGGCATGCATAAAAGGCACCATCATGCCTACCATCCCTTCCTATTGTCCCCATTTATTCGTACCTATTTCCTGTATTTCTATACTTATATCTATTACCTTTAAGCGATTGACAAATCAAATAAATAAATAAAATAAAAATAAATATTCATAAGGAATAGCCTTTTCCATGTAGTGCTGCTGTGCTGCGAGTGCAATAGATTCCACAATTTTTTGTTTTCAGTCACTAAGGTTAAATGATTTTATTACTCCATTTTCTGGGAATTCTATTTACCCAATTCAGTAATATTTAGCAAGATCTCTTTATAATCAATAATCAGTGGTAGAAAAGGTCCCAGATATTTAGATAAGTGCAATCTCATTAGAAAAATCTCAATCAAATAAACATAGACCCAATTTATTAATCTGCATAATTTTATAATTCATGAAAGAATGATATCCTTTTCATGTTTTTTTAAATGTTACCAAAGACTATTTAGCCTAACTTGCTGATTCCTGTGATGATCAACCAGATGACTTTGCAAATTCCACATGCAAACTGGGAAAACAATACAGTAGCTTTGTCCCTTGGCTATACTCCAGTAATGCAATAGCCTGATTTTGGAACCAGTCTGTTGCAATATGACTAAAATAGCAAATAGACTTTTCCTATGTGTGCACAACAGTACTTTCAGATGTAATGGACACTGCTTTCCCCAAATTGTCTGTTAAAGGAAAAAGATCAGCTTGATCTGTTAAATAAAGGAAAAAGGTCAGATTAATCAGTTCTGGTCAGTGACAATTGGTAATAAAGATTGTATTTGCTTTTTGCATATGTTACTATTGTAAAAGGATACAATAAAGATCACAGGAGACTTGACGTAACCATTGGGTCAACAGGAGAGCATGTTAGATTTAATAAAAGGTAACATGCATTCAAACTTAGTAGTAGGATTTGAGCCTTTTAAATTTTAAAATTAAAAGTTTTTTGAATTAAACTATTTATAAGAATTTGCTAATAAATTGGCAGCTCCTTATGAATTCAAATTCCTCTTCTATGGAATTCTATGCATTTCTATCTAAAGAGAAACCTGAGATAAAGCTGAGAGGGGGAATTAATTTTCTATTAAGGCCTTTAGGAGAGGGGAAAATGAACTGCAGAAAAAAAGTTTGGGAATTTATCAAAGTTTGAACTAAAAAAATGATATAAAATAAGAAAAGTATAACTTCTTGTTCAGGTTGTTGTTATTATTATTTTATTCATTAAACATGAAACGCAGTCAACTGAACATTTAAAAATGTATCACAAATATCATTGACTGGTGCTGATGGTTGATACAGGTTGCTGCCAGTATTCTAGGCATCAACCAAGTATCTTCTTAAAATGTACAATGTTCTGAACAGCACAGTTTTTTGCATTTCCACCAATGTTATTGCAGGAAGCTACAATTTCTTGATGTATTTTGTAAAATTCTTGGACATGGTACCAAGCAGAAGTGGGATTCTACTGGTTCGGATTTGTTCAGGTGAACCTCTTGCTCTGAAGATCAGCTGGCAGCAAACCGGTTTGCTGAAATGAGCATGTCAGCCTGCCCGCCCACCCCTGCTCCTTCCTGTGCTTTATTTTGTTTTTTTAGAGCACAGCTGATTCATATGGCAGAGCAGTTTGCCGCCCCTCAGCTGTTTTATTCACAAGGACTGCAATAGAAGGTAAGTATTGTGGCTTTCTTAAAAGCGGAGTGCATGCATGGAGCAAAGCATGCAATCACCAAACCAGTTGTTATACTGGTGGAATTCCAGCCCTGGTACCAAATGCCTTGATGATAATGGGTATCACTGTTACATATTTCATCCATAATCACATAGTTTCAATGGCCTGGTTGCAATATTTCATGATTTTTTTTCCAATTCTTTTTCTTCAACTCTGGCATCTCCTAATACAGCGATATCAATAAATTGCATGCTTTGGTTTTCAGCAACTGTGGTATCTGGCATGTTATATTCCAAATGACAACCTATCTGTACTCGAAAGTCCCATAAGATCTTCACCTTCTCATTTTCAATAACTTTTTCCACTTTATGTTCCTATGACTTTTCAGATACAGGTGAGTCATATTTTTTACATAATGACCAGTGGATAAATTTAGAATCACAGAGAACCAAACATGATTGAATGGATAGAATGATCATTGTATAGAACAGTGGAAAGTGTAATGAAGACATTAAGTATCTCATATAAATGCATTGCAAAATCACTGGAATTCCAGATCTAAATTTCCTAATTCATTTATTTAACTTCATCCTTATGTATTAGCAATAAACTGATACTGACCAATCCCAATTCTGAGTATGTTCCTCTAAGGAGGTTCTGAGATGGAGAACTGCTGTGTTGGTATCTTCAAAGTATTGAAAACTATAATCAATTTTCTTTGGTTTTTGCAAAGAGATGCAAAGATGCTGTTTACAGCAAACAATATGAACTCCCAAAAGAAACTAAAGCAGCAATACTAGGGGGTTAGGGGGAATAAAACCTACTAAACATATAAGAGCTCATTCCAGGCTACACATATAAAGGATACTAACATTACAGTAATAAAATATACATTATGAAAAACATCTAGACCTTATTCTCTCATCACTACTAGAATTACAGATTCATTGCCGCTCTACTCCCCACCAGCAGATTAACACTTTTAATTTGGAGCTAGTAACAATGTGTCCTCAAACTGATGGTTTTATTTTTCTTAGTTTTTGTTGAATGGCATAGATTTGCTTGTTTTATTTGATAATTTTAACAACCAGGAAAAGCAGCAAATGGTAGGCTTTCTTACCCATTAATGTTAACAGAAGTAGGAGCAAGTGAATTTCACTGAAAGCCACAAGGCTGTGCTGTTTAACTATTTGCCAATCTTCCATGATGGAGTGTGCTTGAACCAGGAAATAATCAAGCAAGAAGAATCCAAATCATTCAGAAAGATTAGAGGAGGCTGACATACCCAATAAAAGGAAACGGAAGTCAACTGGCTTATATAACTAACAAAATAAACTGGGCCAGATGCTGGTCTAGAATGTTAACCAACAAGTGTTCTTAGTAACTTCATATCTCTTCTAGAAATTCTCCTGATGTAGCCAATTTTCTAGGTTGTCATTTAAATGCAAAAACAACTAAGATCTTATTTTTTTCCATGCTTATTTTATTTTTATTTATTTATTTTTATTTGTCAATTGCTTACAAGATAATAGGTGTAAGTAAAAAACATTACGAATACATGGATACATATAAGAAAAATTATATGTATGTATGTATGTATGTATGTATGTATGTATGTATATATGTATGTGTATATATATAGTGGGGCAAAAAAGTATTTAGTTAGCCATCAATTGTGCTAGTTCTCCCACTGAAAAAGATGAGAGAGGCCTGTAATTGTCATCATAGGTATACCTCACCTATGAGAGACAAAATGTGAAAACAGATCCAGACAATCAGATCCAGCAGTGCCAGACATGTCCTCTGCTTAAGCCAGTACATGTCCGGGCCCGTCTGAAGTTTGCTAGAGAGCATTTGGATGATCCAGAAGAGGATTGGGAGAATGTCATATGGTCAGATGAAACCAAAGTAGAACTGTTTGGTAGATACACAACTCATCGTGTTTGGAGGAGAGAGAATGCTGAGTTGCAACCAAAGAACATATACCTGCTGTGAAGCATGGGAGTGGCAACATCATGCTTTGGGGCTGTTTCTCTGCAAAGGGAATAGGACTACTGATCCGTGTACAGGAAAAAATTAATGGGGCCATGTATCGTGAGATTTTGAGTGCAAACCTCCTTCTATCAGCAAGAAGATGAAACGTGGCTGGGTCTTTCAGCATGGCAAACACACCGCCTGGGCAATGAAGGAGTGGCTTCATAAGAAGCATTTCAAGGTTCTGGAGTGGCCTAGCCAGTCTCCAGATCTCAACCCCATTGAAAACCTTTGGAGGGAGTTGAAAGTCCGTGTTGCCCAGCGACAGCCCCAAAATATCACTGCTCTAGAGGAGATCTGCATGGAGGAATGGGCCAACATACCAGCAACAGTGTGTGACAACAGTGTGTAAGTCTTGTGAAGACTTACAGAAAACGTTTGACCTCTGTCATTGCCAATGAAAGATATATAACAAAGTATTGAGATGAACTTTTGATATTGACCAAATTCTTATTTTCCACCATAATTTGCAAATAAATTCTTTTCAAATCAGACAATGTGATTGTCTGGATTTGTTTTCACTTTTTGTCTCTCATAGGTGAGGTATACCTACGATGACAATTACAGACCTCTCTCATCTTTTTAAGTGGGAGAACTTGCACAATTGGTGGCTGACTAAATACTTTTTTGCCCCACTTTGTGTTACAACACCCTATTAAGCTCCAATTAAGAGAGGTAGCATACTGCTTTCTTTTCTGTCTTTCGGATCATCACCACAGACCATACCGACAGAAAGCTATTCATTTCATTGTCTTTTGTTTACATGTGTGTAAGGTTTTGAGCTGATAAATAATTAAATAAGGGAGACTAGGATAGATCTATTTCGAGCTAGTTAGCTCTCTTCAGTTAGCCATACCTTTACTGGGATTCGAATCAGGGAAGTATTAACAGGGTGTTATAACACAAAGTATATACTTATTCCTCTGCCTCAGCTGAACAGGATAGAACCAGTGGTCTAGTGGCAATTACAACTGCCTCACATGTAATACTTCCCTGGTTCGAATCCCAGTAAGGGTATGGCTAGCTGAAGAGAGCTAACTAGGTCGAAATAGATCTATCCTAGTCTCCCTTATTTAATTATTTATCAGCTCAAAACCTTACACTCCTAGTCTCCCTTATTTAATTATTTATCAGCTCAAAATCTTACACTCCGAGAAGCACAAGGCCGAAGACACAAGGCTGAAGATGATGAATGAGACTTCATCGAAACGTCGCCTAGATACTTCCAATTCTATGCGGGAGAAAACCCAAAGAACCAAAGATCCACATACAAATACCTGTGAAAACCTCCGAAAACAAATATATATATATATGGATCTTTGATAATTCGGGTTTTCTCCTGCATAAAATTGGAAGTATCTAGGCAACGTTTCGATGAAGTCTCATTCATCATCTTCAGGCTTGTGTCTTCGGCTTTGTGCTTCTCGGAGTAATGTGAGCTTGCAGCTGTTTCTTCCTTTTAACTGTCAGTGGAGGTGACTTGATTGGGTGGGGGCTTGGCTGTGTTCTGATTGGTTGGGGGGGTTGGCTGTGTTCTGATTGGCTGGGGTTGTGTTCTGTTCAGGTGGGGGCTTAGTTGTGCTCAGGTTAGTCTTAGTTGCTGGGGGATTTGAGATGGTGAGCTGTGATCCTGCTGTTTGGCTTCGCGTTCGTGGTCATGCCATATATTCATGGTGGGCATCAGTTCCCTTCATGTATGGGTTGGGGGGGGTTTGAAGTAGGTAGTGATGCAGCTGTGGTACGGCTTCTGGTCCATGGTCGTGTTTCATCTTCTGTGTAGGTGTGAGTCTGCTTTCTACGTGGAAGTGTGGTGGTAGCATCTTGTGTGGCCTTGGGTGTGGATCTGGTGTCATTCTTCATGTTAGGTACTTGTTTGTTAATGAGGGCGGGTTTCCAAATGGTTGGTAGGCAGGAGGTATCATCTCGTTTATTCATGCTGTGTGGGAGTTTTTCTATCTCTATGGCTTCTCTGATTATTCTGTTGTTGAAGTGTTCGGTTTTGGCGATAGTTTTGGTATTTTTAAAGTCAATCTCACGTCCTGTGGTTTTGAGGTGTTGGACCAGGGAAGAGGTCGGTTCTTCTTTTTTGATTGAGTTCTTGTGTTCTTCAATGCGTGCACTTATTCTTCAGTTAGTTTATCCAATGTACATGGTGGGGCAGGAGGTGAAAGGGATTTTGTATACTCCTTAATTTTCTAACTTAATTAACCTCAGAAAACAAATATATAAAGAGCTAACTAGCTCGAAATAGATCTATCCTAGTCTCCCTTATTTAATTATTTATCAGCTCAAAACCTTACACACACACACACACGCACACACATATAAAACATTAGGACAGGGATGGTAGGCACGTTGGTGCGCTTATGCACGCCCCCTACAGACCTCTTAGGAAAGGGGTGAGGTCAATAGTAGACAGTCTAAGGTTAAAGTTTTTGGGGTTTGGGGAAGAAACCACAGAGTCAGGTAGAGTATTCCAGACATTGACCATTCTGTTGCTGAAGTTGTATTTCCTGCAATCAAGTTTGGTGCGATTAACTTTGAGTTTGTATCTTAATTATCTATCCTACTGACTTTTATATCACCTGTTTTACATTCACTTTATGATTTTATATTGCATTTGGAAGTGGTAATCAAAGCTGAACTCAGCTTCTAGAAATAACTTGACATGGTAATAATACAGTGTACCAATATTTCAGTACTGTCAATATTTAACAGTTTTGTGATATCCCTGATAAAAATAGGAAAGGGAACTGTTGCTATTTGCCCTAAATCAGTGGTTCCCAAACTTTTTCGGTCCACTGCCCCCTTGGTGCTACATATTCATCCTTGGTGCCCCCCACCCAGGGTTGGGATTCAAATTTCTGTGGGCGGGACCTAATTTGAAGGAGTGGCTTTCTGGTCATGTGACTGGGTGGGCAAGGCTTGCAGGTCATGTGACTGGGTGGGTGTGGCCAGGTGACTGGCAAATCAAATAAAAGTGGTCCTCACTTAATGGCCAATTGTTTAGCAAGTGTTCTAATTTATGACTGGCCTCCCCAGAGCTACTTGACCTGTTTTTGGAGTTTTGTCAGCTTTAGATCAGGGGTCTAAATCCCACCCCTGCCTGTGTGTGAGAGAGAGAGGGAGAGAGAGAGGTTGGAGCACATCTCTCTCTCCCACCAATGCCAGAACACCACTCAATGCCAGAAAGTCAGTCGAAATTCATATTAGTGGTCTCCGAGATTTAAAATTATGAGTTTGGTGGTCCCTGAGGTCCAAAAGTTTGGTCCCTGAGGTCCAAAAGTTTGGTCCCTGAGGTCCAAAAGTTTGGCGACCCCTGATCTAAAGGGGTGAGCTTGAGAGAGGGAAAGAGACAGAGAAAAGAAAGAGAGGAAGAAAAGAAAGAGAAAAGGGAAAGAAAGAAAAAGGGGCAAGGAAGGTGGGATAAAAGGAAGAGACAGAAAGAAATAAAGAAGGTGGGAGAGAGGGAGGAGAAAAATAATGAGATATCTATTCTAGTCCAAGCACCTGTTCCAGCAGGGTTAGAAGTGTGTGTGTGTGTGTGTATGTGTGTATGTGTGTGTGTTCTCCTTATAATTTACCAGTACATTTTGGTTTTGCCTTCTTCAGAATTGGCACTGTAATACATTAGGGAAAAGTAATTTTTAGGGTGGAGATCTGGTCCAATGGATCCTGTTTAAAGCCTCAACAAAATGTGGGAGCTTCCTGATAGTCTTGACCATGTTTCGTCCACAAAACCTTTAGTAGAAGCCAAAGAGGTTTCAATGTGCTGGCAAAGATGTTTCAATGTGGAAAAGGGCCTCAGTCTAAACTAGGCCTCATTCAATTAGGTCTCTCTCTCTTTCTCTCTCTCTCTCTCTCTCCATCCCTCCCTCCTTGCCTCCCTCTTAGATTGACTTTGCTCTACTTTCCCGATGTGCCTGCAGGCTGGTGCTTCGAACATGGATGGATAGATAGATAGATAGATAGATAGATAGATAGATAGATAGATAGATAGATAGATAGGCAGGCAGGCAGGCAGGCAAGCAGGCAGGCAGGCAGGCAGGCAGGCAGGCAAACAGACAGACCTTTTGGATGAATGGATGGATGAATGGATGGATGGATGGATGGATGGATGGACAGACAGACAGACAGAATGCGACAGCAGTGGCACTTTGGGAAAGCAGTGGCGGTGGCTTTTCCCAACGTGCTGCCGTATTCAAGGCGCCAGTTCCAGAGCATTACTACAGGGCTGAACCTGCAGGGCTAGCGCCTCAAACGCCCCCCTGCTGCCTCTTAGCATCCCCAAGGGAGTGCCAGAGGGATGTTTGAGGCATCGGATGTCCCTGCAGGCTCACCGATTGACTAGTACCACTTCGGAGCCAGCACCTCCAATGTGGAAGCAGTAGCATATTATGTGCTGCTGCGGCCATGTTCAACATGCCGCCCCCCTGCTGCCTCTTAGCACCCCTCTGCTGGCCCCCTTAGGGATGCTAAGAGGCGGCAGGGGGCATTCGAGGCACCGGCCCTGCAGGTTCACCCATTGACTGTAGCACTGCTCTGGAGCTGGTGTCTCAATGGGTGAACCTGCAGGGCCGGCTGGCACTTCGATTGCCCCCCTGCTGCCTCTTAGTGTCCCCAAAGGGGCCAGCAGAGGGGCGCTAAGCGGCATCAGGGGGGTGCATCGAAAGCAGCTATGGCGGCATGTAACCTGCTACCGCTTCTGCATTGGAGGCACCAGCTCCAGAGCGGTGCTACAGTCAATGAGTGAACCTGCAGGGCCAGCACTTCAAACGCCCCCCCAATACCTTTTAGCACCTCTCTGCTGGTCTCCTTGGGGACACTTTAGTTTTGCATATAAATAGTCCTTGACTTACAACAGTTCATTTAGTGAACATTCAAAGTTTAATGGCACTGAAAAAAGTGATATACTATTTTTCACCCTTGCGACCATGGACATGTGATGAAAATTCAGGTGCTTGGCAAGTGACTCATATTTATGACAGTTGCAGTGACCTGGAATCATGTGATCACCTCTTGCAACCTTCTGACATGCAAAGCTAATGGGGAAGCTAGATTCACTTAACAGCTGTGTTACTAACATAACAACTACAGTGATTCACTTAATAACTATGGCAAGAAAGATTGTAAAATGGAGCAAAATTCACTTAACAAAAGTCTCACTTACCAACAAAATTTTGGGCTCAACTAAAGTCAAAAACTGTATCACAGGTGATATTCAGCAGGTTCTGACCAGTTCTGGAGAACCGGTAGTGGAAATTTTGAATAGTTCAGAGAACGGTCAAATCCCACCTCTGACTGGAGATTTTACAGTATCCTTCCCCTGCCATGCCCATCAAGCCACACCCACAGAACCAGTAGTAAAAAAAATTGATTGCCACCACTGGATGCCACAAATGTGTACTTAATGTTCTATTACTGGGGGCTATCAAATAATTCTATAACTGACATTCTGTGTTTCAAACTCTTCTGACTCCAATATAAAATAAAAATTATTACAAAGTGTTTGAGCCATTGATCCCTTAATTATTTCATATTTGATCTTGATCTCAGATAGAAAAGTAAATAGTTATTAATAAGAGTGAAAGAGATCAAACAGAAAGCTACCATCAGCAATAAAATCTCAGGGTTGAATGAGTTCAGATTATATTTCATTAGATTACATACTGATGAAAGAAAGATTACTGAAATCACTATGCACAGTGGAAAGCAAAAACAAAAACTAAACTTTTATTATTATATTAACAACATATAATTGCTATATTTTAAATAATAGAAAAGGGAACTCTCAGTTAAACTCATTTCATTTGTCTATTCAATAGTTGTTCCCTGTTGTTAAGGTTTGGCTTGAACATGATAATATAACATTTGGGGGAAAAGATGCAGCCCAGCAAACCAGCACTAGAAGTTAAGATTGAGAAGATCTCCACAGCAACCATATACTTTCCTTTAGTGCTCAGATAAGTTGGAACAAAGGATATCCAGACACTGCAGAAGACCAACATGCTGAAAGTAATGAACTTGTTTTCATTGAAAGTATCGGGTAACTTTCTAGCCAAGAAAGCAACAATGAAACTAATAAAGGCTAAGAAGCCCATGTAAATCAGAACACAATAGAACATTATCTCAGATCCCTGATTACAATGCAGAATGCTTTCTTCAACCATCGAGTGCATATCTAAATCTGGGAATGGGGGAGATATTGCCAGCCACAACGTACAAATGATCATTTCAATAAGAGAGCAGGAAATGACCATGGAGATGGCAAGTCTCTTTCCCACAAATATTTTCATTCGGGAACCTGGTTTGGTGACCAAGAAAGCCAAAACTACTGTGATAGTTTTTGCCAACACTGAAGAAACAGCCATGGAGAAGGAGATGCCAAAAGCAGTTTGTCGGAGAAGACATATCCCCTTTTTGGGCTGACCAATAAATAAAAATGTAGAAAGGAAGCAGAACAGGAGAGAGATGAGGAGAATGTAGGTTAGGTCTCGGTTATTGGCTATAATAATGGGAGTGTTGTTGTTTTTCATAAAAATTACAAGCACCATCACTGACACCAAGGAAAAGAAAAATGCAAAGAAAGCTAAACTGATCCCCAAAGGTTCTCCATAAGACAAAAATATGATAATTTTAGGTTTGCAACTATCTTGATTTCTGTTTGGATAGCTTCCATCTTTACAAGCATAGCATTCATTATTATCTGGGAAAAAAAAGAAAAGAAGAAGAGGCAGACAATGAGTTCTTCATCATAGGAACTTTTCCAGAATACACTGTATATTTCAGCAATAGACAACTAGATACTGTATGGGGGGTTATCCATAATATATAGTAGAAAAGTAAGTAAGTCTTTATTGATTAGCCCTTGGCCATATCAAAGTGCAAAGTTCCAGCAACAATTTGTTACTAAAATTTAATAAAAGCAATTCAAAATAAAATTTGATAAAATACTATTTAAAATGGAACTTGATAAAATACAATTTAAAATGGAATCTAGACAAAATACGGTTTAAGATGAAATAGTAATAAAATACAATCCAAAATAAAATTGTAATAATGTACAATAATTTAAGATATAGATAAAATATAATAACATTATATTTCAGAATCGCCCTTGCAGTCTACCCCAATCAATCCCACATACACGATCATTTTGTTTAAATACTGTGCTACTTTAAATGTTATTTTCAAGTTCTGGCTGGACATAAGGTAAGTTATTTTGAAGTGGGCATCCCAATGGGTCATTCATCTGATATAAGGACCAAGATACCTGTCTCTCATCCTCTTAACAGGCAACAGCCAAATAGGATGTGAGCCAGGTCCTCTGCCTCTGCCGCTCCGCAAATGCAAAGGCACTCGTACAGTATTGCATGAAATCTCCCATATCTAACCATTGTGTCAAGCTGTTCAAATCTTGCTCATGTGAATATCTCCCTAAGATGTTTTGGGAGTTGTGACTTCAAGTAGCTATCTACTTGGAAAGTACATTTGTATTTACTCAACCATTTCAAGTTACCTATCTTACTAAGGATAGCTACATCAGTCTGTGCATCTATATCCTTAATTCTTCGGGCAACTCTTTTTTTTATTGTTCTCCTGTTACACAAGAGATAGGAAGACCACAGCTTCTTACAAAATTTGTTAGTTTAATGATCCAGGAGATTTGTGATTGTAGTTTTATTTGCTCTAGTAGGCATAATTTGGATAGTCTATCAGTCTCCATTTCATTAACTTTGCACCAGTAGTTATAAGCTCTAATTTTAAATAATGCCTGAATTGTATAAATTCCCAATTCAGCTCTAACTGCTGCAGCAGATCTTCTTGGGTCTATACCCAAAATACATATCAAATGCTGGGACTGTGTTTGTTCTAAGACTGTGGTTGAGTAAAGACCCCAAATTTCTGCTCCATACAAGAGCATTGTGGTAACCTTAACCTTTATATTTAATTAATTGGACTAGGGACCTTGGATAACTATGGTTTTTTAGTTTGAGCAATAAATTCAAACGGGCTTTTCCTCTAAATATACTCCATTGATGATAGCAGGCCCATGAACCAGTCTTGGAAAAAGTTACACCCAAATATCAAAGGAATTAACCTGTTCAATTGGTTCACCATCCAATTGCCACCTATGTCTCTGATGGTTTCTTCCAAACACCATTATTTTTTGATTTAGATTTACTAATGATTAGAGAGTTATCCTGGCAATAAGAGCTAAATCTTCTTAATAGCCTATGTAATTCTACTTGTGTGTATGATAATAAAATCATATCATCAGCATAAAGCAAGCTATTACAGTAAGCATTTATGATCATCGGCATATGTACCATGGTATCCTTCATTAACCCTGGCATAATATATAGTGTATATTCCTTATGCATTTACATATATAATAAATAATATATAATTATACATATGTCTATGCACATTTGTATATGTAAAACAGTTATATGGATATATTCATATGAACAACAACAACAACAAAAACAACAACAACTGAAGCACCACTTGAACACTATTGGTATTAACAAATTTGCCATCGGACAATTGAAGAAAGTAGCTTTACTTGGAACAGCTTCTATCCTGCAATGATATCTGTAATACCATCAAACATCCAAATCTGCCTATTCAAGGTCCTCGATAGATAGACAAAAATGCCAAACATTTGGCTGACTGTGTGATTCTCCAAGAACAAAATGGACCAACTGGAAATAACTACTGAAATGATAAGCAACAGGGTGAAAAAAGTCAAGAACTGGACATTGCCTGGCAATGATCAACTGCATGGCTTTTGGTTCAAATACCTGACCAGCCTATATAGAAAAATGGCCAAACAATTCAATGAAATTCTGCAGACAGGAAACATCAGTGAATGGTTAACAGCTGGGAAAACCTACTTGATACAGAAGGATTCAGCAAAAGGGGCAATACCTGCAAATTACCGGCCAATGACATGTCTGCCAACCATGTTCAAGCTGCTGTCCAGCATCATAGCTGGACAGCATCCAGGACTATCTAGAAGCAAATAACATCTTGCTGGTATAGCAGAAAAAAAACAAATGAGGAAGTAGAGGCACAAAAGATCAGCTTCTGATTGACAAAATGATTTTAGAGAACTGCAAAAGCTGAAAAACAAATCTGCATTACAACTTGGATTGACTACAAGAAAGCATTTGATTCACTACTGCACAGCTGGATCATTAAGTGCCTGGATATCATTGGAATATGCAAGTGCATTAGTACTTTCACTGCAAATGCGATGAAGCACTGGAAAACAGAACTGTTTATTGGAAGTGAAAGCTATGGACTGGTCAACATCAAAAGAGAGATTTTCCAGGGTAATTCTTTGTCACCTCTGCTGTTCATCATCGCCATGACCCCCCTGTAAACAATTTTACAGAAAACTAACCTGGGTTATCAAACTGCTAAAAATTCACAGAAAATCTCTAACTTGCTGTACATGGATGATCTGAAGTTATACGGAAAATCAGAAATTGAAATCCAGTCACTGACCAATACAGTTTGAATTTTCAGCACTGACATCAGCATGGAGTTTGGCCTGGACAAATGCGCCAAAGTGGCACCGAAGAAAGGTAAGATCATAGAAAGTGATGGAATTGAAATATCCAATGGACAAACCATCAAATGCCACCAATCAGAAGTCTATAAATACCTGGGCATACTGCAGCTGGATAATATCAAGCACAGGCAAATGAAAAATGTGGTTAGCAAAGAATACACACAAAGGATCAGAAAACTTCTAAAAACCAAACTAAATGGCAGTAACACCATCAAGGCTATAAATACCTGGGCCATACCCATCATCAGATATACTGCTGGGATCATAAACTGGAAACAGACAGAGCTGGACAGCTTGGATAGGAAAACAAGAAAACTGATGACCATATACTATGCGCTGCACTCCGTAGTGACGTTGACAGGTTATATTTGCCCAGAAAAGTAGGTGGCAGAGGATTTTTGCAAGTGAAGCAGACAGTTGAAGAAGAAAAGCATGCTCTGGCAGATTATGTGAAAGACAGTGTTGAACCAGCTTTGATGGAGGTCAACAAGAGGAAGCTGCTCAAAGTGCAGCCAACCAAGAATCAATATAAAAAAACAGCGATGCAAACTCGGGCTGACAGCTGGTATAACAAAGTACTGCATGGGCAGTTCCTTGAAAAGATCCAAGGAAAAGTAGATAAGGAAAAGACCTGGTTATGGCTGACCAACGGAACACTGAAGAAAGAAACAGAAGGCCTGAATCTTTCAGCCCAAGAACAAGCCATCAGAACGAATGTAATCAAAGCCAGAATAGAAAAATCTGCTGATGACCCCAAATGCAGACTCTGTAAAGAAGCGGATGAAACCATTGATCACATATTGAACTGTTATTTATTTATTTATTTATTTATTTATTTATTTATTTATTTATTTATTTATTTATTTATTTAATCTAATTTATATATCGCCCCCCTCTCCCAAAAAGGGACTTGGGGGCGGTGAACAACCATAATAAAACATACAATTAGAAAAGTTAAAATAAATTTAAAAGTTATTAAATAAATGGGTGAAGCCAATAAAACCCCATAAAAATTTTAAAATTGAATTAAAAATTTAAGACCCTTCTCATAAAGGCCAGACTGGTCTGTTGGAAAAGTTGGGTCTTAAGTGCGTGTTGGAAGGCTCGCAGGTCAGCAATGGCTCACATCTTCGTAGGTAGTTCATGCCAAAGGGAGGGTGCTCCCATAGAGAAGGCCCACACCCTCGGGGCTGCCAGCTGACATCGTCCAGCTGGCGGCACCCCAAGGAGGCCCACCGGTGGGAGGCCGATGGTGGCAGTAGGCAGTCCTGCAAGTACCCGGGTCCCAAGCCATGGAGTGCTTTAAAGATGGTCACCAACACCTTGAATTGCACCCGGAAGGCCACTGGGAGCCAGTGCAGCTCACGCAGGAGCGGTGTAATATGGGAGCTCCGAGAAGCCCCCAAGATCACCCGCGCGGCCTGCTGCAAGACAATAGCTCAGATTGACTTTAAACAACGTCACAACACAGTCACTCAGATGGTCTACTGGAACTTGTGTCACAACTACCATCTGCCTGTAGCAAAGAACTGGTGGGATCATAAGCCTGAAAAAGTGGTCGAAAATGAGCATGCAAAACTACTGTGGGACTTCTGAGTACAAACTGACAAAGTTTTGGAACACAATACCCTGGATATCACTATTGTGGAGAAGAAAAAAGTGTGGATCGTCGACATTGCCAGTGACAGCAGAATCGATGAGAAACAACTTGAAAAAGTCACCAGATATCAGGACTTGAGAATTGAACTGCAGAGATTCTGGCATAAACCAGTGCAGGTGGTTCCAGTGGTAATCGGCACACTGGGTACTGTGCCTAAAGACCTAGGCAAGCACTTAAAAACAATTGGTCGCTGACAAGATCACCACTGGTCAGCTGCAGAAGGCCACCTTACTGGGAACTGCTCGCATAATCCACTGATACATCACGCAGTCCTAAACACTTGGGAAGTGTTCGACTAGTGATTTCTGATACGAAACCCAGCACGGTTATCTCGTTTGCTGCGTATACTGTCATTTTTGTAAATAATAATAATAATAATAGTGGCAATACATGATTCAAATTTCATGCTAGATTGAATGTTGCCCAGATTAACAAGAGTCACATTGGATATGATGTCTTCTGTTCATTCAATGGAAAATATGCTATAGGGCTTATTTCCTTCTGTAAGGCAACCAGGGCATGGAGATGATATGGAGGATGGAGGCTACTGGAAGGCAATTGAAAGAATAAATTTGGTGAAAAAAAGAAAAATATTTAATTTTTGAATTCTTTCCACCAGTCAACACCACTGAAGTGAGGATTTTAAAATTAAATGTACCAGCTTTGGAAAGAAAGACATCTGGATTTAGAATTAATGGACAGAGACTGAGAGTCCAAGGTTTGCAATTTTGAAATAAATTGGCTGGAAAATTGGAAAACAAAATTCAGATTTATTTACAATTGTCCTTAAAATTAGATTGCCATAATTTTCCTTGCTGAATCCAAGCAGCACATTTCTTACCTTCCTTCTCTGAAATCTTACCCTCAAGGCAAGGGACACAATCATAGCAGCAAAAGGGTTCCCCTTCCTTCACCTTGCTGGAACCAGGACGACAACTGTCACTGCATGCTGAAAGAGGCTGAGACTAATTTATAAATGAAAAAAAAGAATGGCAATTTTGAGTGTTTGGCTTTGATATATATTTTGAGATATTTTTTATAATGTTCTCAATTGCATGCACTTTAATAGGTGCTAGTAGTTTTATTTAGCATAGCATAGCATAAAACAGAATAAATTATTGACCAAGTGTGATTGGACACACAAGCAATTTACCTTGGGTGCATAAACTTTCAGTGTACATGTCATGCCCCTGTCGGAGTCTGACTCCGAGGGAGAGGTGGAACAGCTGACAGGGAGTGGGAGTGTGCTCTGGTGGTTGTGGAGGAAACTTGGGAAGGGCACATGCTGGATGGACATTCAGAGGAAGACCCAGGCCTATTCACTCTTCATCCTAGGGCACGCAGGGAGGAACAGATAAGGGAGAAACGTGAGTGCCGTGGTCTATGGGGGAGGAAAGAGCTCTGATCCCCTTCATCGGCTGCAGCTGGGAGGACTGTTTAAAAGGACAAACTGTGCATTTCAAAGTTGCTGGAAGCAAAGTGTGCATTATTCTTGTTGAAGCTTATCTGGGTTTTCGCTTCCTCCCAACTGTGGTTGCTGTGTTATCTGGTGGAAATCTGAAATTTATCATCCTGGCCTGCCATATTAATTACTTCAATGGGTTTTTTTAAATTTCTAATTATCTTTACTCCCTCTGTTTTTTTAAATTTCTAATTATCTTTACTCCCTCTGTAGGTAGCCTGTTTTTTTTAAGAGTTTGATATCCAGCCGAGGATAATAGGACATTGGGGCCAAGTTGGAGGCATGAAAGGGAATTTATTCTATTTTTGTGATTTTGCTATTTTTGTGTCATGCCCTGAGTCATCACAGTACATATAAGCAACACATGATAAATCATGATCATAATCATAAAATATAATCATCAGAAAAAGTTTTGTCATATAGACAGTTAAATATTGAAACATTATTATTATTATGGTTTGTTGCACACTCAACCACTTGTTCAGACTGGATTTGGCAATTTTGTCTGCCTACCAAGTCTTTCCCAAGGACCTAGGAAAGGAAGATGTGGATATTTTATGGTGTTTACAGATATTGTCACAGCATGTAAACTGTTTCAAGTAAAGTTTTCTTTTACAACTGACTAATGTAATTTTGTGAATGCCGAGGTAGTACAGATGTTCTGGGATTGCACCAAAGTGCCTATTGCTATTGGTACTATCATTGTTTTCTTTTACTATCATCATTTTTAGGTGTCTGTATTTTATTGTCTTTTAGGGTTATTGGCATATGATCAAAGATTTCATGTCCAGTGAAGAAGCAGAAGTTTTTCAAAATGCTTTGATTTTGAATCTTACCTGATTAAACCAGCTGTGCCATGTTATGGTTTCATTGTTAATGGTGAAACTTTGACCTGTGAGAACTCCAGAATTTACCTTCCCAACTTTCACTCTTATAAAGGATTGATTTGAAAAAACAATCCAGTTCATTACATCCAGACCAGCTAGTAGTTCTCCATTGGAATCAAGAGAAATCGTGTCTTCAGCATTATTATTAAATGAAAGACCTTTCAGGAAGTGATGCACCTAGAATAAAAATGGAAAGGCAGAGTTTTAAAAAGATATACTGGTATGTTTGTGGAAAAATGGCCAAGGAGGAATATGGAACCTATAATTCAATTGTAATAACATTTCCTGTTGACAGGAAACAGGAATGAAATATGGTTTACAACTTCCTTTAGAATATGTTACCTGTGGATGCTCTTGTTATTTATAAGAGTATTGTAAATTAACTGATTACCTGAGGATATTCTTGCTATTTACCTGCCAGGCATCTTGATAGAGATCGTTCAACTGTCCTTCATCTATTGTTTTTCCATGTCTAAATCTGGATGACAACATGGCATGTAAAGCATAGGCCACCGCATAGACAGAATTATAGATGCTGTAACTGTGACCAATCATGCTCATTTCAAAAACAATTTTAGGAAGGTTTTCGATATTCTCTGCTCCAGTGCAGAGATCTCCAACCACCTTGTCAAGTAGTGAAGTCTGAAATATACAATTGAAAGCCTGTTGCCAAAAGTCTATGATAAAGTCATCTGCTTTTGGATTAAGAGGATTTTTGTTTTCAAGAAAAGATTTGAATCCTGGGGGGTTGTTGCTGTGAATTGTGAAGGAGAGAGCACCATGGATTATTTGTATATCCCAGTCCTTTGGATAGACAGTTGATGCAAGTTCTGCTTGAGAATTCAATATCCATACTTTTCCTTTTGTTACATCTCTATCATGCTCTTTGTTTGAAAGATATGGTAACCATCTCAGGAAAACCAAGGCACTGGATTCACCGTACATAATAATAACATTGCTTTTAGTTGTCATGATTTTATCATGTAATTTTGCCCCTTGTTTAAATACAGAAACCAAACCATTAACTGAGTGTAGATAGACAATTCTTTCTATGAATGTAAAGCAAATACAATGCTCAGAAAATAATGGAATGACTCTATCTAGAATGCGTTCTCCATTATCATTGTCCATCACAGTAATGCCAATCCATGTCCAGTTGAAATGGAGCAGCAAAGATAGAATTCCATCACACTGAAGTCTTTCCATAGGGCTCATTTGGAAGAAGGAAAGACCTGGGGTTTTGTAATTCATGACTGGAGCAGAGCCATAGATGAGCTATAGCATATTTAAGGGAAAGAGAGAGAGACGGAGAAAAAGAGAGGAGGGAGAGAAAATCTGTTTTACAAATTAAAAAAAAAATTGATGATCTAGAGAAGTAAGAAATGCTATTGTACTCCAATACTTACACATAGTCTGAAGCTAATATACTCTACCTGTGGAATCTTATTATTTATTTATTTATTAATTACATTTATATACCGCCCTTCTCCCAAGGGACTCAGGGCGGTGAACAGCTCATCTAAAAACCCCACAAAAATACAAAAGTTAAAAAGTAATTAAATATTTAAATCAGCTGCAGACTAAAATTAGGAAACCCCCCCCCCACCCTTAAAAACCCAATTTAAAGTTAAAAATGGAGATCAAATTTAAAATCATTATCTCAGCCCAGGCCGGCCTGCTCAAAGAGCCAGGTCTTTAACGCGCGCCTGAAGGCCCTCAGGTCCGTGCCGGTACGAAGTTCCGGTGGCAGAGTATTCCAGAGGGCGGGGGCACCCACAGAGAAGGCCCTACTCCTTGGCGCCGCCAGACGACACATAGCGGCCGACGGCACCCGGAGCAGACCCTCCCTGTGGGAACGCACCGGCCTGTAAATCTTGTAAATCTGTAAATCTGTAAATCTTGTAAATATCCAAGAGATTTGCAATGTCAATAGAAGTTTTGGAGTCTAGTCCCCCGATGACTGCTTTCAGATTATTCTGGATGCCACAAATGTAATTAGGAACAAAACTCTTCAAGTTGTAAAGCAGTGACATTGTGGCATGGTAAGTCTTCTGTGCACTGAAATGGCTGTCATAGATGTGGAAGCCCAAAGTGACATTTGGTAAGAGGTAAGGGTTTTCATTGATTTCTTTCACTGCAAATACCAAGGCCAGGATGTGTTGGTAATTCTTTAGCACTAAACTACAATAGAAAATAGACTCCATGAAAATATCCCTGAAAAGAAAAGCACCAAAACAAAGCCAGTTCTTCCTCTTATAATTGCATTTTTATATTCCTCATCTCTCCTTTATAATTATTTGTTTACTTACTCAAAAAGTTATATCAACATCAAAAGGTATATATTTTATTTTCAGAAATTATCCATTAGAAAAGTTGCAGATTCCAAACATAGCTTTTTAATATTAGATAAATGTGATCTATTTCTTATTTCTTGTGGGTTTTGATGTTTTAATATACTTTCTCATGCCCCACTGTTTTAATTCCACAAAGACTTCTACAATTCTTAAGATAGTTTCTAAATACAACAAATCAGTAGTAGACATCAATACAATAAAAGTAATAGTCATATACATAATTTTTATTAAATAGTATATTATATATAAAACAGAATTTTAGGAGGTTAAATGGTATCTTTGAAGAAATAAATATAAGTTTGGAAGAAAAGAATCTCTAAAGAAAAGAAACAAGTTTTGTCCCATCTAAAAATCTAGAATCGGGAATGCGTGCTAATACTGTGTCTGAATATGCAGTAGATATCAGGAGAATACCAGGAGAAAACAATTATATGCTGAACTGGAAAAAAATGTTTCACAGACTGTATAGACACAGTAGATTTTTATCAATTTTCAGTATTCTCTTTCTTGACGATCTATTTATCAGATAAATATATTGTTGTACAAGATTCTGCCTTTATATTGCTTTGATCTTTCACAAAACATCTTTTTATAATATGACTTTATTGGAGTAAGTTTCCTATTCCCAAAATATTTTTTATTCAGTATTTTAAGAAATGAGCAAGCAACTTTTAAGAAACAAATATGAATGTACAACAAAATTAATTCGCAAAAGAAAGAATCAAAATGTCAATTTATTACATTCAAAATAAACACGTAGAAAGATATATGTCACTCATTAATAGAAATAGCACATCATAGGCGAATTTCATATATTTAGAAAGAGAAGAATTTCAGAAACATTTAAGCCATACATTTTTATTGTTTCCATTGAACCTATTTATAAAGGTTGAACAAAGCAACTTAGATGCTGGATTCATAAAGTTACTTCTCAATATTGCTTAATAAAAATTAAATACAAGATGGATTGTAGGTCATAGGACCATAACTCATGGCTAGCTACATATTTTCTTTACCAATATACCCAAATTTTATCCTCATATGGAAAATTGCTCATCTAATTGTAGTAGGAAGAGATGAGTCAGAGATCGTTTATGAAAAGAGAACCTATATTTTCTCTCTTTTTTTCATCTTATTTTGTTTGGTATCTTAATTGTTCTAAAACTTGTTTTCTTTTTCTACTTTTTTATCACTATGTTAAAAAAAACCTATATAACAGTACCAAAGAGGCCTAATTCTAAATAATCAGCTGAAGATCTAAAACTTCATTGTATAACAAATATTTTTATTCATGTGTACTGAGTTTTTTATTGTTATATTTATTAACATTCACTAACATTAATTTATTCTTTCCTGTTATATATTTTAATTGAGTTTTAAATTTAAGAATCCTATTTATCATTTTAATGTTTTATAATATATTTTAACAGTATGTCTGTAAGATGCCTAGAGTTATTTTTGGTGAGATGGGTGACATGCAAGTTTAATAAATAAATATATAACACATAAATAAATATTCAAATAAATAAAATAATATTTCACTTAACTTTGATGTTGTAAAGTTTAATTAATATTTATATAGTACATTTTGTACATTTTGTTAATTTTGTTATCCACATTCAAAATTATCTAAATATTAGTAATAATTCGCAATCAATATTAAAAATATTACTGCATCAAAATAATATAATGTACAGACAATCCTTGACTTACAATCACAATTGAACCCAAAATATCTGTTGTTAAGTGAAACATCTGAAGAAAGGTATTTGGAAGGCCAAGACTGATTATAAGAGGAATATTGAGGATAATTTTTATAGCAATAACAAGAGGCAGGTATGGTGAGGGATTCAACAAATTACCAACTATCAACTGACCAATGTCATCCCTGCTGAGGGGATGCTTCATTGTCAGAGGAACTGAATCATTTCTTTGCTCGCTTTGAAGTGGAGACATCAGAGACAGATAAAATACAACCACCAGCCAATTGTAATCCCCACATCACTGTGGAGGAACAGGAGATGAGGAGCATTCTCAGGGCTGTTGACCCTAGAAAGGCTGCCAGTCCTGATGATATCTCTGGTTGAGTGCTTAAAGTCTGTGCTGATAAGTTGGTTGGAGTCTTTACCAGGATTTTCAATCAATCTTTATCCCAGTCCACTATTCCATCTTGTCTGAAGGCTTCCACCATTGTTCCACTGCCAAAGAAGTTCCCTATCAATACCCTCAATGATTACAGACTAGTGGCACTCACTCCTATTGTCATTTATTTATTTATTTATTATTTATTTATTTATTTATTTAAATTTATATACCGCCCTTCTCCCGAAGGACTCAGGGCAGTGCACAGCCTACTAAAACCACATATATATAACAATTAAAATAGAATTAAATAAGGGCTATAACCAAATCTAAAATCCCAACCTTAAAATTCAATACATTAAACGCCATTAAAATTAATTTAGGATCAGCCCAGGCCGGCCTGCTCAAAGAGCCAGGTCTTCAAATCATGCCTGAACACCCTCAGGTCGGTGGTTGTTCTGAACTCAGGGGGGAGCCCATTCCAGAGAGCGGGTGCTCCCACAGAGAAGGCCCTGTTCCTCAGGGTCGCCAGGTGGCACATAGAGGTCATCAGGACCCGAAGGAGGCCCTCCCTGTGGATCATTGAGGGTATTGATAGGGAACTTCTTTGGCAGTGGAACAATGGTAGAAGCCGTCAGACAAGATGGAATAGTGGACATGAAGTATTTTGAGAAATTAGTCTGCTGGCACATCATTTCTGGTCTTCCACATACGTTTGATAAACACCAGTATGGATACAGAAAAAATAGATCTACAGAGGACGCTAAGTCATCACTCTTCACGCTGCTCTGACTCATCTAGAACAGTGGGGGGACTATGTAAGGATGCTTTTTGTAGATTTTAGTTCTGCATTTAACACAATTATTCCATATAGACTAATGTCTAAACTTCTGGACCTTGGACTTTCTTATTTAATCTACCTTTGGATTACGAATTTCCTGTCTGGCCACTTACAGAGGGTCAGATTAGGTAAACATACCTCTTCATCCCTTATTCTTAACACTGGTGCACCACAGGATTGCATGCTGAGTCCCTTACTCTATACTTTTTATGTGCATGACTGCATTCCCACTCACATTAGTAATACTGTTACTAAATTTGCAGATGATACCACAGTGGTGGGATTTATTTCCGGGAGAAATGAGTCTGCCTACCAAGATGAGGTGGATGGTTGCTTTCATGGTGTGGAGACAATAACTTGGTCCTCAACACCAATAAGAACAAGGAACATCTAGAAGGAACAGATCAGACACCCAGCCCTTGCTTATCAATGGAGACCGAGTGGAGCAAGTGGTCAGTTTTAATTTTCTGGGTGTTACCATAAAAGAGGACCTGACCTGGGGCGCTCACATTGCAGCATTTGTCAAAAGGGCCCAGTAGAGATTATATTACCAGAGACATCTAAGGAAACAACAACTGAATGAAAAACTGCTGGTGACCTTCTACCGCTGCACCATAGAGAGTATCTTAACTTACTGCACCTCTGTATGCTTTGCCAATTGCACAGTGGCAGATAGTACAGCACTCCAGAAGGTTAACATCATTGCCCAGAAGATCATTGTTTGCCCTCTCCCTTCTTTATAACTCCCATTGCCTTAAGAAAGTTCAAAACATTCTTAAAGATCTATCTCACCCTGGGCACCTTTTTTTTTTTAACTATTACCATCTGGCAGATGATACAGAATAATAAAAACAAAGACAAATAGGCTGAAAAACAGCTTCTATCCCAGGACAGTACCTCTGCTGAATTCTATTGCATAGTGCAGTGTTGGTGTGGTGTCGAGGTTTTCAATTCAATGTGTGGAGTATAAAGGATGTATGTTTATGTTTATTTTCATGGTCATGATGTGCACTGAAAATGGTGTTTGATTTCGTTGTATGGGGTGCAATAACAATAAAGTAAAATAAGTAAATTTGTTAAGTGAGTTTTGCTCCATTTTATGACCTTTCTTACCACATTTATTAAGTGAATTATTGCAGTTGATAAATTACTAACCTGGTTGTTAAGTGTATCTGGCTACCCCATTGACTTTGCTTCTAAAAATGTGATCACATAACTCTGATGCTGCAATGGTCAAAAATATGAACTAGTTGCCAAGCATCTGAATTTTGATCACATGAGCATGGGGATGCTGCAATGGTCATAATTCTGAAAAATGGTCATAAGTCATTAAATGAACTACATTGAGAACTACCTGTATTAAGATTTACAGCAACATAATAAACACTTTTACAACAATTCAATATTTATGATTCCATGAGAATTTTCTATAATAAGCTAATTAAACTTATTACGCTGCTGGTTTAGGACTTTTACATCTTCCCAGAAAATATATGAAAATAAAAGTTCTTACATAAGATCTTCAAGCAATGGTGATGGGGGCTCTTCCCTGAAAGATAAACCATTGTTCAAGAAAGATGCTAGAGTTGCTATGCCACCAATTATAACATCTCCTGATTCACAATATGTATGCTGTGGCTTATAAGGAATATGAATTTTACATTTCATATTATAAGCGTTGCATGCTTTAAAAGAGAACAATGCTACCAGCAAAAGTATTACCAGTTCCATTTTCAGTGCAGGCCAAATCTTCCTTCCTCATTGGGATTCTTATTCATTTCAGAGAAATTTAATTGACATAAATTTAATTCACAGATTTTAATCACAATTAGATTTCTTGTGATTTAAAAAATCCCTAAGAAGGAATGAGGATTCAAAAAAAGAAAGACCTGTTCCAGATCAAGCTAAAAAAAAAAAAATCTAAATCTGTTTTTATTCTTTCTTCACTTTAAATGGATACACGTATTTTCTCCTTCTTTTGTACTTGGAAACTGAAAATCCAAGGGAGATGGAACCAAGAGAGACATTAATTACAAGTCTTGTGATAATTAAAGAGTAAGATATTGATCACTTCAGTCCCCACAGTATGTGAGGAAAATATGTTGTTTTCAACTTTTAATGACCCCCAGCTTTATCAAAAAGAACTGTATATTAGAAATATCCAACAGCCAAAAAAAAAAAAAAAAGCTGGAAATATCTAGGCCATCCTTGTCCAATATGGCATCCTCCAGGTATATAGACTTCATAGCTTGAAGAATTTCCAGACATTTACAAATAAGTGGATAAAATTCAATATAGAATATATAATATAGAACAACAGTTGTCAACCGGTGGGCCGCGGCCCACTGGTGGGCCATGAGAAAATTTTGGTGGGCCGCAGGCAAATCTCACCCCCAGAGCACCCCACAAAGCAATTAATCCAGGCTGCGCAGAAACACAAGGCTGTGCCACCCACATGGCCCGCAGGAATCCTCCATGCCCACTCACTCTTTACCCTGTAAACTTGCCTGCTAAATTGCTATTTTTCCTTTTTCTGACCATCATCTGTTCTGCTGTGCCAGGAGATTTAGATGAGCTAGGAAGCAGGAAATGGTTGGATTTCTTGCTTTCTAGCTAGTCTTTAGATCTTCGGCTTACACAGCCAAACCTCCCTTTGGACTGAAGGTTTGCTTGCAAGCAAATTCAATGGAGACTAAGGGCAAGCAAATTTGAGAGACTGAGCTAGCCGATGGCAGATAGATAGATCATTGAATGATTCTGTGAGCAACTCAATCTGCCTGCTTTGCCTGATTATGGGTAAAAGTTGCTCTTTTTTTATAAAAAATTCAATATTTACATGCATGGTGTGTTGTGAGTTAATTTTTTGAGTTTGCTTGCTAGCAAATTTTATGTGATAGACTGAGCTAGCCAATGGCAGATAAATAGATCTCTGAATGAATCTGTGATTCTGCTCACAACTCAATCTGCCTGCCTGCTTTGCCTGATTTTGGGTAAAAGTTGCTCTTTTTTAAAATAAAAAATTCAATATTTACATGCATGGTATGTTGTGAGTTAACTTTGTGAGTTTGCTTGCTAGCAAATTTTTTGAGTTTGTTTGCAAGCAAATTTTATGTGACAGACTGAGCTATGACAATGGCAGATAGATAGATCTCTGAATGAATCTATGATTCTGTGAGCAACTCAGTCTGCCTGCTTTGCCTGATTTGGGGTAAAAGTTGCTCTTTTTTATAAAAAAATCAATATTTATATAAACATTTATAATATTTACATACAAGTCATGCCCTGCCAGTCACATGACCACCAAACCACCCCACAAATTAGGCCACGCCCACAGAACCAGTTAGTGGTCCCTGGGATCTAAAATTATGAGTTTGGTGGTTCCTAAGGTCCAAAAGGTTGGCGACCCCTGGTATACAGAACACATAGAAGAAAAAAAGGAGGGAAGAAAGGGAAACTCCTCCTTTATAGTTACAACAACCAATCATAGCATAGATTGCATAATGCATGAGTCAGCACTCTCTAATTCTGTGTTCTGGCCTATTGCACACTTTACTGTTCCAGCTACTAAATTCAATATCCTAACAGATATATTTGCTACCTTGAATAGATATGTTGTCACCTTTTCTAACAATTACTGTGGCGAACTGAAACTAGAGCAATTCTGTAGCTGATGTATGAAAAAGTGTTCTGGGCACAATAAATTGTTATTATAGTTTTTAGTTGTTTGGGGTTTTTGTTTGTTTGGTTTTAATATTTTGTGAAACAACCAGGGTTGTGGTTTATAATATTTTCTGCAGCTGTCTTGTGTTATTAAAAACAGGGATTGAAATTAGTTCTTCCATAAACCAGAAATACAAGGTGGCAGCTTTAGGGCTGGTTTGATTATATTTTTCTCCTAAGTTGTTATGTCCTTTTGTTGAATCCCAACATGAACAACAGGGAACAACTAATGAAGAGAAAGAAATTGTGATATTAACAAATGACTTTCTTGTACATTGTGATGTGGCTGTTCAGAACCTTCAGGATGGTTCTTTCAACATTTAGCAGCATATATGAAAGTCATCTTTTCTATCATTAGAGTCGTATTGTTGCTTTGGAAAATAACTGCACATTGCTTTCTGTTTGCTTGTTATTAGGATCTTCATCTTGCTTTGCAAAATGCAGAGAAAATTGAGTGTTCTTGCACAAAGATAATGTGAAAGTTTCATAAACTCTCAGTAGTTTATGGATCTAGATATACTAAAACCGATAACAAGCTTTATCAAAACTAAGTTAATGGGAATAATAATATTGCATAAAAACAGTTACTACCCCCTACTCAGATTTATCTGCAATGTTGAATTTGGTATTATCTGTTGATATCAAATTTGTGTTCATAGCCCAATATCAATCATATTCACTTTGCGGCATTAAAGAAACTGAATCTTAAAAACCTGGATTCCAAAATTTGCCAGAATTTAGTTAAGTGACAAGGCGAGCAAAAGTGGAATGCAAAAATGCAATCTGGAATTCCTTTCTCAAAGGGATGCGATAATTAAAGTAAATTTTGAATGATAAGACTGAAATTCTATTTTTCCTAAATATACTATACACTGTTAAAATCTCAAAGGATGTTTCTGTCAATGAAAGTTGAGATATATTAATATACTTGAAATAATTTATTAAAATACTGTTTTATTTCTTTCTTTGATTTGAGCTGAGCTTTTGTATCCTTTTGTATGTAATTTGTTTTATCTCTATTACATGTATATGTAAAAGTGTATGTCTCAGTTCTTGGCAAAGTAATCTTACAACTATCTGTGTTGATAAGTTGGCCTGTTTTTGTTTTCTAAACTAATTCTAATAATTTACATGGCATTGTCATCAATCTACAATCCTGAAACAGCTGGCTCATGTGAGAGACAAAGAGTAGTTGAAAATAGAGCCAAGATCTTTTTTCACCTCACAAAACCCAGTGATTCAAGAAAACATGCATCATCTCTTAAAATTATTTTAATGCCTATTCCGAGACTAACATACTGGATTCTAAAAATATTTTTAAAAAACTCTTCTTAGAGTGTTATTGACAACTATTCAGAAGTGGCTTTCTTGTGTCTTTCAGATGCTGTATCTTTAATTTTAATATTAAATAGTCCTACATTTTATCAATAATTTCATGTCTCACTTTTTAAATAAAACTCATCTGTTTCTTATTGATATTACAGTATGTCCAGAATCTAAGAATACATGACAGAAATCATTTATATCAAACAATGCTCTGTGCAATGGCAAAGTTGGGCAGTATTAAAAGCAGCACAACATCGCATTCAAAGATTATTATAGCACTTGAATTTTGGGAAATCGAGACTTTGGGTCTATGTGAAATCAGAGATCATAAGACCTATAATTCATTCATATAATATATAAGCTATGATACTGTCCAAATATTAGAATCACATTCATGGTCATGCAGGACAGCAATGTTACAGTAACATCATCCTAGCACAATATGTTCAACAAAATAACAAAATCCTGCATCTGACTCTGGAGAGCACAAACTTGAGGAAGGATTGTCTTGAATATTTTTTTTAAAATAATCTCATTAATTTTCAGTGTTTTCTTTTTGAAGAAGATAGAAACATTTTTTATCAGTCAAAACATGTTTCCTTCAATTCTCTTGAGATCTATAAAGCAATTGCATACCTATCTAATTTAGAAAGAATGGAGGTTAGTTTTTTTATGTTCAACCAGATACAGCACTTCAGTGTCCAAGAACAAAACATGAAGAATATTATAAATGTTGCAACTTTTTTCATGTTAGGCAGAATAAAAACACTACAAGTATACAACACAGTTTGTGGAGGCTTCTTATTCTTTTCCAAGATTTGCTTTATAATCACCTTTTGTTACTAGAATACTAATATCACTATCATCAAAGAAGCAAGAAGAATTTAGATGTTAGGGAAAGATTTGGCTAACATCCAACAATGTTAGCTTTAATAATTGTCTCATTAGCATTATTTAATCTCCTATTTTCTAAATCACATAATACAAAATGTAGAGTTCAAAATCCTCAGGATCCATATCATACATACTGGCAGCCAGGTGATGTCATTGTGGGTGGCATTATCACCTTAGCTATTTTCCTGCATCCTATCCCAGAGTTCAGCAAAGTCCCATCATCACCATTGATTGAAGACGTTATGTAAGGATTTTATCTTAGTTCTACATTGTCTAACAGTATGAACTACTACTAGATCTTAATTCAGTCAATCTACTCTGTTTAAAATTGTATCGAATCATTGAAGATATATATAGATTTTACTATTTTTACCAGCAAGTTTTCAATGTTTAATGATATGTCTGGGCCAGAATATTAAGGGGAAAAATTTACCAAAAATTTTACTGTTCTGTATAGATATATCTGGCAAATGTGTGTGTCATCTCTGAGAATTTTACATATTCTTCCTTGTAGTTATTTTCCTCTTGATTTATATACCATTGAGATAATTGTAGTAAAATGTGTCATTTTTTCATACTTTTAATGATGTGAATAGCTGTTATTAATATAATTTATGAATATATAATATCATATCGAAGAACAACATTATTTCCAAAAATAAAGAAAAAAGACATGGATGATGTAGATATTTGCACTAAAGTTGATGTTTTACATAAATAAATAGACATATATAAAATACTATTTGCTAAGTTTTCATATATTATATAGTATGAAGTTACTTTATGAAACCTTCATTATATTAGCTTCATGGACATGCTAATAAAAATAAATATACTGAGACTTATAACATGAGATGAAATAAATAGTTTTTTCTTTAAAATATCCTTTACAATTGTATATGATAATTTATCTTCAATTTCAGATTAGTTCCTAAATACTACCAAAATATTGTGGCTCTGGCATTTGCAGTCCAAGAGATCAATAAAAACTCAGAGATCTTATCCAATGTCACTCTTGGTTTCAGCATCTATGACAGTTACTTCAATGCACAGAAAACAAACCATGCCACAATGTCACTGATTTACAACAGGAAGAACATTTTTCCCAATTATATCTGTGGTATTCGGAATCATATGACTTCAGTGATTGGGGGACT
The DNA here is from genome assembly GCA_023653725.1 of Bungarus multicinctus. Lineage (NCBI taxonomy): Eukaryota > Metazoa > Chordata > Lepidosauria > Squamata > Elapidae > Bungarus > Bungarus multicinctus. The sequence goes on from CM042840.1 coordinate 117,358,379, forward strand.
AGACGCTAAAACCTCTATTCACATTGCAAATCTCTTGGATATCTATAAGATCCCACAGGTGAGAAACACCTGTGTTTCTGACTTTTAGAATTTTTAAATTTCATCTGGTAAATTAGAGGCAGAAATTGAGATTCTTCTAAGTAACATATTATCTTGTGTGCTTCTTCTCTTTTAAAATATTTTTACCCCATTTTTTAAAAAACAAAGGACAATGACAAGCTAGAAAAACTTAACCTAGCAAAAGAAACTATTATAACATGAATGAAAAATAGGCACTCTGATTAAATGACATGGAGGTATTTTCCACAATCATTGGAAATAGAGTTAGAACTTTATAATCCAAATAGCAAAAAGTCTTCTAACTTACTTTAGTCTCTCAAAGATATTGCACATAAACTTTGATTAAGTACATTACATTATTTTAAGGATATGTAAACAAATCAGATACAGATGTTACAAAAAAGGTGAAAGGGGGAAAAAGTTCAGTATACATCAACTACAGCTCCTGCAGAAAATAAATACCTTATTGATAGATTAATTGTATTGTTATGCAACCACAATCAAAGCTACTGTTGGAGGCTTATGTAGAAAATGTACAATACAAAGCATGCACAATATAAGTAGTAAAAATACAAGAAATATGAATTGGGAAAGACTATCCAAAATAGTTCAAAGTCCAAGAGCTTTTGAAATACCTATAAGATTTCTGCAGGAACAAAGGCTATTTTAATATTCAATTCAACTCAGGATTTTCCTATTTAGAGTCCCTCATGGACATAAATGTACTAAACAACTTCACAATAACAAAAAGAGAAGTGATTTGTTCTGGACAATGGTAATTACAACTAGCCTTAATTGCACACACATATTGTCTCTCACACATATTTCTGGCATACAAAAAATACAACAGTCAGAATATCATCTAAATCACATTTCATGAAATACTTCTCTTAAAGCCTAAATCTAATAGACATTGGCACCTATCATAAAATATCATTCGTTCGTTTGTTCATTTGTTTAATTGAAAGCACTACACTGGATTTAAAATAGCTCAAAACATGCTTATTTGTGAATGAAGAAATGCATAGTCTGCTCAAATAGGTAGTCAATATTTTCTCTATTTTTTTTCTATTTTTTCTCTATTAAAAAGGACACTTGTTTGGACTACTTCAATCTTTCTAACAGGAGTCCTTATTTTAGCCGTATTTTTTGTCTTTTCATTCTAATTTCAGCAATATTAGTTTTTGCTCATCAACATAAGCATATATTTTACTGCTGTATGAATGTATTACATGTTTTTAAAAATCTTGAAAATAACAATTAAATATGACTCTCTCTCCATCTCTTTCCTTTGCTCTCAATCCTATGCAGCTCATCTACGGCTCTAGCCCCATCATGAATTATAAAACACCAGGTCTTTTTTTCTTCCAGATGAGTCCACTGGAAAGACTTCAATATGAAGGGATTCTGTCTCTGATTCTCCATTTTGGGTGGACATGGATGGGCATAGTTGTAATAGCCAATGATAATGGAGATAGGGTTATAGAAATGATTGTTCCATTATTGTCCCAACACAACATCTGTTTTTCATATATAGAAAGAATTGGTGAAATAACAACAGTTCATGAAATCTTTGACTTATTCAACCGTGGTGCAGAAATACATGATAGAGTTATGGATAGCAATGCTAATGTTCTGATATTTTTTGGAGAGTCTTATATTATGGTAAGGCTGAGGTGGATAGCATATTTATCAAGAAAAAACATAATAGATAGTGTCAAAGGTAAAGTGTGGATATTTACAGCGCAAATGGAGCTCAACTCACATGTATATCAGAGAAATTGGGATACTGACATAATGAATGGTGCTCTGTCCTTCACAATTCATGCCAATGACCCACCAGGATTCCAGTCATTTTCTGAAAGTAGAAATCCTTCCATGACAGAAGATGGATTTATCAAGGATTATTGGCAGCAATCCTTTGTTTGTGCATTTAAAACTTCAAATGTAGGTGAGGTAACTGGTGATATTTGTACAGGAGAAGAGAAACTAGAAGATCTTCCTGTAACTTTTTTTGAAAAGCAGATGACTGGTCACAGCTATAATATTTATAATTCTGTCTATGCAACAGCACATGCATTACATGCCCTGATTTCACCCAGATCTGCCCAATGGTCAGTGGAAAATAAAGAAAGATTGAAACTTCAAAATCAAGATTCATGGCAGGTAATGGATTGGGCAAGATCATGAAGAAAAAACATTATTTGTATAAAGGAAAATGAGGCCCATAATTTCAATTAAGGAATTAATTTTTAATCTCCTTTCCCATCTCTGAAAGGGACACAAGGTTCTCTAGTTTGATTAACCACATCATATCCTCATGGATTAACCCATCACATCCTAAACATAAACTGTTTCAACTTCTCTCCTCAGGATGTTGCTTCAGGTATTGCATGCCAAAACAACTATATTCAGAGACATTTTTCCTTTCATGCCATCATTCTGCTGAACACCTAATTCACCCAGTAAGGTTTTATATCTAAGTATATTTACCTTCATGAATAAAGTATTCCATTCCATTCCATTCTATTCTATTCTGATTTCCACTACACCAATTTTTTCTTAGACTTTCCCCCACAAATTAAACCCCACTTTCTAATCTTTTATCTTTTCTTTTTCATCTAGCTGCACTCCTTTCTAAAAGGCCTCTCATTTAATAACAGTGCTGGGGATCTGATTTCTATTGATTACAATGGAGAGTTAATAGCTGGATACGATATACTGAACTGGATTGTTTCTTCTAATGAATCCTTCATTAGAGTTACAGTTGGGAGGGTAAAACCTGCAGTTTTTTCAGACCAAATATTCACTATAAATGAAGATGTCATAACCTGGCACAGTTGGTTTAACCAGGTGGGATTCTACTTCTGTGAAATTTATAGCAAAACTATTTTGTAGTTAGCTGCATAAAATGAATAATTCAGACCTAACCAAATGAGAACATGTACTATAATGCAACCAATAATGTCTCCAAGTTATTGCTTCAGCTGGATTTCTTATGAATTCATTATTTACTATGATGAAATAAAATATTTGATATGATATCTGTGGAACTATCTTTTCTCAGTGAGATTGGCCTGCCCCATTTATGCTAGCAGAAGGGACCTACTACTAACCCATCAGTCAAAGAATTGCAGTTGGTGGGACTTATCACAAGAGATTTTTCTGCCAGAGCTTTCATCCTGTAGAACGTCTTGGTACATGAGAGAAGATCTCCACTCTCTCTTTTAGCCTTTAGGAAAAGCATTAAAATCTGGTATGGGGTACTGAAGGAGAAGCTATTGGTTGGAGGTGGTTGGTGCACTAACAGAGAAGGTACTCCCACCCCACCTCTCCAATTGCTTGGGGTTTTTTTAGTTAGTTTTCATTTCTGTAATTTTAATCTGTTTTTATTATATAATTGTGTTTATGTGGCTTTTTTGTTGTTGTAAGCTACTGAGAGTTGCCTTGAACTGTGAAATAAATTTGATAGATAAGTAGATAGGCAGACAGATAGTCATTTCATATTCTTCTAAAAAACTAGAACTTGTTTTTCTTTAGTATAAATTTCAATTGAATTATTCATGATGACTTATAATAACACATCATTATGGCTGTTTATTTAAAATAGTTGCAGTTTTGCTTTTCAAATATTGTATTCCATAATTGTGGGTCTGTCATACACTCTTTTTTTCAAATTTTAATGTATAAATTATAGATTGGATGAAGATAGTAATTTGTTTTTTTTTTAATCTGTTCTTCGGTTATTTCAGTAACACATATACAAAAATCTTTTTCTGGATCAATATTTATAATTAAGTTTCAACTGTACCAAATTTATTATGTTCTCACCCCAATTTCTAAACTAAATGTTTAGACAGAAATTGAGCAATGAAGTCTGCTTTAACTATTTTTGGATGGTTATTAATTCAAATTGTAATTTGATGGTTCATTTTTCATGCAACCCAGATGGCTGAAACAAGCAGCCCATCTCTGTTGGAGACTACCAATCCTGATCTAAGAAAAGTCTAAAAAGAAAATGTTGTACATCTCTAGCACTCTACCTGGAAATAAATCTGCCCAAACTTAAACATTTATGATCTCATAGGTATGAGATTGTTTAATGTGTATAAACCAGAGGTGGTATTCAGCAGGTTCTGACCAGTTCTGGAGAACCGGTAGCAGAAATTTTGAGTAGTTTAGAGAACTGGCTAATACCACCTCTGACTGGAGATTTTACAATATTCTTCCCCTGCCACACCTACCAAACCATCCCCACAGAATTGGTAGTAAAAAAATTTGAATCCCACCACTCGTGTAAACTTGAATTTCCTATATCAGTGCTTAACCCCACTGATTCTTGTTGATTCCTTTCTTGCACCCAGGAAATTAAGTCCCAGCAAAATATGGTACAACACAGTATTATCCACAAAAAGACTTTGGATATGGGATATGATCACATAAAACATATCTTGAAATGGAGGTTCATTGATATATTTAAGTAGGTAGATCAATACAGAATTTCTGCTAATGTCCTAGCTAGGTGACTTGATATATGTTCTCCAAACAGCACAATATTTTAAATATCTCACTTCCTCAAAGTTCTGGAAAATTTTCAACCTTCTTCACTTTCATATGCTTCCATCAGCAATATGAGATCACTCAGAGTTAAATCAAAGCACAACAATAACATTCTGTCACTGGTGTTTGCAAAACACAAAAACCACATAACCAATAACAAAATTATGATTCAAACTATTTTGAAAAAACCATGGTTAGAATTATTAAAGTCAAAAGGCTAGGATATGTACCATGGTTAGACATGAGAAAACAAAATCTGAAAGAAGATTTCAGAAAAAAAACAATTACCACTCCAGGACAACTTGACAATAACCTTGAATATGACCTCTATACATTGAAAGAATCAGAAAAAAATATTTCAAAATTTTGAAACTGGTATAGTAGCAATGAATCAAGATGTGATATAAGAACACTTGAACAAAGTGCTGCATCAAACATTAAAAAACATTAAATAGTAAAGAATGACAAACTGCCATTTATGGATCCTTCTACCACTGTAAAAGTACACATTAGAGAAAAAAAGTTGGGCATTAAGTGTGTTGAAAAAAACAAACTAGCAAAATATAGAAGTTGGTAAAGTTCACATGAAGAGCAAAAAAAGGAGCAGGGGAGTCCCTACCGATTTAACTCTGCTGGTCATTGTGGCTATAGGGGCCAGTGCTCCATTTCAAGGTCATTGAATCAGAAGACATTTCCAAGGTTATGTGATCAGCATACATCATTTTTGTTCCCATGAAATTGGTACCTATTTATCTATTTTTCCACTTGTATTTGCATGCTTTTGAACTGCTAGGTTGACAGGAACTGGGGTGAGGTTAGGAATCTCATCTTGTCAGGTCTCAAACTGGGTTGCCAGCTTTCCATCCAACAAACCCAGGGTCTTAACTACTGAGCCACCACACCCCCTTGAACAGCAGTGAAAGCTTTAAAATCACAGTCTATGAAGGCCAGTAATTTACAAATAAATCTCTGAGAATACAAAATAACAAAAATGGAAGGGTGTTGGAGATCTTCAAGTCCAACCCCCTGCTCGAGCGTGTGATCCTATACCAGTCCAGAAAAATGGCTTGCCACTCATTTTTAACACAATTGAATATGGTCAGTGTGGCAGCTTCATGAATATCTTATTCTAGTTTATCTTTAAAAACAGCCAAAAAGTAGAACCTAGTATAAATCCTATTATAAGAATGTTATGCATATAATGGACTATATAGTTGCAAAGTAGAATACCATAGATTGTCACAGTAACAATTATGTATATTTGAAAAGGCTAGAATGCACCTTTCTTTGGCCAATACTGTTGATATTAAGCCTGTGCCACAAAGAAGAGGAAGTTAAATTATTCTCCAAAGTACTTGAGGGCAGGACAAGAAGTAATAAGTGGAAGCTAATCAAGGAGAGAAGCAACCTAGGACTAATAAGAAATTTTTATTTATTTATTTTATTTATTTGTCAATTGCTTACAAGGTAATAGGTATAAGTAAAACATAGTTATGAATACATGGATACATATAAGAAAAATAAAATGTAAAATATAAAAGAAACAATAGGACAGGGACGGTAGGCACGTTGGTGCGCTTATGCACGCCCCCTACAGACCTCTTAGGAAAGGGGTGAGGTCAATAGTAGACAGTCTAAGGTTAAAGTTTTTGGGGTTTGGGGAAGAAACCAGAGTCAGATAGAGTATTCCAGACATTGATCACTCTATAATTGTTTAACAATTTATCAACAGAATAATTTTCCTCCAGAAGTTGTAAATGCTCCAACACTGGAAGTTTTTAAGAAGAGATTGGATAACCATTTGTCTGAAATGGTAAAGGGTTTCCTACTTGAACAGAGGGTTGGACTGGAAGACCTCCAAGGTCCCTTCCAACTCTGTGATTATATATAAGTAAAAGACACCATTTAAACAACTTTATAAATTAAATGCATATTAACATCATTGTAGTTCCTTAGTTTGATGGTTATGAGCCATTGAATTGGGCAGCATACAAATTTTAAAAATATATTATTAATTATATTCTAACTCAGACTGATATGATACCTCTGAATTGTTCTTTGTTTGTTTTTTGTTTCTGTTTCAGTCCCAGCCTGTTTCTATATGCACTGGAAGTTGCCGTCCTGGTACCAGCAAGAAAATCAAGGAAGGGGAGCCCTTTTGTTGTTATGATTGCATTCCTTGCCCTGATGGGAAGATTTCAGAGAAGGATGGTAAGAAATATTATGCTGGGAATTTTCTCACACAGTGGTTGCAGTTTCCAAATGCAATCTGATACATCTGAAGACTCTTTCTTCCCAGTATTTTGTGCATTATTTTAAATGGGATTGATATACTGATATATTAGGGCTTGCTGAAGAAAAACAAGGTAACCATTATTATCCTATATAGTTCAAATGCATAGATTATATGGAGAATTATATAATTATATAAAGAATTTGAATTCTTAAAGATTTCACATATAGAAGTTTGGAAATTAAAATACATCACTACCATTAAACAGATTAAATGGTTACAACATTATTAAAATTTTCAGACTAATACACAATGGTTTAATGAATTGGCAATAAAAAATGTCTAAATATTTTTAAAATACATAAATAATATTAAGATGTACTTTATATTCTAGAGATGGTCTTCAAATCATTTTATTTTTCAGATACAAATGATTGTTACTTGTGTCCAGAAGGAAGCTATCCAAACAAGAATCAGAATTCCTGTATTCCTAAAACTTTGTCATTCTTGTCTTATGAAGAACTTTTGGGAATCAGTTTAGCTTTCTTTGTTCTTTTCTTTTCTTTGCTCTCAGTGATTGTGCTTGGAATATTTTTGAAGAACCACAACACCCCCATTGTCATAGCCAATAGCCGAAATCTCACCTACATTCTCCTCATCTCCCTCCTGCTCTGTTTCCTTTCTGCTTTCCTATTCATTGGTCATCCTGAAAAGATGGTATGTCTCCTGCAACAAGCAACTTTTGGGATTGTCTTTACAGTAGCTGTTTCTTCAGTGTTAGCAAAAACTGTAACGGTGGTTCTAGCTTTCCAGGCCACCAAGCCAGGATCCAAAATGAGAATGTTTGTGGGAAAGAGACTGTCCAACTCCATTATCATTTCTTGTTCTCTTATTCAAACAGGTATTTGCATGACATGGATAACAACTTCTCCCCCTTTCCCAGATAGAGATATGGATTCAGTAGTTGAAGAAATTATTCTGCAGTGCAGTCAAGGCTCTGTGACTATGTTCTACAGCGTCCTAAGCTATTTGGGCTTCTTGGCTGCTATTAGTTTCATAGTTGCCTTCATGGCCAGGAAATTACCTGATACTTTCAATGAAGCCAAGTTCATAACTTTCAGCATGTTACTCTTCTGCAGTGTTTGGATATCTTTTGTCCCAACCTATTTGAGCACCAAGGGGAAGTACATGGTGGCAGTGGAGATATTTTCCATCTTAGCCTCTAGTGCTGGTTTGCTGGGCTGCATCTTTCTTCCCAAATGTTATATAATTGTTTTAAGACCTGATTTGAACAACAGGGAAAATTTAATGAAGAAAAAACAATTCTGATTTTTATTCAGAATATCCTTTGCATAGTTTAAAATTAGTAAAGTTTTATCATCTTTTTCCAGAGTTATAAGGCTGGTTTATCAACAGCTACACTCCTGGTTTCCATATGCAGGTATTGCTGTTTCAGTTCACTATGAGAAATGTGCAACAAAATACCTGTGCACATATATAAGAGGAGAGCAGCCCATGACAGAGACATGCAAGGCTAAAGTTGGATCATATAAATTTCTCCCATTTATGCTCCTGTCAGTCTTCAAGATTTCTTCTTCTTCTGGACTCTTTCTAGCTGTCATAGAAATGGGAGGGGAGGAATAATTGGGCTTCATGGGGGAAAGGTGCCGGAGGTTGAAGTTGTATGAACTGTAAAAGTTGGGATGCTTTCCTGTTTACTATACAAATGCAGCCACTTATCTTTTCTAGGCCAAGGTCAACCATCTTGGCATACCAGATGTGTAAGACGCCACCTAAAGATGTAACCCATATGACATTATACACACCTCAGATTGGGTGTCCAGTTTGAATTGTTGGGGGTGGGGAAATTACATATAACTTTCTATATGTAATTTCCATGCCTTTTGTCTCAGATCTTGTATTTCTTTTGTTGCTACCAGTTCATATTCAATAAATGTACTTTTCTCTATGAAAATGGAGTCTAAGGCTTTCATTTTTGGATTTTGAATGGAGCCACATCTGACATTATACAAGATCTCTGTTTTTACCATCCCATCTGGAGATTTATGTCTTTTTTATTTTCCAAAAGGATCTGAAAACAATGTCTAACTGAACCAGCGATCAAGAAGATCTGGGGACTGCTGGAAACACCACCTCACTGCTTCTCGACACTCAAGAGGAGGCTGAGTTGCTGCCAGGGCTGCGGATTGAAGAGAAACCAGTGGTCCAACCCAAATAGTCTCTGGGAGTTGGAAGAGATCCCACCTGGAGAAGCTGTGTGGTAGGAGGAAAACCGAGAAGATCTCCTGCTGACCCAAGCTTTGCATCTCTTGAATGAAGCTCTGGAGGATTGGAGGGCTAGAGAAAGATATGCATTGCCAGCATGCAAAGACCCTGGAGAATGGGAGGGGGAAGAAGCCTTTGAAGTTCTGTCAGCAATTCCCATAGCTCAGCCAGTGCCAGTTCAAGTGGCTGCAGTCACCCAAGCCCCCTCCCAGGAGGGTAGCACCAAGGAGGCCCCAGATTCCAAAAGTTCATCCACTGGAAGTATAATATGGAAGGGATCCCAAGGAATTGGGATTCTTCCTAGCCCAAGACTGGAATCATATGAAAGAATATGGGGATGATTTCACCTTAGAGTCAGCCAAAGTGAAATGTGTCACCAAAGCCCTAAAAATGACTGCAGCCCAATGGATGGTCACTCTTCACAATTAAGGAACTATGACCTGTTCATGGCAGCCTTGCGCACAAATTTGAAGATCCCCTTGATGAACACAAGGCTAGGATTAGGATGAAAACCATAAATCAGTAACAAAGGCCCATAGTGAATATACTCAGGAATTTAGAAAGTTGGCTTGCCACATATGAGGGTGATCCCAAGAGGCCCTGATGGAAGCTTTCAAAAATAGGCTAAATGAGGACATTTATCAAAGCTGTATCTCCAAAAAAGATGCTAGAGACCTATAGCTCACATCAGCAGTCAACACATACCAGAACTGTAGGTCTCTAGCATCTTTTTTGGAGATACAGCTTTGATCTGTATCAGAAACAAATGCAGGGGTGGCCCCAGCTGGAGCAAGCCCCCACCTACCAACCCCCAAAAAGCACCCAAAGTTCAAAAGGGTGGATCGGCTGTGAAACCCAAAACCACAGCATGTTTCCAATGTGGAAAGGAGAATCATTGGGCTGCAGATTGCCATGCTAAACTGCATACAAAAGGACACTGGCAGGAAGGAAGAAAGTTGAGAAACCCCCAGCCAAGCTGTGTGAAACATCCATGAAGATTGTGGAAGTCGTTGAGTTCGCTCCTCCAGGAAGAGAGAGTTGAGAATTCCTACCTCTTCTGGCAAGAGTGAGTCCGACTTCAACAACAATCCTCTGGTAAGTCCACAAAGGGGCCCCATGACCATCCCAATGGAATTAAGGATGCCTACATTAGGCTCCCAGGGGAAGATGTTGGCTCTGCTAGACTCTGGGTGTATTAGATGTGTAATTAGCTCAGAGGTCGTGGACAAACTAGGGTTGAGGCTAAGAACTTTTTTTAAAAAACCATAGCATTTTGCTAACTAGATGGATCAATGGCTGGGGGTGGCCCTACTCATTTTGTAATGGGACCAGTGGAAATGTTGATGGGAAGACATCAAAAGGCTTTGTGTTTTATTGTGGCCCTTGGGATGGAGCACCCTTTATTACTTGGATTACTCTGGTTTAGGAAATGGAATCCCCAAGAGGACTAGAGGAAAGGTCTGCTGTGCATACGCTCCAACCAATCACTGGAAGAGAGAAGCCTTCCCTAGTAAGGCCCCAGAATCCTAAGGAGTGGGCATTGGTAGCTAGTGAATACATTGTGGGGGAGAAGAAAATTCCTAAATAATATTGGGACCTCAGGGAGAAAGCGTTGAATGCACTCTCCCCTCATTGCCCCTCAGATTGGATGTCCAGTTTGAATTGTTGGAGGTGGGGATTTGGGATAACTTTCTATATGTAATTTCCATGCCTTTTGCCTCAGATTTTGTATTTCTTTTGTTGCTACCACTTCATATTTAGTAAAAGTACTTTTCTATATAAAAATGGAGTTTAAGGCTTTCTTTCTTTGATTTGGAATGGAGCCATATCTGATAGCTCCATTGTCCAAAACATTTCACCAGAAGAGCTTGCATAGCTATTTACGTGTAATGGGTTATAATTTTTAAAATATTTCTTTATTAAATTAAAGAAATATGATTTTTTGTATTCATACAATACTAACACCTACTTATCACTGGCGACGAGGATGGGATTCATCTAAAGAAGCAACCAAGCATGATCACTGAGCTGAAAGTCACTATCTGAGCTGAAAGTCACTATCTGAGCTGAAAGTCACTATCTGAGCTGATTGCCACTATTCGCAAGTGCGAATAAAATTCCTCTCAGCAGTGCCAGCCGACCAGAAGATGAGATGACTTCAACCCCTGTGTTCCCACCTTTCAGACCAACATTAGAGACATCGGAATCCTATATAAATCATTTTGACTGCTTTCTCGATGCCACTGACCTCGCCAGAATTTCCACCCACAGAAAAAAGGCTTACTTTTTAAGTTTTTGCAAAGCCAGTGTTTGACACTGCTACCGCACTGCTGGGACTGCAATCAGTAAAGACTGTGCCCTGGGAAGAATTGCAGGAAATCCTCTGTAACCACTATTCCCGTAAACCCCCTCGAATTGCCAGGCATCACACTTTTAGAAGATGGACCCAGGCTGAAGGAGAGACTATTAGCAGGTATATGGCAGCCTTATGGACAGCTGCCTTACACTGCGGGTTTAGGGACCATCTTGATGATATGCTATTAGACCAATTAGTCTGTGGGGTTAGGGGCCTAAGGCTGCAGAGATGCCTTCTTGCTAAAGGTGATCTGACCCTTAAGATGGCTGTAGAAGAATCTCAAACCGCTGAGCTGTCAACGCTCTCAGCAGCAGAGATTCAAGGAAACCCTGTCAGCCAAAGTAGCTCAGCTATTCACTACAATGAAGCCTTCCCTGAGGAAAGCTCATACAAAGCTGGTGATGTAAATCCCCTCAGACAGCCAAAAGCCACTCAGAGAAAAAATTGGTCTGTTACCAACCAACCCCCATGGTCTCAGCCCATCTGCCTGAGCTGTGGGGGAAATCACCTCAGGGCATCCTGCAAGTTCAGGAATGCCATTTGCTTAAAATGCCAAAAGAAAGGTCACTTGGCCATAATTTGTCAGGCTGGGAAGACTTTCAACCAACCTCAACAGCCATTTCCTCAGCCAGCACAACATTTCCAGAAACAAGTAGAAAACTGCTTCACATCTACCAAGCTAAGTGACTTAACAAAAATTCTAACAAAATAAGTGTCATTATTTCCTTAGAATGTAAACCTTGCAAGATGGAGGTAGGCACTGGCTCAGCACACTCCATCATTTCATGGAGCACCTGGAAGTGAATCCTCCCTCACATGGCAAAGAAGAGGCTCCAAGACTGCCATCTAATTCTGCCTGATTATCAGGGCAGACCCATTCCAGTCATCGGAAAAGGCAAGTTTCCATTCATTTTCAAAATGTTAAGGGTCACTTACTTTTAGTTGTAGTGGATGGGGCCCTCTCAAGTCTGCTGGGGCTGGAATGGTTCCCTGCCCTTGGCCTTCATATAGGAGGTATTCACTCTATTAACAACCAGGAGGTGGATGCCTTATTTAATGACTACGCTATATTCAGCGAGGGCCTTGGGTGTTATGTGGGAACCCCAATCTCATTCAATTTAGACCCCCTAGCAGTCCCAATCCACATGAAGCCTCACAGAGTGCCTTTTGCCACCCGCCCAAAGCTGGACAAGGAATTGGATACCCAGAGAATTTTAGAACCTGTGGACTTTTCAAAATGGGAAACACCTATAGTCACACCTCTCATGAAAGATGGCAGCTTAAGAATTTGTGTGGATTATAAGTGCTCAATCAATAAATATTTGCATATCAGCATATACACAGTCCCAGTGATCCAGTGTCTTCTGCATTCATTCAAACCAGGGACCATTTTTGCGAAACTGGATATGTCCTAAGCATACCAGCAGCTCCCTGTTGACGACACAGCTGCTGAATTATAGACTATTGTAACTCACATGGGCACCTTCAGATACAAACATCTCCAGTTTGGGGTCAGTGTGGCCCCAGGAATTTTTCAGTCATTAATGGAGAGGTTATTACAAGGGTTACCTGGCATAATACCTTATTTTGATGACATTAATTTCTGCCTCTGACAAATCTCAACTAATGCAAAGAGTTTGAAGGGTTCTCAATTGTTTCAGAAAAGCAGGCCCTAAATTGAAGAAGGAGAAGTGCACTATTGCCACACCACAAGTAGAATTTCTGGGCTACAAAATTGACTCCTCTGGCATCCACCAAATAGAATCCAAGGTACGTGCAATCCATGATGCCCCCACCCTATCAAACAAGACTGAACTTCAATCTTTTCTGGGGCTGCTTAATTTTTACAACTCCTTTTTGCCCTATAAGGCTTCCATAACAGAACTACTTCATAGACTCTTAGACAAACATGCCACTTGGCATTGGGGTCCTAAAGAAGCCTTTGCTTTCAAGGCTGTCAAATCATTACTAACTTCAGATTCTGTCTTGGTCCAGTTTCCCTCTAGTCCTGATGCTTCACCTTTTGGCATTAAGCCACAGGCTGTCCAATGGCTATGAGGCACAAATTGCGTTTTTCTCAAGGACATTTTCTCAAGCTGAAAATAATATAGCCAAATTGACAAGGAGGCTTTAGCTGTAGTTATTTCAGTGGAGAAGTTTTATGAGTTTCTCTATGGTCACCATTTTGAACTTATCACTGACCATAAGCCCCTCTTGGGACTTCTATCAGGCAACAGGCAAACACCTCAGATTGTGTCCCCAAGGATGACCAGGTGGACTTTGTTTCTAGCAGCATATTTCTACATGCTATCACATCGAACAGGCAAGCACCTCAGCTATGCTGACGCTCTCAGCCATTGCCTCCTGCCTAAGCCAGTGGAACCAACCAATGCTGTGTTCCTGATCAAAGACCTTAACCTGCCCATCACATCCTTTGACATTGCTGCCCACTCTGCCAAGGACAAGGTAATATCCCAAGTCCTTGACTGGGTGGGAAGGGGATGGCCTAAAGACCCTTTATCATCTGAATTCTTACCTTTTAAAATCCATCAGCAAGAATTGTCATTCCTACAAGGCTGCCTGCTATGGGGAACCAGAATGATCATTCCTTCTCAGCTGCAGACCCTTGTTTTAAAAGTACTTCATAAGGGACATCCTGGGATCATGAGGATGAAAGCATTACCATGCAGTTATGTGTGGTGGCCTAGCATGGATGCCCAGATCACTAGCTGGTTGAACACTTGCCAACCATGCCAAGTCACCACCCCAGGAAAATGGGAAAGCTCAGAGTCACCTATGGAGTCACCAGACTCCATATTGATTTGGCTGGCCCCTTTCAGGTGTGAACATTCTTGGTAGTAGTGGATTCCTTTTCAAAGTGGGTGGAACTAGCCTTAATGCCAACCACCACTTCTGAAGCAGTAGTAAAGGCCCTGTTGTGAATCTTTGCCACCCACAGCCTACCTGACACCTTAGTGTCAGACAATGGCCCCCAATTCACATCCAATGAATTGGAGGTATTCCTTGCTAACCAAGGAATAAAGCACACTCTGACAGCTCTTTTTCATCCAGCTAGTAATGGTCAAGCTGAGAGAACTATCATATCTACAAAAGAGGCCCTGGAAAGGCTTGGCCCTGCTGATTGGTACTCTAGACTGGCAAAATACCTTTTAATTAAGCACACTACTCCCAGTGCTGCTACCAATCGCTCCCCAGCAGAACTTCTGATGGGCTGTTGTTTGAGGACCCTGGACAGACTCCACCCAAATTATTCCCCTGCCATGTCCTTGAGCTCCAATAGCCAGGCCAGAAGTTTTGTAGAACATGACCTGGTTTTTGCAAGGAACTGTGCAGGCCATCCCCTATGGCTACCCGGTCAAATCATTTTTTTTTTTCATAATTTTATATACTGCCCTTCTCCCGAAGGACTCAGGGCGGTGAACAGCCAACTAAAATGCATACAAACACAGAGATAAATATGGTTAAAAAGAATTAAATTATAGGCTGCCCCAATAAAAATCTAAACCCCCCGATTAAGATAAATTAAAACTTTCGTACTCCACCCCAACTAATCTAAAACCCCTTATTTAAAAATCCCATTTGCGTCAGCTCAGGCCGGCCTGCTCAAAGAGCCAGGTCTTCAGGTCACGTCTGAATGCCTTCAGGTCAGTGGTTGTTCGTAGCCCTGGGGGCATCCCGTTCCAAAGGGCGGGTGCCCCCACAGAGAAGGCCCTATTCCTCGGGGTCACCAGGCGGCACATAGAAGGCATCGGGACCCGGAGGAGACCCTCTTTGTGGGAGCTCACCGGTTGGTGGGAGACTACTGGCAGAATGCGGTCTTGTAAGTATCCTGGTCCGATGCCATGGAGCGCTTTAAAGACCAAAACCAATACTTTAAAGCGAATCTGGAAGGCCACCGGCAACCAATGCAGCTCACGCAGGAGGGGCGTCACATGGGGACGCCCCCATAACCACCCGCGTGGCTGCATTTTGTACCAGTTGAAGCCTCTGGGTGCTCCCTGCAGGGAGCCCCATGTAGAGGGCATTACAGTAGTCCAGACGGAAGTGACCAGGGCATGGGTGACCGTGCGTAAGGCGTCCCAATCAAGAAAGGGCCGCATCTGGCGTATCAGGTGGACCTGATAAAAAGTCCCCCTGGAGACGGCCGTGATATGATCTTCCAAAGACAGCCATACATCCAAGAGGACACCAAGATTGTGAGCCCCTTCTGTGGGGGTCAAGATCTCATCCCCAATAGCCAGCGACGGAGTCAGCTGACTATATCGGGCCGCCAGAAACCACAGCCACTCAGTCTTGGAAGGGTTGAGTCGAAGCCTGTTCCCGCCCATCCAGTTCCGCACAGCCTCCAGACAACGGGCCATAACCTGCACAGCATCGTTGGGGTGGTTTGGGGTGGAGATGTAAAGCTGAGTATCATCAGCATAAAGATGACATTTCACCCTGAAACCACGGATGATCTCTCCCAGCGGCTTCACATAAATGTTGAACAGAAGAGGGGGGGGACCGACCCCTGAGGCACCCCACAAATGAGCTGCCTAGGGGTGGATCTCTCCCCCTCGTCAACACAAATTGCGAGCGGTCTGAGAGGAAGGAAGAGAACCACCGCAAAACGGTGCCCCCAATTCCCAACCCCTTCAACCGCTGCAATAGGATACTATGGTCGATAGTATCAAAAGCCGCTGATAGATCTAATAGGACCAGGACAAAGGAATAACCTCTGTCACGGGCCCTCCAGAGATCATCTACCAACGCGACCAATGCTGTTTCGGTACTGTACCCGGACCTGAAGCCCGATTGGAATGGATCTAAATAGAATGCTTCCTCCAGGTACTGAGGGAGCTGATGCGCCACCACACTCTCAACAACCTTCGCCACAAAGGGAAGGTTGGAGACAGGACAATAGTTATTTAAAAGAGCCGGATCCAGGGAAGGCTTCTTGAGGAGGGGCCGCATCACCGCCATTTTCAGGGCGGTAGGAAGAGCCCCCTCCATCAATGAAGCATTGTCAATCCCCTGGAGCCAGCCTCATTTCACCTCTCTGGAGGTAGAAACCAACCAGGAAGGGCACGGGTCCAGTAAACATGTGGTGGCATTCAGCCTCCCCAGTAATCTGTCCACACCCTCGGCGGTCACAGGATCGAACTCCTCCCAGATAACCGTCTCAAGACTTGCCCCGGACACCTCCCCCGGGACCACCCAACTGGAGTCCAGCCCATCCCGAATCTGAGCAATTTTATCATGCAGAAATCGGGAAAACTCTTCTGCCCTACCCTGCAAGAGGTCCTCCCGCGCTCTCAGCTCAAGCAGAGAGTGGGTCACTCTAAACAGAGTGGCAGGCCGATTTTCTGCTGATGCAATAAGGGCAGAGAAGTGTGAACACTTCGCCGCCTCTATCGCCACTAGGTAGGTCCTAATATAGGACCTCACCTGTGTCCGGTCAGACTCGGCACGACTGGTCCTCCAGATGCCCTCCAGACGTCTTTTCTGGCACTTCATCCCCCTCAGCTCCTCCGTGAACCACGGAGCCAAATGGGATCTGTGCTGGGTCAGAGGTCGCAAAGGCACAACTTGGTCCAGAGCCTCAGCAGCCAACCTATCCCAGGTGGCCACCAAGTCTGCAGCCGAATTATGAGCCAGAGTTTCAGGGAATGGCCCAAGCTCCATCTGAAACTGTTCAGGATCCATCAGGTGCCTGGGGCGGAACCATCTCCTTGGTTCCGCCTCCATGCGATGGGGGGTGGCGGCACAGAAGTCCAGTCTAAGAAGAGAATGATCGGACCATGACAAGGGTTTTATAACTAGATCCCCAGAACGATCATTCAACCATTGACCAGAGGCAAAAATCAGGTCCAGTGTGTGTCCCCTCGTGTGAGTGGGGCCAGAAACTAATTGGGTCAGATCCATGGCCGTCATGGAAGCCAGGAACTCCCGGGCTGCCCCAGAGGTTTCCCCAAGCGAAGGCAGGTTGAAATTCCCCATGACTAAAAGCCTGGGGGTCTCAACCGCCAACCTGGCTATCACCTCGAGGAGCCTGGGCAGGGCCGATGACACGTGGCAGGGAGCCAGGTACATTATCAAAAGGCCCATCTGAACCCCCTGCCCCCACTTCACAAAGAGAGACTCACAACCAGCTGTCTGAGGAACAGTGGCCTCCCTAGGACAAAGGACTTCTCTAATAATCGCCGCCACCCCACCACCCCTTCCCTGAGACCTTGGTCGATGGAATGCTTGGAAGCCTGGTGGGCACAACTCCACCAGAGGAACACCACCCTCTGGGCCCAACCAGGTTTCGGTGACTCCAGCCAGGTCCACACCCTCCTCCTGAATAAGATCGCAAATCAGGGGGGCCTTGTTAACAACAGACCTGGCATTGCAAACATCAACCGGGTACTCAGGGCCTGAGACTCTGCACAACCAGGCCTGCCAGACGGGTCGGGAGGGTCGGAGCGCGCCACCGCTTGGAGACAGCGGGCATGCGATCCCCTAACCTGATATGGCCCTCTACCCCCGTCATATCTGCCCCTCCCACTTATGGTGCCAATGAAACCCACCCCCTGCTGTCCAAATTGTGTTCGCCCCCACAACTCATGACCCTCTGGGCCCTCCCAGATGTGCACTCCAGCCTGGCTGACTCCAAACCCCCCCGGGTTATCCCCCAAACCCGGTCCGGGTATCCTCCCTAACCCCAATAAATTACCATCCCCCAACCCCCTCCTTGCACCCTCCCCAACCCCGATAAAACCCTGAATAAAAATTTAAAAAGTTTAAAACCCCCCCTAAAAATCCTTTTTTGATGGCCGTGCCACTTCTCCGGATCCCAGGAACCGTCCTTGAGGTAGGCCATCGATAGACCGTCCCCCACTTCAGGGAGTGGGGGACCCTCCCAAGAGCCCGTAGTTCCGCCGAGGAATAACTGATTGATCTTTTAACCATCGTCATCACCGGATCAAGGACCACCATCTTCTTGCCACGAACCAACCCCGGACCAGACCCGCCCCGACTCCACCATCATCGGGGTCGCACAGCAGCCATCGGCAATGTCAACGGGGCTGCTGTCTTCGTCCCTGGGGCCATCTTCGTCAAAATCACCGGCGTCCTTCGGGCAGGCCAGTACCGCTGTTGCCACTGCCATTTGCGTCCCTGATGCCATCGTCCGCTCCGCCGTCCACATCGCCTCCAAGATCGCAAAGGTCTCCCAGTCGACGCAGACGTTGTCTCTACGGCTGCCGGTGGGGCCGCCATGCTAGAGGGGCCAATACCCTCCACGACAAGGCGGCCTCCCCCCACAGCAGCCGCGGAGGCCAGAACAAGATTGTCCAAGTCCTTGGAGCAGCAGATGGAAACAGGACAGGTGGAGACAGAGCATGAGGCCGCAGCAGAACTATCAGAGCCAGATGAAATGGGGTCCGGGTTCGCGGTGGGGCCTCCAGCCGCGGCAGGGCCTCCAGCCGCAAAACGACCCCGGCAAGGCATCTGCCCCCCCTGCGGCCACCGCGATACGGCCTGCTGCCACCATCCGCAGTAGCCGCAGCAGCCACAGCAGGACCATCTTCAAGGCCACCGGCATCAAGGCAGGGTACCTCTGAAGAGCCCCCAACCATGGGGCAGCCAGGTGAAGTGGGGTCCGGGTTTGCGGCGGGGCCTCCAGCCACAAAACGACTGCGACGAGGCCTCCTCCCCGCCCCGCGGCCGCCATGGTACTGCCTGCTGTTACCGACCGTGGTAGCCGCAGCGGCCACAACTGGACCATCTTTGAGGCTGCCGGCACCCAGGCAAGGGACCTCCAAAGAGCCCCTGACCATGGGGCAGCCCCAGCAATGTCGGCAGCCGCGGCAGCCACCTCCGCGGTGGCTGCCGCCTCCACGGCTGCCATCGCGGCAGCAGCAGCCTCTACGAAATCACTGCCGCCGCTGCCCAAAGAAACCACCCGAGTGGCCTCCTGGCGGCTCGTCCGTCGGCTCGTCCGACGCCCCGGACGCACCCAAACCCATCGATACCCCCACCATGCATGGGGGCCGAGGGGGGAGGCCAGCTTAGCCAGCAAAAGCAGGCACTCGGCGGAGCTCCCCTCGATCGGAGCTTCCGGTCGCCATCTTGGTGACTAACTCATGGCAATAACTGGCCCTAAATCATATAGGATCCAGTTATGGGATGGCCACATTTGGCGCCACCGTATTGATCAGTTAAGGGAGCATTGGAGTACTCCCGCAGGTGGCCCTCTGGATGGTTACAATGCCTTGAGCCCATCATCACCCGAAGCAAGCTGCCACGGACCTGATGATGACGCTGACCTACCCGGGCAGTGGACCACACCACATCCTGAATCACCAGAGGTCAGATTCCCGCACTACTGTCTCCAGAGACTCCACACCCAGCAGATGATCTTCACACTTTGGCAGCCCAAGCAGAACTGAGAAGATCGGGCCCACCTCTGCCAGCAATCAGCAGAAGTAGCTTGCAGTACTGCATTCTAATCACTGCTACTTCTTGTTTCATTGGGATTTCCCCCCCCCCCTGTTTTTAATGCTTTGTGAACCAACCAGGGTTGTAGTTCACAATATAGGCATTTATATAAAAAATTTGAATAGATGTGTTTGTAAGATTTTAATCATTAAAAGGTCAACATTCTATCTGCAGCCTAATATTTTCTATATCTGACATATGATATTATGAACACGGATTAAAATTAATTCTCCCGTAAACCAGAAATTCATGGTAAGAATGGAAAAAAATGTTCCATTCTAGTCTCTAGGGCTCATTTGCTGGTTGCATTTCCCCCCAAAATGTTATGTCATTGTGCTGGTGCCCAATGTGAACAACAGGAATCATTTAATGAAGAGAAGGAGATTATGATGTTAAAAAATGATTTTCTTGTATTTTGTGATAAATCAGTTGTTGTATGGCTATCAAGGGAACCTTCAGAAGGGTTATTTCAACACTTAGCAGTTTGGTATTATCTGATGATATCATATTTTTATGGCTGAAATGGTTACATATATATCCATAGAATATCAACCATATTCACTTTGCAGTATTAAAGAAACTGGATCCTAAAAACCAAAATTCCAAAACTTGCCAGAAATTAATGATCAATATATTATCTGACAAGGTGAGCAATGGCAGATGATTAAAGTAAATGTTGAAGTTGAGATATATTAATATATTTGAAATAATTTAAGAACATACTTTGATCTGAGCTGTGCTTTTGTGTTTAATTTGTTCTATCTCTATTATATGTGTGTGTGAAACTATTTTTCTCACCTCACAGAAAAGCAGTCTTATTGGCCTCTTCCTGTCTTCTAATTAGCTAAATTAGAAGAAAGGAAGCCTTGGTGGTACAGTGGGTAGAATGCAGAAGTGCAGGCCAGCTGACTGCAATTTGGCAGTTTAAATACCACCAAACTCAAGGTTGACTCAGCCTTCCAATCCTTCTGAGGTGAGTAAAATGAGGAGCCAGATTGTTGGGGGCAATATGCTGACTCTGTAAAACCACTTAGAGAGGGCTGTAAAGCACTATGAACCAGTATATAAGTCTAAATGATATTGTTATTGCTGATTGTAAATAATTTACAGGAAATTGCCAGCAATAATTTACATGGAGGTGCCAGCCATCTACAATACTGAAACAACCAACTTATGTGAGGGACTAAGAGTTATTGAAACTAGAGCCTGATTTTATCAACAGGATTTTAATTCACCTCACAAAACCCAATGATTAAAGCCATAAAATACACATCATCCCTTAAAAATATGTTGGCCTGTTTTTCTCTTCTAATTAGCTAATTGTAAATAATTTACATGGGTATTACCAAGAATCTACAATCCTGAAACCACCAGCACATATGAGAGACGAAGAGTAGCTGAAAGTAGAGCCTGATCTTGTCAACAAGATCCTCTTTCATCTCACTAAACCCAATAATCCACACCAAAAAATTTACATCATCCCTTAAAAATAGATTAATGCCATTCCAAGCCTGACATGATGGGTTCTCAAAATCTTAAAAAGCTCTTCTGAGGGGATTAGTTCCATTTCCTCATTGACAATTATCCTGAGGTTGCTGATATTCCTTGCTTACATATTTCAGATGGTTTCAATATTAAATACTCCTACATTTTATCAATAATTTGAATAAAAAAGTCTCTGTGCTTTATTGATATTACAGTATGTCCAGAAATCTAAGAGTACATGATAGAAAGAAAACTTTCAGTTTAATAAACAATGCTTCATGCAATTAAAAATTTGGCCAGTATTAAAAGCAGCACAACACTCCATTCAAAGAGGACAAGAGTATTTGCATGAATTCTGAGGAAAAAGGATTTAAAGATCTGTCTGAAATTAACAGAACATAGGACCTATGGAAGATGGAAGTGAGCTATGCTTATGACTATCACAGTGGTGGGATACAATTTTTTTTTACTACCGATTCTGTAATTGTGGCTTGGTGGGCATGGCAGGGGAAGGATACTGTAAAATCTCCAATCAGAGATAGTATTTTCCGGTTCTCTGAACTACTCAAAATTTCCGCTATCGGTTCTGGTCAGAACCTGCTGAATACCACCTTTGGACTATCAGATTATGACTATCCATAGTTCATTCATATGGTCTATCTGCTATGCTACTGTCCAAATTTTAGTGTTACATTCATGATGACACAAATAGCAGTGTTACAGCAATATCATCCTAATACAACATGATAAACAGAACAGCCAAAAGCTGCACCCGACCTCTCTGGAGATCACAAACCTGAGGGAGGATTGTCTTGAGTCTGTTTTTTGTTTTTTAAAAAAAATCTTGTTCATTTTAAGTGTTTTCCTTTCAAAGAGATAGAAACATTTTTTTTTATCAGTAAAACCATGTTTCCTTCAATTCTCTTGGGATCCATAAAGTAATTGCCTACCTATTTAATTTCGAAAGAATGATACTTAATTTGTTTATGTTCAACCACATACAAAATTTCAGTGTCCAACAAAAAAACATGAAGAATCTTATAAATGTCTTAACTTTTTCATGTTAGGTAGACTTCAATTATACAGCACAGTTTGTGGAAGCATCTTACTCTTTTTAAAGGTGCATTACAACCACCTTTTGTTACTAATAATATCACTGTCATCAAAGAAGCAAAAAGAATTTAGATGTCAAGGAAAGATATGGCTTTTTTCCAACAATGTTAGCCTTAATAATATTCTCACTAGCATTTCTTTGTCTCCCATGCTCTAAACCACATAATATCCAATGTAGAGTTCAAAGTCCTCATGATCCCTATCATATATACTATCAGCCAGGTGATGTCATCGTGGGTGGCATTGTCACTGTAGCTGCTTTTCTGCATGCTACCCCAGAGTTCAGCAAAGTACCACCACCACCATTGTCTGAAGAGCTTTTGTAAGGATTTTATGCTTAGTTCTGTATTTAATTGGTATTAGATCATAATTCAATTAGTCTACTCTGTTTAATGTGGTATCAAGGCATTGGATATTTGTAAATTTTTACTATTTTATCCACCCAGTTAACCAAAGTTTAATGATAAGTTTGGGCCAGAATATTACGGAAAAAACTTCATTAAAATCTTTATTGTTCTATATAGATATGGCTGGCAAAGTTTAATAGCCTGCATCTTCTCTGATAATTTTACATATTCTTCCTTATGGTTTTCTTGATTTTGATTCATATACCATTGAGATAATTGTTATAAAATGTGGCATTTGTTCATATTTTTAATGATGTGTATAGCTGTTATTTATACATTATGAATATATTGTTCCATTTCTAAGAACCACAAAGTTATTTTCAAAAATAAAGGAAGAATACAAATGTATGGATGTCGTAGATATTTTAAAAGTTGTAAAGTTGATGTTTTGCACAAATAAGTAGACATGTACAAAATACTATTTTTAAGTTTCCATATATATGAAATAATTACTTTATGAGACCATCATTGCTTTCATTGCACATACTTACTAATAACAATAAATATATAACATGAGTTGCAAAATTAGTACTTTTTCTTTTAAAAAAATATTTTAAATATTTATTCATAATTTAACTTTTCTTCTATTTCAGATTAATACCTAAATATTACCAAAATATTGTGGCTCTGGTATTCGCAGTCAAGGAGATCAATAAAAACCCAGAGATCTTATCCAACGTCACTCTTGGTTTCAACATCTATGACAGTCACTTCAGTGCACAGAAAACATACCATGCCACAATGTTACTGATTTACAGCATAAAAAACTTCTTTCCTAGTTATATCTGTGGTATCCAGAATCATCTGACTTTGGTGATTGGGGGACTAGACACCAAAACTTCCATTAACATTGCTAATCTCTTGGATATCTATAAGATTCCACAGGTAAAATTCAGAGGATACCTGACTTTATAGAATTTATAGATTTCATTTGGTAGATTAGAGGCAGAAATTGGGATTATTCTAAATAACATCATACCTGGTATGCTTCTTCTCTGTTGAAGTCTTTTTACCCCACTTTTTTTAAAAAGGACAATGACAAGCTAGAGAATCTTAATCTAAGAAACTTCTATAGTACGAATGGAAAATATGCAATCTGATTAAATGACCTAGAAGTATTTCCACAGTCATGTTAGAAATCCATATCTTAAATACCAAAAAGTCTTCTAACATAGTTTAGTCTCTCAAAATATTGTCACATTAAATTTGGTTAAGCACATTAGATAATTTTAGACATGAGTAAACAAATTAGATGCAGAAGACGTTACAGAAAAGATGAATAGGGGGGGAAAGTCCAGTATACATCAACTATTGTTCCTGCAGTAATTAAATATTTTGATTAAATGTATTTTAAGCAACCACAATCAAAACTACTCTTGGAGACATATGTAGAAAATGCTCGGTACAAACCATGCACTGTATAAGTAGTAAAAAATGCAAGTAATACACCAATGGAAAGAAGAAATGATAAAGGAAAATGGAAATATGAAATCAAGCATGGGAAAGGCTCCAATAAAGAACAATATTTGTGGCTCATGATTGAAATGATGGGTCTTTGGTGCTCTCTGAGTTTGCTTCTTTTCTTGCAGACATTTCATTACGCTAATTAGGTAACATTATCAGTGCTAGTAAAGAATGCTGTTTGCTATCAGTTTATATTCTGGTGACTTGCCTGTCTGTATCGGTGGGAGGTTTTAGAGATGCTTTGGTTGGGCTGTTTACAGATAGCTTTTGACTGGGATATTGCTTACTTCATTTTGGTCTGAAGTTAACCCTGGAGTTAAAAGATTAACTCCTTACTAGCACTGATGATGTTAGCTGTCCAAAACAAAAAGTCTAAGACCTTTTGAAACACCTGCCAAGATTTTTGCAGGGACAAGGGCCATTTTAAGATTCAACTCAACTCAGGATTCTCCCTATTTAAAGTCCTTCATGGATGTGAATGTGCAAACCAGATTCACAATAACAAAAAGGGAAGGGATCTGTTCTGCACAACAATAATTTTTACAACTACCCTTAGTTGCACACAAAAACTCCTTCACATATTTCAGGCATACGAACAATACAACAGGCAGAATATCATCATATCACATTTTCTGAACTACTTCTTTTAAGGCCTAAATCTAATAGACATAGATACCTATTATAAAATATAATTCATTCATTAATTCATTCAATTCATAGCATTTCACTGCATTTAATATTGCTCAGAATATGCTTATATGTGAAAGAAGATATGAGTTTGGATGTACCTATCAGAATTTTTTCTAAATGTGGTCATATTTCCTTCATTTTCTCAATTTATTCTATTAAGAAGGGTGGCCTTCTCTTTTCTCTCTCACAGAGGTCTTTGCTTTATCTCTCTTTTCTATCCTTTCATTCTAACTTCAGCAATGTTAAGTTTTGCTCATTTACATAAGCAATTCTGATATTGCTACATAAATACATGACATGTTTTTTTTTTAAAAAAGCTTGACAATGACAATTAAATGTGACTCTCTCTCCATCTCTTTTCTTTGCACTCAATCCTATGCAGCTCGTCTATGGATCTAGCCCCATCATGAATTATAAAACACCAGGTCTTCTTTTCTTCCAGATGAGCCCACTGGAAAGACTTCAGTATGAAGGGATTCTGTCTCTGCTTCTCCATTTCAGATGGTCATGGATTGGGATAGTTGTGATGGCCAATGATAATGGAGAAAGGATTATAGAAAAGATTGTTCCATTATTGTCCCAACACAACATCTGCTTTTCATATATAGGGAGACTCAGTGAATTAACAACTCCTAATGAAATTTATGACTTGTTCAATGAAGGTGCAGAAATACATGATAAAATTATGGATAGCAAGGCTAATGTTCTGATATTTTATGGAGAATCTGATATTATGGTAAGAGTGAGATGGCTAGCATATTTATCAAGAAAAAACATAACAGATACTGTCAAAGGTAAAGTGTGGATATTAACAGCACAAATGGAGCTCAATTCACATGTATATCAAAGAAATTGGGATACTGACATGATGAATGGTGCTCTATCCTTCACTATTCATGCCAATGACCCACCAGGATTCCAGTCATTTTCTGAAAGTAGAAATCCTTCAATGACAGAAGATGGATTTATCAAGGATTTTTGGCAGCAATCCTTTGTTTGTGCATTCAAAACTTCACATGTAGGTGAAGTAGTTGGTGATACTTGCACAGGAGAAGA
The DNA here is from genome assembly GCA_023653725.1 of Bungarus multicinctus. Taxonomy (NCBI): domain Eukaryota; kingdom Metazoa; phylum Chordata; class Lepidosauria; order Squamata; family Elapidae; genus Bungarus; species Bungarus multicinctus. The sequence goes on from CM042840.1 coordinate 117,384,573, forward strand.
GAAATTGGAAGATCTTCCTGTAACTTTTTTTGAAAAGAGTATGACTGGTCTTAGCTACAGTATTTATAATTCTGTCTATGCAGTAGCCTATGCATTACATGCCCTGATTTCATCCAGATTTGCCCAGCGATCAGGGGCAAATAATGGGAAGTTGATGATTCAGAATCAGGATTCATGGCAGGTAATGGATTGAGCAATTATCTTTATTTGTATAAAGGAAAATGAGCTCCATAACCTCAATTATAAGAATTAATTTTGATCTCTTTTCCTATATCTGGAAAGGAAATAAGAGTCTTTGGTTTGATTAGTCACATCCCTGATTAATTAACCCCTCATATCCTGATTATTAACCCCTCACATCCTAAACATAAACTGTTTCAACTCTTGTTCTCAGGATGCTTCAGTTCAAAACAACTAGACACAGAGACATTTTTCCCTCGCTCAGCCATCATTCTGCTGAACACCTAATTCACACAGTACTGTCTATGTATATTTATCTATATGGTATGACAGCATTGTTGTTATCCTTCTCATCTTTCCTACTAATGTCTCTTATTAGTATTATTGTTGTTGTTGTTGTTGCTCTGTATACTGAGAGCTTCTGCAACAAAGACAACTTCCTTGTGTGTCTAATCATATTTGACCAAATAAAGTATTCCATTCTATTCTATTCCATGACTTTTACTGCACCAAATTCTTCTTAGGTTCCCCCTCCCCCCCAAAAAAATTAAACTCCACTTTCTAATTTTTATCTTTTCTTTTTCCTCTAGCTACACACCTTTTTAAAAGGCCTCTCATTTAATAATTGTGCTGGGGATCTGATTTCTATTGACTACAATGGAGAGTTAATCGCTGGATATGATATACTGAACTGGATTGTTTCTTCTAACGAAACGTTCATTAGAGTTAAAGTTGGGAGGGTAAACCCTGCAGTTTCAGACCAAATATTCACCATAAATGAAGATGTAATAACCTGGCACGGTTGGTTTAACCAGGTGGGATCCTGGGAATTTATACCAAATCTATTTTGTAGCTAGATGCATAAAATGAATAATTCAGACCTGATCAAATAAGAACTTGTACTATAATGCAACTAATAATGTCTACAATGATGTGCTTCAGCTGGGCTTTTTATGAATTCATTAGTTAGAATGAGGTAAGAAAATATCTGATATGATATATGTGGAACTGCCTTTCCCTAATTGGATTGGCCTACCTCATTTGTGCTAACAGAATGGGTGTACTGAAGAAGGAATTTCAGCTGGTGGGACTCATCAGAAGAGCCTTTTCTGTCCTTTAGAACATTTTGCCAAAGGCCCTCTCTCATTTAGCCTTTAGGAAAAGCCTTAAAATCTGATTGTACTGGCTGGCATGAGCTCTTGAAGGAGAAACTGTTGGCCAAAGGTGGTTGATACCCTACCTTCCCACTCCAATCCCTTGTTTTTTTAGTTTGATTTCTGTAATTTTAATTTTATTTTATATTTATAATTGTAACTTGTTTGTGATTTTGTTGCTGTTATTGTAAGCCACTCAAGATCTCAAGATCTCAAGATCTAATGGATAGACAAATTGATATTTCATATTCTTTAAAAAAAAACCTAGAACTCAATTTTCTATAGATATAAATTTCTATTGCATTGTTCATACTGACTTACAACAATTCATCATTATTATGACAGTTCATTTAAAAGGAAAGCCAGATCAGGGGTGGGATTCTACCAGTTTGGATCGGTTCTATGGAACTGGTTGTTATGATTCTGCACAGTTTGGAGAATTGGCAAATCATAACCCTGGTTGGCTCCTCCCCTCTCCACCTGCCCCTCCCCTTCCTGCCCAGTTAGTCCTTGTTGCGCATGCGCTACATCGCACACATGCCCAACTGACTGCATTCTTCCTCGCCCAGTCACTCCTTAAGATATTTCTTTCCCCCCTTCCAACGATCAGCTGTTCCAATGACCAACTGTGCCGGGATCCCCCTGCTATCTTACTGCTTTGCCCAGGAGGCTTCCCTGAGAGCCAGGAAGCAAAAAGGGGTGTGGAGGGAGCTGCACACCCTGCTTAATTTTTTGCCTTCCTGGGTCCCAAAAACAAGTCCCAGGAGGCTTCCCTGGGGCTCAGAACGCCCAAAAATGGAGTGTGGGGGTGCTGCATGCCCCCTTGACTCAATTTTTTGGCTTCCTGGGCTCCATGGAAGCCTTCTGGAAGCAAAAATGCCCCCCAGGAGGCTCCCCTGAGGCCTGGGTGGCCCAAAAACCAGGGTGGTGGTGCAAAAAACAGAAGCCACACCCACCCAGTAACATAGCCTTGTCCACCTGGCCATGCCCACAAACTGGTTGTGAAAAAATTTGAATCCCGCCTCCGATCCAGATAGTTGAAGTTTTTCTTTTCAAATATTGTATTGCATAACTGTAGGTCTGTTGTACCTCCTTTTCTTCAAATTTTAATGTATAAATTATAGAGTGAATGAACATAGTGATTTGATTAATCTTATTTGAATCTGTTTTTTGGGTATTTCAATATCACACTTTACAAAAAGTTCTTTCTGGCTCAACTCAAGGTTGACTCAGCCTTCCATCCTCTCGGGTAGGTAAATTGAGCACCCAAAAATTGTTGGAGGCAATAAGCTGACTTGTAAAAATGCCGCTTGGGGGGGCCAAAAGCCCTAGTAATAAGCAGGCATATACAATGGAATGAAGGCTATTGCCGAGCACTTAGTATGGTGCTCCATAGACTGTAAGCCGGCCTGAATCTCTGGAGAAGGGCGGCATATAAATGTAATTAAAATAAATAAAATAAATTCTTACAATTAAATTTCAACTGTACAAAACTGATCTTACCCCAAATTTCTAAACTAAATCGTTAGACAGAAATTGAGCAATGAGGTCTGCTTTAACTATTTTTGGATGGATATTAATTCAAATGGGAATTTAATGGCTCATTTTTTTCATGCAACCCAGAAGGCTGAAACAAGCAGCCTGTCTCTGTTTGAGATTATACAGTACAGATGAAAGAAAAGTCTGAAAGAAAAATGCTATACATCTCCAACACTTTGCCTGGAACAAATTTGCCCAAACTTAAAAATTGGTATATGAGATTGTTTAATATGTATAAACTTGAATTTCCTACATCAGAGCTTGGCCTCACTGATTCTGGTTGATTCCTTTCTTATGCTGAGGAAATTAGGCCTCAGCAAAATATGGTACAATATAATCTTGCCCAACAAGACTTTGGATGTGGGATATGATCCATTAGCAATCTGTAAGGTAGTTATGAGATGTCCCAGAGTTGAAAACTCATCATATCACAACAATAGCACTCCATCAGAGGTTTTTGAAGAAAGCCAAAACCATATCAATCAATACCAAAATTATTACTCCAACTATTTAGAAAGAATCATGGTTAGACTTATTAAAGTAAAATGAGGATTGGATACATACCATAGCAACATAAGATATAAAAAAATGAAACCTAGAAGAAGATTTCAGGAAAAAACCATTACTGCTCCTGGACAACTCCACAATAACTCTTAAATAAATGTTATGTACATGGAAAGAAAATTTTTGAAAATTGTAAAACTGGTTAGTAACAGTGCATCAAGATATCATATAGGAACCCTTCAACAAAATGCTTCCTCAAACATTCAAAGAATGAAAAACTCCCTCAGTGGCACAGTGGTTAGACTGCAGTACTGCAAACTACTTCTGCTGACAGCCAGCTTCCTGCAATTTGGCAGATCAAATCCCACCAGGCTCAAGGTTGACTCAGCCTTCCATCCTTCTGAGGTGGGTCAATGGGGGTAATATGCTGACTCTGTAAACTGCTTAGAGAGGGCTGTAAAGCACTATAAAGTGGTATATAAGTCTAGGTACTATTGCTATTGGACCCCCATATCACTAAGAGAAAGAATACATACAAGAAAAAATGTGGGCATTAACTATAGAGAAAAAACAAATTAGCAATAAATGAGAAGTTTGGTAAAGTTATCATGAAAAGCTGTGAAAGCATTAAGTCACAGCCTGTGAAAGGAAATAGCTCTCTGAGAATATTAAATAACAGAGCTGGACGTGATCTTAAAGATCTTGTAATCCAACCTCCTGCTTGCTACCATTCCAAACAAATGGCCCAGGCTCTTTTTAAAAACCTCCTGTGATAGAGCAACCACAACCTCTGGAGGCAAGTCATTCCTTTTATTAATTGTATTCACTATCAGGAAATTTCTTCTTAATTCTAGGTAATTAAGGAATCTTCCATCCCTTAATTCTTGTCCTGTCCTGCTTTGAAGAATAGGTCAAAGTTTAATGAGAATGCTGTGACAGTGTAAGGATTGACCATAAGTCACTTTCACAAATGGAGGTGAATATAAGTGTCATTATCTCAGGATAATGTTGCAGGATCCAGTCTGCGTTTTTCCTTCACACTTTCAAACTGAAATGCTGAAAGGATCAGACACAGGGAGTATCTCTTTAGCAGAGTGTGTGACAGAGAGAACTTCACTCTAGCAGAGTTACTTTTGTCATCAGCATCATAACTTCAAACAGTCAATAAACAAGTGGTTGTAGGTCAAGGATATTAACAGTGCTTATATTTTTCTCACTGTAACAATAGGTATAGTACTGAAGTTTTGTATATAATGGGTTAAACATTATTTTTATGTAACCAAAAATGATCAGATTCAAGAATGGATGCTGCAGTTCCTCTTTCAAAATAGTTGTAAAGAGGAATACCATAGATCAGGAATGTCAAAATCAATTTCATTGAGGTCCACATCAGGGTTGTGTTTGACCTTGAGATATATGTGGCCAAGGTGGGCATGGCCAGCTTGGCATCACTGATGTCAGAGAGGAGCCTGTGGTGTCCTGAGTACTCTGTCAGCAAAAGTGGGCTCCCAAGCTCTGCTTTCAGTTGAAATGGCCTCCTGCAACCTTCCATCAGTGAAAACAGAGCTCAGGGGACTGTGTGTGGCCCTCATGAGCTCCGTTTTTGGCTGGGACGGCCTGCTGCATAAAAAAAATGTCAGAAAAAAATGGAGCTCAGGAAGGCTGCACGTAATCCTTGTGAGCTCCATTTTTGTTGGCAGAGACACAGTCTTTCACAGTTATTCCTTCGCTGTTTCCAGCATGGTCTCATGGGCCAGATCTAAGCAGCCCATAGACTGAATCCGGCCCCTGGACCTTGAGATTGACACATCTGCCATAGATAGTCACAATAACAGTTCTGTATATTTACAAAGGCTGGAAAGCTTGATGCATCTTTCCATAGACAATACTGTGGAAGTAGGCAGAGGTGGGATTCTACCAGTTCACACCTATTCACTAGAACCGTTTATTAACGTTCTAAGCAGTTTGGAGAACCGGTTGTTAAAAGAAATTACTGGCCTAATCCTGTAAGGAAGGCAGGAAGGAAACATTCTGGTGTTGCTTACAGAAATTGCCTCTCCGTTAACCCTTATTACATTCTTGGCAGGATTAGATTTCCTGTCTCAGGATCTTCTCTGGAGTTTTTTTTTCTCCTCCTTTGCTGGTACTTTACTTGTGTGGAGTGACCATTCAAAGTTACAATGGCACTGAAAAAAGTGACTTATGACCATTTTTCACACTTACAACTATTGCAACATCCCCACAGTCAAGAGAGGCCAGGTGAGAAGATGCGTGCCTTGGTATAAGTGCCATTGAATTGGCCACACCCAGCCAATAACATGACCCCCAAGCCATGTCCACCACCTAAGCCATGCCCACAGAACCGGTTGTTAAAAAATTTGAATCTCATCCTTGGAAGTAACCAGTATCTTCATAAGTAGAACACAGCATTTAAACAACTTTATCAAATCAATTATGCTTGGAAGAATTAGCGGTAAAAGGAAACTAAGCTGCCAAACAACATGGTGACTAGATACCATTATAACTGACACCTGCTGGAGCATAAAACAATTCAAACAAATAGTGCAAGATCAGAAGATGTGGAAAGATCTGGCCAAAAGAATCAATCAGATTTGGACACAACTATGCTGCTCTGCTCTCTCATATACTCACATAATTGTAGCTTAGTGAGTTTATTAATATTCCATAGCAATTCTCTTCACCAAAACCTAACAACTGCCACATTTAAGTCCAGACACAAGCAGACCAAGCTTAGTCCACAGAGCAATGGCCCAATAGTTCACAAAGCACTTGAAATTTGCTCAAACAAAATAACTCCACCAGACAAACTTAAATCCATCAGGCAAAACTTAAATCCATCCACAAGAGAGCTTATGAGGTAAGAAAAGTCCAGTGTCTCTAACGCACAAATCAATTCCACACATGGTGTCAATCCAGAATGAAGCAGGAAATATGGTGACCAAAACAAATCAAAACATGTTGTTCCCAGCAATACTTCATCTGTCTGCTGTGATAAATAGCCAGCTTCCAGTGCAGACCACCAAGATGGGTGAGGCTTTCTCCTCTTGAATAGTCTGGCTAACCTCTGCTGCTCCTGCCTTTTCTCTGCTATATGTGCTATTCTCAGATCAGCACAGAAGTCAGTTCCTCTTCCTATTCACTGGCTGTCTGTCACTGCAAGCCTTCCCCAGTTGAAGCCTCCTCCGAATTGTTTCTGGATGGCCATTCAGAACCATCAATCAACTCAGTTCCTGACCTGCCAGGAATGGTCTCATCCTCCCCTGAGCTGACATCTGAGGAGAATTTGGAGAGTCATCCAAAGGAGACATCAAAAAAAATTAAACTAACAACATCATCTTCTTCATCATGATCATCAGCATCAATATCATCAATTAACTTTATTGTAATTCATTTGTTTGATTGTTAAGAGCAATTGAATTGGGTAGCAAACAAATTTAGTAATTTATTATTAATTATATCCTAACTCAGACTAATATCATCATTGTTCTTGTCTGTCTGTTTGTTTGTTGTTTCTACTTCAGTCCCAGCCTGTTTCATTATGCACTGGGAGTTGCCATCCTGGTTCCAGCAAGAAAATGAAGGAAGGGCAGCCCTTTTGTTGCTATGACTGCATTTCATGCCCGCATGGGAAGATTTCAGAAAATGAGGGTAAGAAATATTTTGTTGGAATTTATCTCACACAGTGGTACCAGTTTACAAATGCAAACTTGTATAGCTGAAGATTCTTTTTGCCAAGTATTTTGTCCAATATTTTGAATTGGCAGTTTTAGGGCTTGTAGAATAGAATAGAATAGAATAGAATAGAATAGAATAGAATAGAATAGAATAGAATAGAATAGAATAGAATAGAATAGAATAGAATAGAATAGAATACCTTCATTGTCACTGCATTCAAAATACAATGAAATTTAAAAGCTACTCCAGCACAGTGCCCCAAACACCACATCACAATCACACTATACAGTATTTAAAACGTAAAATAATTAAAGTAATAATAATAATTAAAAACCTAGTCTAAAACCTATTTAAAACATATATTGAGTTTGATAGTTTAAATGTGCCACTTTATACATAGAACTAAATCACAAATGTACTGTTTGATTCAAGTCAATTATTGCCTTGGAAAAGAAACTGTTTCTCAGTCTATTAATCCTCATTTTAAGACACCTATAACGTCTTCCTGATAGTAACAATTCAAAATATGAATGACCAGGATGAGAACAGTCTGTTGAGTTTTTTTGTGCTCTAGAGAGGAGTATGGTCTTCACAATCTCTTCCAAAGAAGAAAGAGAGCAACCAATGATTTTTTGTGCTGTGTTTATAACTCTCTGGAGCATCATCTTATCTACCACAGAGCATCCAGCATACCACACCGTTACAGAATATGCCAAAATGCTCTTGATGGTAGAATGGTAAAAAATAACCAGCAACTTCTCACCCAGACTACTCTTTTTCAGCAGCCTCAGAAAGTGCAGGCGCTGTTGGGCCTTCTTTGCAGTGGCCATAGTGTGGACCGACCAAGTAAGATTGTTGGAAATATGAGTTTCTAAAAATTTAAAACTATGAACTCTTTCCACACAATCTCCATTGATATATAGAGGGAGAGGCTCTGCTTTGCATTGTCTGAAATCTATAATCAATTCTTTGGTCTTTTTGATGTTCAGGGCGAGGTTATGATTCTTGCACCACAAGACCAGTCTGAGAACTTCTGACCTATAGGCCGTTTCGTCTTCTTCTGATATGAATCCCATCAATGTGGTGTCGTCTGCAAATTTTATTATAGAGTTAGTGGGACAAGAGGGAGTGCAGTCATAGGTGTAGAGTAAATACAAAAGGGGGCTCAGCACATAACCCTGTGGAGAGCCAGTACTGACAGCAAGAGTGGAGAAAATATAGTTGCCAATCCTAACAGTTTAATTAGATTGAGATTGAAGACAAATTAGGTGACCATTACTATCCTATATAATTCAAAAACACAGATTATATAAAGAATTATATAATTATATAAAGAATTAAAATTCTAAAGTTCTTTTACATATCAAAGTTTTGAAATTAAAATACAATATCACCACCATTAAATGATTATTTAAAGAGTTGGAGCATTTCGGAAATCTACAATCTAGTCAATTGTTTAATGAACTAGAAATAAAAACATTTTAACTATACTTATAATATGTAAAGGACATTATTTTGATATACTTTATGAGACTTCCGGTGACATTGTGTCATGGCGAGGTAGGAGAACTTTGTCTAGTCCTCCTATAGCGGGAAATTTTGCCCTGAGCACAGCAGTTCGATGCGGAATTCAATCCCGGCGGGATCATCCATACAAGGAGGAATTCCTGAAGCCAGGCTGATGTTGCAAGCCAGGTGGTAAAGAAAGGAACCCGAAGTGTGGGGCAAACAAGCCAGCCATTTCATTTGGCCTGAGGACATGGCGAAACGTTTGTGAGAGGGAAGTGAAGAGACGTTGTGGAGTTTGGCGTCTGAGAAAAGAATGAATGGAAAATTTGACATTGGATTATAAATCAAGGAAGTTTTAAAAAGGTAAATAAATTTCTGAGCGAATCTCTGGAGCAGAAAAGGAAAAGTGGTGATTAGCAGCAAGATTGTAGTGTGCCCATGGCTCCAGGAAAAATAGATACTTTGTGATTAAAACGAAAAGTGAAAAAGAGCATCGTATTATGGTGATGAAAGAGTTTGATTTCCAGCCACTTGAATAGACTGTGGAAAATACTAACTAAAGGAAAAGAACTCTTGTTAACATTAAGAATGATCAAAAGAGTGACAGTGCAATTTGCAGAGGCAGACATTGTGATTGAGAAAGAGAGGGAAGAAACGAAAGTATCCGATTGGACTGAGAGAGGTGAAACGGAAATTTGAGACTTGGATTTAACACCTACAAGATCTAATTACTAAGGAACATTTATAAAAAAATAGAGAGTATAACTATAAATTTCACTTTTCTTTCTTCTTTTATATATAGTATATATTTAATTAATAAGGATAAAATTAATTGTTGAATTTAAAATAGGCTTAGTTTGTATAAATACTGTTTAACTCTTTAGAATTATAGATATAACTGATTGCATATTTATATATAGATTGGTTTAGGGCTTTTGGATTATGAATTTAAAATAATGATGAAGATAATGATGAGATAATTGATTATTCCTTCCCTCCCCTTTTATGATTCCCTCAGATTAGAAATTGTATGGAACGCATGGTATATACTTATATATTATAATTGATTTAAATAAATAGTATTGGAAATAGTGCTAAATATAGTAATTAATTTGAGGTAGATTGCAAGATTATATTAATTCAGGAATTATTAGAAAAGTTAAGAATTGATTTTTTTTCTTTTTTAAATATTTGTTAATTGAAAACAATTGCTTTAACTATTGTGATTAAAATAAGGATAGAAAAGAAAAGAAGGGCTATAGAACTGAGAAAATAGAATTACAAAAGATAAAAGTCTGATGGTAACTGGACACACGATCTGGGAGAATATATTTAGCATAGTGGAGAAACAGCAAAAAATTATCAAAGATATGACCAGCACATCTATGATTACTACAAAAGCAAGAAAAAAGGTGACACCATTAGTAACTACATCTATTACTACAATAGTATCAACCCAGAAAATGATTGATGAATGTTGGCGCCAGATAAATCAACACCTCAACCTAGTTCACAGTCACTCCAAGCCACATTGATGTCCATTCAAAGTATGATGTTGACCTTACAGGAATCAATGTCGAAAAATCAGTCAGAAAATAAAGTTGAAAGGGAAACGATGAAAGAACAGTTAAAAAACGAACTAAGTGAAATGAGAAATGAAGTCAAAAATCTGGAAGGAAAATAGGCCAGATCCAAGAACTGATTAAAAAAAATGAAGAGAAGATCAAAGTGGTGGAAAAACAGGAGAGTCAAACTGAAAAAAAATTGGAACATATGGAGCAAACAATGAAAGAACATAATAAAGAGACTATTGAGACTTTGACTCATATCGAAATGGACAAGGCCTCATATTATTTAAGGTTTCAAAATGTTGAAGAAGAAAGAGCTGAGAATTTATCATTAGTGATGGCAGAGATGTTGGCAGAACTGTTGGGTAGAGATAAGGAGGAAATGGTGAAAGAATTGGACGATGTTTACAGAGTATACACAAGTTACATGAGGCGACATGGGCTTCCCCGTGAAATACATATAAGATTTGCAAGGAGATGTGTAAAGGACTTAATTTATAAAATCACAAGAGATGAAGGAATAAAACACAAGGGTAAAGAAGAGACTGTTTTGAAACAAGTACCAAGGAGAATACATGAGCAAAGAAAAGATTATTAATTCTTAACAAATTACTTAAACAAACAAACAAAAAAACCTTTTAGATTGATAATTCCAGAAGGGATACTTGCAATATGGCAAGAGAAAAGAGTGAAAGTAGATAATCTATCAAAAGAACAAGAAATTTTTGAGCAAATAGGAGGCATAGAGTAAGAAGCGAACAGTAGAGATGAGCATGAAGGTTCCAGTCAAGGAGAGGTACAAACTAGAGACAGGGGAAGAGATAGGAGAAAGGGGAGGGAAGGAGATGAGGAAACATTGGGAAAGGAAGAAAGAGGAGTGAGGACGAGAAGTCAGATGATGAATAAAAGTATTGTAGGATAGAAATAACGTAGGGAATGGAGAAGGGAGTGAAATTGATTTCTATAAACATTAACGGGTTAAATGAACCAATTAAGAGGAAAAGAACATTTTTGAAATTAGAGAAACAAAAAGTGGAGATAATTTGTTTACAAGAAGTTCATACAAAGAAAAGTGATAAAAGGTATTTAATAAATAATAAATTGGGGAAAATGTATTCAACATTGGCAGAAGAAAAAAAAGAGGGGTTGTATTATATATAAAAGAAAATATAAATTCAAAGTTGATCTATAATGATGAGCAGGGAAGAATGGTACTGGTGGAGGTGGTAATACAAAATAAAAAGATAATATTGGTGGGAATGCGCATGACTAAGATGGCAGGCGGACACTAGCCAGTAAGCTCCGGCATTCGCTCTGTGTTCCGGGCTGTGCCTGCCTGCCCCCCGGACCCTGGGTGAGGGTAGTTGTGGACCTAGGTGGGGGGGGAGTCGGCGCGGCTGTGGGGATGGGGAGCGGGTGGTGGAGTCGCCTGGATGGCCGCGTGGGCGGTCCAGGTGGCGGACGAGGCTGATGGCGGCTACTATCTTGCCTCGACACGCTTCACCTGGTGGGCGGATTGACGCCACTGACTTTGTTTTTTGAGCTTCCTTGAGGACTTGGCTGGCCTGCTGGCTTGCTGGAGCCCTGTCACTTGGTTTATTCTTCCGTGCCTCGCCCAGTTGATCTGTGGTGACGGCTTGGACCGGTGTTACAAGATCTCAGCACCGGCGGCAGTGGTGATGGCGCTGATGAGGACTGCTGCTGCATGATGTGACTTGACACAGCCCAACTTGGAGGGGCTGGCGTTTTCTGGTGCTGGAGCCGGTTATTCCAACTGCAGTCAGCAGCGACCTGTTGGCTGTGGGCAGGTTGGTTTTTGGCCCTGTTCTGAGCTTCAACCGGAACTACAGCTTGGGCCTGGTCAACCTGGACGATGGATGTGATGTTGGAAATGGCTGGAGCTATTGAGGAGGGCACCATCCAGCCATTTGGGGGTGCCGATTTGGGGGGATACTTGGTGGGCCTTCACCTACCCAGCCCCAAAGTCAGACATTAACAACACTAAGGACACAACTGTTTGGACACGGGCGTGCTTGCCTGATTACTTACTCAGCGGCTGATTTGTGGGCACTCAGAAAAGTCCCCCTTTCTTCGAGGTGGACCCCCGCTCTTCCCAGGGCATATCTCAAGGACAGGTTTTGGAACCCGGAGAGATGGCACAGTTGTGGGAAGCATGTGCGATTACACTCTTTTATTTCTAAATTTTTATTGGGGTTAGAGAGGGGGGCCAGGCTGGGTTTGGGGGACAACCTGCCTGGGAAAAAGGTCAGATCAGGGTTTGTACACAACTGGAAGGTCTTGGGATCGGGGGAGACCATATTGAGGAGGGGGGTTTATTTGGGAGGGGGAGGGGATGGCCATTACTACGATTAGCAGGAGGGGCAGGTATGGTGTTGACAGGGGGCCTTATTATGTTGTGGGAGCTCGCCCCCGCTGTCTACATGTGGTGGCTTGCTCCGACCCCCATGTCACGTCCCACTCCTCGAACATTCTGCTCGAATGTTTCGGACCCAGGCCTTCGGCTGATGCTATGCAACGCCAGGTCTGTAGTTAATAAAGCCCCCCTTTTTCATGATCTTATTATGGCGGGGGGAGTTGACCTGGCGGGCATTACCGAGACCTGGCTGGGACAAGAGGGGGGTGTTCCCCTGGTGGAGATGTGCCCAGCCGGGTTTCGGGTTTTTCATCAGCCGAGGACCTAGGGGAGGGGAGGGGGAGTGGCAGTGGTTATTAGGGAGGATCTAGATTCTAGGTGTTTCGGACCCAGGCCTTCGGCTGATGCTATGCAACGCCAGGTCTGTAGTTAATAAAGCCCCCCTTGTTCACGATCTTATTATGGTGGGGGGAGTTGACCTGGCGGGCATTACCGAGACCTGGCTGGGACAAGAGGGGGGTGTTCCCCTGGTGGAGATGTGCCCAGCCGGGTTTCGGGTTTTTCATCAGCCGAGGACCTAGGGGAGGGGAGGGGGAGTGGCAGTAGTTATTAGGGAGGATCTAGATTCTAGGGAATCCACTGTTCCTCAGCCGATCGGATGTGAATCCCTCTTTGTGAAGTGTGGCTCTGAGGTTCAGATGGGCCTTTTGATCACATACCTGGCTCTCTGCTATGTGACATCGGCCCTGCCTGAGCTCCTCGAGGTCATAGCCAGCTTGGCGGTGGAAACCCCCAGACTGATGGTCATGGGGGATTTCAACTTGCCGTTGGCTTGAGGGGCCCCGGGGGTTGCTCAGGAGTTCTTGGCTTCCATGACAGCCTAATTAGTTGGCCTGACCCAACTAATTAGGAGCCCTACTCACATCGGGGGACACATCCTGGATCTGGTTTTTGTCTCTGAACAGTGGCACGATGATCTTGGTATAGAGGACGTTTTTATTGAGCTTCTGCATGGTCAGATCATTCGCTCCTTAGGCTGGACTTCCAGGCCACCCCCCCCCCATCACAGGGAGGCGGACCAAATACGATGGTACCGCCCCAGGCGCCTGATGAATCTGGATAGGGCCCTGATGGAGCTTGGGAAATGTCCCGACGTTCAAGCACACGACTCGGTTGAGGACCTAGTCACCACCTGGGATAGGGTGGCGGCTGGGGCCCTTGACTGGGTCGTGCCCTTGTGGCCTCTTACCCGGCACTGCTCTCACTTGGCCCCTTGGTTTTCTGAGGAGCTGAGGGAAATGAAGCACCGGAAAAGACGCCTGGAGAGTATTTGGAGGACTACTCGCTCCGGACCCGACCGAACACTATTGCGGTCTTATATTAAGACCTATTTAGTGGTGATAAGGGTGGCAAAGCGTTCTCACTTTTCCGCACTTATTGCGTGTGCAGGAAATTGCCCAGCCACCCTGTTTAGAGTGACCTGCTCCCTCTTGGAAGGGGGAGCGCGGGAGGACCCCTTATAGGGATGGGCTGAGGACTTTTCTAATTTCCTGTTGGATAAAATTGCTCAGATCCGGGACGGGTTGGACTCTGAATGGGCAATTCTGGGCAGAGGGTCAGGGGTGGAACTTGGAGAAGTAATTTGGGAAGAATTTGATCCTGTGACTCCGGAAGATGTGGACAGGATGCTGCGGGGGCTGAATGCCACCACATGTTTATTGGACCCGTGTCCCTCCTGGCTGGTGTTGGCCACTCGGGAGGGAGCACGAGGTTGGTTCCAGGGTACTATTAACGCTTCCTTGAGTAAGGGATATCTGCCCGCTGTCTTGAAAGAGGCGGTGGTGAGACCCCTCCTCAAGAAACCATCCCTGGACCCAACTTTATTATCAAATAATCGTCCGGTCTCCAACCTTCGCTTTGCAGCGAAGGTTGTTGAGAGTGTGGTGGCACAACAGCTCCCCCAGCACCTGGATGAAGCTGTCTATTTAGATCCACGCCAATCGGTCTTCAGGCCAGGGCACAGCACGGAGACGGCATTGGTCACATTGGTAGATGATCTCTGGAGGGCCCGTGACTGAGGTCATTCCTCTGTCCTGGTTCTATTAGACCTCTTGGCAGCTTTCAATACTGTCGACCACAGTATCTTATTGCAGCGGCTGGAGGGGTTGGGGGTGGGGCACACTGTTTTGCGGAGTTCTCCTCCTTCCTCTCTGGCCATTGGCAATTTGTGTTGGTGGAGGGGGCAGAGATCGGCCCTGAGGCCCCTGGTTTGCAGGGTGCCTCAGGGGTTGCTGCTCGTGCCCCTTTGTTCAATATTTATATGAAGCCGCTAGGTGAGATCATCCATGGCTTTGGGGTAGAGTTCCATCAGTACGTTGATAATACTCAGCTGTACATCTCTACCCCGGCCACCCCGATGAAGCCATCGAAGTGATGACCCAGTGCCTGGAGACTGTGCGGTGTTGGATGGGGTGGAACAGGCTTCAGCTCAACCCATCTAAGACTGAGTGGCTGTGCTTCCTGGCACCCCGATACAGCCAGCTGGTTCCATCGCTGGTTGTGGGGGGGGAAATTCTTGCCCCCACAGAGAGGGCTCACAATCTGGGTGTCCTGCTGGATGTACGGCTGTCATTGGAGGACCATGTGGCGGCTGTCGCCAGGGAGGCTTTTGGTCAGGTCTGTAGGATCTACCAGTTGTGGCCCTTTCTGGATCAGGATGCACTTCGCATGGTCACTTCCGCCCTCGTGATCTCCCGCCTAGACTATGCCAACGCTCTCTACATGGGGCTTCCCTTGAAGTGCATCCAGAGGCTCCAGCTGGTGCAGAATGCGGCCGCGTGGGTGGTGTTGGGGGCTCCTCTGGGCTCCCATGTTACACCGCTCTTGCATGAGCTGCATTGACTCCCGGTGGTCCTCTGGGTGCGCTTCAAGGTCTTGGTTACCATCTTTAAAGCGCTCCATGGCTTGGGACCAGGATATTTGCGGGACCACCTCCTGCCATTATCAGCCTCTCATTGGCCAGTACGCTCCCATAGAGTCGGCCTCCTTGGGGTGCCACCGGCTGGACAGCTGCTGACCCCGAGGGTACGGGCCTTCTTGTTGGGGGCACCTTCCCTCTGGAATGAATTACCCCCAGAGATGAGGATCATCCCTGATCTCCTAACCTTCTGGCGCGTGTTGAAAACTTATCTATTTCATCAAGCCGGTCTGGCCTAGGGGTTTTGGGGGGTTTTTAGGATTTTAATTTGCTTTTTATCTAGTTTGGCTTTTAAACTTCTTATAAATTTCAGCCTTTCATATTTGGTCTTTTAACTGTTCTTAATTTTGTATTGTTCTCTGTACTTTAATTTGGCTGTGCACCGCCCTGAGTCCTGTCAGGGAAATAGGGTGGTATATAAGTACAATAAATAATAATAAAATAATAAATAAAATAATAATGCTCCAAATAAAAATCAAAGTGAATTTTATGAAACTTTATATGAAAAATTATTAGAATTTGATAATCCAAGAATTTGTATTGCAGGAGATTTCAATGCAATATTGGACAATGAACAAGATTACAAATGTACTCAAAGACAATATAAAAAATGGAATACATTGCCTAAAAAATTTACAGAGATGGTCGAAGAATTAGATTTAGTGGATGTATGGAGGAAAAGAAATCCAGGAACAGCACAGTTTACTTTCTTTTCTAACCCACATAAATCATGGTCTAGAATAGATGTGGTCTGGGTTAGCAATGAATTATATAAAGAAATTCAGGATGTGAAATTCTCATCATAACCCAATACAAATAATGTGGGAAAACAGCAACTATAAAAAAGGTAGATGGTCACTTAACATGCAGTTATTGA
The DNA here is from genome assembly GCA_023653725.1 of Bungarus multicinctus. Classification (NCBI taxonomy): domain Eukaryota; kingdom Metazoa; phylum Chordata; class Lepidosauria; order Squamata; family Elapidae; genus Bungarus; species Bungarus multicinctus. The sequence continues at coordinate 117,400,951 of CM042840.1, forward strand.
AAGAGGAAGAATACATACAAAAAAATAGGGAAGAATTGATTATTTTTTTCGAATTTAATAAAAGTCAGGATACCTCATTGCAAAATTTATGGGATACAATGAAGACCTATTTAAGGTGAATATCAATAGTGTATACAATAAATAAGAATAGGAAAAGAGAGGAGAAATGGAAAACTTTAACAAAAAGAATAGAGGAATTAGAAAACAAACAAAAGGAAACCCCAGGAGAAGAACAAATCAGAAATGAATTAATAGAACTTAAACATGAGGTAAATGATGTAGATCAAGAGGAATTAGCCAAAAATTTAATATATACAAAACAAAACTATTTTGAACATGCAAACAAACCTGGAAGATGATTAGCATATAAATTAAGAAAAGAAAACCAGAAAAGAACAATATACCAATTACAAGATAAAAATAGAACAATAGAGATAGACCAAGAAAAAAAAAAGGAAATTGTAAGAGAATACTTTGAAAAACTTTATGAACAAAGAAATAGTCGAGGTAAATAAGATAGAGAACTATTTGAAAGAAAAAAATCCCCTTTTCAATATCTGAAGATGAAAAAGAGATACTTAATGAAAAAATAACTTTGGCGGAGTTAAGGGCTGTGATACAAAAACAAAAAAGAAATAAAACACCAGGCCCAGATGGATTACCAAACGAACTATATAAAGAGATAGGGGAAATATTAGAAGTAAGGTTATTAGAAGTTTGCAATGAAGCTGCAATGAATATCTGAAGCTGAAATCCCAGAATCATGGAATGAAGCTTATGTAACTTTAATACTAAAAGAGGGTACAGATGCCAACCAAATAAAGAATTATAGACCAATTTCCCTTTTAAAATCAGACTATAAAATTTTTATGGCAATAATGGCGGAAAGATTGAAAATGGTATTTAATAATAAAATTCATTCAGATCAAAATGGCTTTCTCCCTACAAGGCAGATTAGACATAATACAAGAATAATAATAGATACATTAGAATATTATGAAAAGCACCCAAGTAGTCAGGTAGTCTTGGTTTTTTTGGACGCACAAAAGAACTTTGACAATTTATATTAGGATTTCATAAAAAACAGATTAATTTGATGGACTTTGGAGATAACTTTGTACGAATGATCAATACAATATACACCACACAAAAGGCCAATGTAATAGTAAATAGTGAAATTACTCAATCTTTGAAGATAAAAAAGGAAGTCAGACAGGGATGTCCATTTTCACCTCTGCTTTTTATAAAAGTTTTGGAAACTTTGCTAGATACAATTAGATTAAATAAAGAAATTAAAGGAACTAAAATTAAAAATCAAGAATACAAATTATAAGCCTTCGCAGATTATATGGTTTTTGTTATAAAGGATCCATTAAATTCAGAACCAATATTATTTAATGAAATAGATAAATTTGGCAGACTAGCAGGACTAAAAATTAACAAAGAAAAAACTGAAATGCTAGCTACAAATTTAATAAGTAGCAAAAAAAAGTTAGAAGAAAAATTGGGTTTACAAATAGTAAATAAAATTAAATATTTAGGAATTTGGTTGAGAACAAGAACATTGAATCTGCGAGAGGATAATTATACAAAATTATTGAAACAGATTGAAAAGGAATTGAAAAATTGGAATAAGATGCAAATTTCACTATTAGGAAGGATAGCAACAATTAAAATGAATGTATTACCAAAAATATTATACCTGTTTCATATAATTCCAATATTATTGGAAAATTTTTTTTTAAGAATTAGATAAAATTGTGATTAAATTTATTTGGGCAAAGAAAAAGTCAAGGATAAAAAAAAAATATTTACAAGATAATAAAAGCAGAGGTGGTTTCAGGCTACTTGCCTGGGAGATATACTATAGTACAGCAGTAGTATTATGGATAAAAGATTGGATTGATTTACGAAACAATAGGATCTTAGAGTTAGAGGGTCATGTTTTGTTACTTGGCTGGCATGCTTTTTTATGGAATCCAGATACTAAAACTAATATATATTTTATTAGACATGTTTTTTGAAAACCTCTAATTAAAATTTGGAACGATATAAGGAAGAATCATTGTACTAAGATCCCGATATGGTTCTCAACGATGGAGGCAATGTTTCATCCTAATACGATAGATAGTAGTAAAAAATTAAAATACTATCAAATAATAAATAATGAGGGAAGAATCAAAACAAAACAGGAATTAGAAACACAAGAAATATTTATTGATAATTGGACATATTTTCAAATTAAAATGAGATATAACAAAGACATAAACAAGCATGGAATTGAAATTAAAAATATATAGTTAGATAAAATATTATTAAATCCAGAGAAATGCTTAATCTCCCAACTATATAATTATTTATTGGAATGTGAAATGGCAGAGAAAATTGTCAAAGGTCCAATGCTAGCTTGGGAAAAAAAAATTGGTTACAATATTGATTTGGAGTTTTGGGCAGAGATATGGGAAAAAAACTTTACACTAACTAAATCAGTAGACCATAAAGAAAATCTCTATAAAATGATATATAGATGGCATCTGGCACCCTCAAGATTGGCGAAGATATTTCCAACAGCCAACCTCTGTTGTTGGAAATGTAAAAAAAATAGGTACCTATTTTCATTCATGGTGGACATGCCCTGAAGTAAAAAAATATTGGGTAAAAATTAAAAACTGGATAGAAGAAGTTACCGATTGTAAGTTGGAGTGGAAACCGGAATTACTCTTGTTGGGTATAATTAAAGGGGAGCATACCTCCAAAGTAAAATATTTGATTATACATTTATTAACTGCAGCACGTATCTTGTTAGCTCAATATTGGAAAAACTCTAACACACTACCAATACACATTACAATTCAGAAAGCTTATGACTGCGCGCAATTGGAGAGACTTACAATGGAAAGGAGGATACAGAATACTATAGAATATGGGATAAATGGTATAAATGGGTAGTAAAAAAGGAGGACAGAAACAAATAAATGATTGTAGAAAGAAATATTATATAAATCAGTTATATATTTAATGTTTTATATAAATGTAGAATTTACCTTAGCAAATCTTTCCTGTTATTTAATAATGTCATTATTAGTATTATGGGTTACATTTTCTGATTCATTAGTTAAATAATATATAAATATTACAACATAGTAAATGAATGAATGTTTCTATTGACTGTAGAATAATGTTTAAACCAATGCCTAAAGAAAAACGAGGACCTACCAAGCTCGACAACAAATGTTAAAAAGCTTGGATTGGCTATATATTAATGTTTTATATGTTTGTATTTGTATGTTTTTAATCTTGTTAATAAAATTGATTTTAAAATCTTTTAAAAAAAGATATACTTTCTATTCTACAAATGGTCTTCAAATCATTTTATTTTTCAGATACAAACGATTGTTACTTGTGTCCAGAAGGAAGCTATCCAAACCAGAATCAGGATTCTTGTATTCCTAAAACTTTGACATTTTTATCTTATGAAGAATCTTTAGGGATTATATTAGTTTTATTTTCCCTTTGCTTTGCTTTGCTCTCAGTGATTATGCTTGGAATATTTTTGAAGAACCACAACACCCCCATTGTCATAGCCAATAGCCGAAATCTCACCTACATTCTACTCATCTCCCTCCTGCTCTGCTTCCTTTCTGCTTTCCTATTCATTGGTTATCCTGAGAAGATGGTATGTCTCCTGCAACAAATGACTTTTGGGATTGTCTTTGCAGTGGCTGTTTCTTCAGTGTTGGCAAAAACTGTCACAGTGGTTCTAGCTTTCCAGGCCACCAAGCCAGGATCCAAGATGAGAATGTTTGTGGGAAAGAGACTGTCCAACTCCATTGTCATTTCCTGTTCTCTTATTCAAATAGGTATTTGCATGACATGGATAATAATTTCTCCCCCTTTCCCAGACAGAGATATGGATTCAGTAGTTGAAGAAATTATTCTCCAGTGCAATCAAGGCTGTGTGACTATGTTCTACAGTGTCCTAAGCTATTTGGGTTTCTTGGCTGTTATTAGTTTCATAGTTGCCTTTATGGCTAGGAAATTACCTGATACATTCAATGAAGCCAAATTCATTACTTTCAGCATGTTGGTCTTCTGCAGTGTTTGGATATCTTTTGTTCCAACCTATTTGAGCACCAAGGGGAAGTACATGGTGGTGGTGGAGATATTTTCCATCCTAGCCTCTAGTGCTGGTTTGCTGGGCTGCATCTTTCTTCCCAAATGTTATATAATTGTTTTAAGGCCTGATTTGAACAACAGGGAAAATTTAATGAAGAAAAAACAATTCTGATTTTGATCTATAATGTCCTTGTGCAGTTTTTAATTATGAAAACAATGTCATCTTTCTCCAGAGTCTGAAGACTGCTTTATTAACAGCTGCACTTCTGGTTTCCATGTGCAAGTATTGCTGCTTCAGTTTATTTATTTTATTTATTATTTATTTATTTATTACTTCAATTTGTATACCGCCCCCTCTCCCAAAAAGGGACTCGGGGTGGTGAACAGCCATAGTAAAAACATACAAATAGAAAAGTTAAAAAAAGTTTAAAAATTAATTAAATACATGGCTAAGACCAGTAAAACCCGTAAAAAATTAAAATCGAATTTAAAATCCTACTTTTAACGTTACGCCAGACCAGCCTGTTGGAAAAGGTGGGTCTTAAGTGCTCATCAGAAGGCCCGTAGGTCAGTAATGGCTCGCATCTCCGCCGGTAGCTCATTCCAAAGGGAGGGTGCTCCCATAGAGAAGGCCCGCACCCTTGGGGCCGCCAACCGACATATGTATATTATGAGAAATATGCAGCAAAATGGCATAAGGGGAGAGCAGCTCATGACAGAGACATGTAAGGTTAAAGACAGACTAACTGGAAAAATAAGTTTGTCCCATTTAGCCTCCATAGTACAAAACACTTCACCCAAAGGACATGCACAGATATAGCTATTTGCATGCAGTAAAATATCATTTTTAAAATGTTTCTTCATTAAATTAAAGAGATAGGATTTTTTGTATTCATACAATGCTATTAAGAATCTGATATAAGATAAAAATGTTAAGAAAAGTGGGCATGGAAAATCTCAGAAATTGTATAAATTATAACAACAAAGTTTTTTTTTTTTTAATGATCAAAATTTTGACCAAAAAGTCATCTTTTGCTGATTCTTTTTGGGGAAAAAAGAATAAATAAATAAAAATTAGTAATTCAAGTTGGCAACCCATCATTTTTCTTTATAAGTGTTGATTTTTTATTCCATTTAGGTTTATTCATTCTTATCAACATTTCCAAGTTCTTAAGGTCTTGATTAATTCTTATTCCTAGCAATATAGCTGAAGGGACATATGCTGTCTTCACTAACAATGATCATCTTCAACATATATTATTAGCCACAGGGTGCAGTGGTTAGGATGCAGGACTGCAGGCTTCTGCTGACTGCCAGCTGACTGCAATTTGGCAGTTCGAATCTCACCAGTTCAAGATTGACTCAGCCTTTCATCTTTCTGAGGTGAGTAAAATGAGGACCCAGATGGTGGGGGCAATATGCTGACTCTGTAAGCCACTTAGAGCGGGCTGTAAAGCACTGTGAAGCAGTATATAATTCTATTAGAAATCATATGGCTTTAGCCCCATATACCTATGATATAAGATTATAATTTTATCACATCTATGTCGCGTTGTCGCGGTTTGCTCGTTGTCCTTAGGTTCTCTGATCAGCCCGTAGAGCCCCCGCAGGGGTGAAATTTAGAGGGACCCTCGCGAGGGTGAGTACTTAAGTACTAGAATCAATAATTGACACAGACACCATAGTTTCTCAAGGTGAGAGAGCACGTTGTGCCCGGGGTAGATGAAGAAATCCCCCGATTGCAACGCACCACCCTCTTTTATTTTGCAGTTTTATCAGGGAGGGGGGAAGCGAGACATATGTGAAGAGGAGCAAGGAAGTATAATTCTAATGGCGCCATGGCAGGATGCGACCACTGTTGTGTGCTAAGATAGAGTGATTATCTATTAACAAGATTTTTGTAGTCAGCTAGTTTCTGTAACTATTTGCCTACGTGTCGTGCCAAGCTGAGTTTATCATGCAATTCCTAACTTGAGAAGGTCATTCTTAGGGCCTTAGGTCAAGAGGACTCTCGAGGTTTACTACAAGTCCTCTTTTCTTTGTTTTTAAGGTGCCGCAATATCCGATTCAAAATATAAGCCTTTCTCCTTTGGAGTATCATAGTGCTTGGATAAGGACATACCCTCCGGGACATCCTGATCCGATTGCACAACCTCGTTCAAGGGCAGGTTATCAGTGTCGTCATTGGAACATAAGTGCAAAAGCGGAGCTTTGCACTCCTCAGTTGGAATTGCCATATATACATGATTTTGCATTAAGAGATTAAGTTGCGCAGCAGCTTTAGCTTCGGCAATAGCATTTAAACTACGTTTGATCATTGAAATAAAGATAGATAATAAACAGGGTAGCAAAGTTGGACCAATTAGGTATGACATGGGTGATGTTAATTTCCTGGGCCTGCCACGGCCATTGTTCCCCCATCGTAGTTCCCACACACACAAAGCAATTTTTAACTTGCAATGATTTAGCAATAGTCTCTGCAAGGTGTACAAAGGTGTTGCGCACCTCATGTGGTACGGTCAGGTGAGTCAATTTTGCCAATTCCGAATAAACAGAATGAAATAAGGAGTGTCTGGTTGAGTCTATGGAAATTTTGCTTACTATTATTTTGATGGCTACTGAAGGGTTGGTTCCTGTCCCATCAATACCCAAGCCATAGTCATTGTCAGTACCTTTCCATGTTTGGAAGGAAAGCCAATTTTCCGGTACTGGAAACGTGAGATTGATGGGATTGCACTGATGTTGCATACAGTTGGGATCGGGAACTCTAAGACGGGTGATATAGAGTTTTTTAAGGTTATCCCTCTTGGGTATGGTGTCGGGTCGCACTGTGAGCCCTCTGGATTGAAAGTCCACACATTTCCATTCATTGCAGTAGGTGCCTTTGCCACAGGGGTCGTGTTGATTTGAAGTTCTGGCACAGATGTACTTTTCGTTGCTGGAATATGTCCGTCGCCAGACAAGTGAGCCACATTCCTTTGTGCCATAGTCCATGGCTTCGCAGGCATCAAAAGTGACCGATTGGGATACCTTCGGATTATAAAAAGTCATGATTGACCAGTGTCTTTTTCGAGGAACCGGCTCCGACAGTGATGAGGATGTTGTAGCGATGAGTGGGGCCTGTGGGGTCATAACAGGTTTGTTTGTTGTTATCTTCACAAATACTATACGTCGTGCTATTCCACACACAGGTGTGCGTGGATGATTTAGTGCAAATAAAATGAGTGTGATATATTAATGTAGTTCTGATGGTCAGCCCCTGTTGAGTTTTTTGCAAGCAGGGGGTGCAATGTTTGGCATCTTGGGAGGTGAGTGCACTTCGTGTCCTCCGTTGGGGAGGGATAAACTTTTGTTGTAGGGATAATGTCAGCCGAGAAGAAGTGGCAAAGCCTCGTACCATTTTTGTAATTTCACATTGGTATAGACCAAAGTCTGAGAGGGTCAGATCAGTTACTGAAAGATGAGTTGCTCTAAAATGATAATTGATGGTATATTTGGGTGAGTCTTGTAGATGTATGGTATTGTTGAAAAACCAGCGCCAGATGATTCCCTTTTTCTTGATTGGAGACCTCTGGTAACAGGAGAGGGCCTGAGAGCGAAGATGCAGTGCTCCCTCATTGTTGTAACGGTGCGTGTGAATCAAGGAGTTGAATTTAGGATGTGGAGAGGACTCGAGAAGCTGTCTACGAATTCGTTGTCCGTGGAGCGGTGACCAGGAACCAGGATAGCGGTCAGGGAGATGGGAGCCAGGTGTATCCCATAGGCAGCTGGTGGTATCACAGGGAGGTTGGCAGCAGGAGAAGTGGCGCACCAGGGTATGGGAAAAAGATTGAGGAGAAGATTGAGACAAAAGGAGCCAAGAAAGAAACATAGAGGGTAGTGGGGGGTGAGTTACAGAGAAAATGGAAAAGAGATAAACTGTATGATTGAAGGATTGACGGGAAGCAAGAAAGCCTAAGCAGCAATAAGGTCCCACCGTATTCGCGGTGACATAGACATGTAGGTAGACCCGACAGGGTTGGTAGCCATACAGAAGAGAAACGTGAGGTGAGGGACGCAAGGCACGGCCTTGATGTTGAAAGGCATAATTACAGGCGGAAAGAGAGATGTCTTTAAAGGTAAAGGTAATGCGTGTGAACGGAGGGGCGAAGATAACAGCAGGATCAGCCCGAAACTGAGAAAAGACAGGAGATATCAGAATCAGAAGGGCTAGGAGAGGAACACTTGTCCTTAGCCTCCCCATGATAAGATCGAACACAGCGCGCAGGCACCCAAAGAACACGATCAGGAAGTTGAACAGCAGCGTATCCTTTGCCCCAAGTGATCAGTTGCACAGGTCCCTTCCACTTCAGATCTGGAAGTTGCCTGAAATAAACAAGAGGTCTGGAGGTAGGGACAGGAGGTGTGGTAAAGTGACAAGAAGCAGCCGTAGAAGAAGGAGAGCCAGTAAGATTCAGAAAGTTCAAGGTATATAAACATACATTTAACACATTCTGTAACGCTGGGAGGTTTGGGGGGCGTATGCCTTTTTTCCCCATGTATCGATCAAGGGCCATTTTGAGTGTTAAATTTGCTCTTTCCACAATAGCTTGGCCTTGGCTATTAAATGGAATTCCAAATTTGTGTACAATGGACCAATGATGACAGAACTCCGAGAAAGAGGAGCTCGTGTATGCAGGACCATTGTCTGTTTTTAAAATTTTTGGACATCCCAGTGTTACAAAGGTCCGAATGCAATGATTGATAGTGTTTTTAGTAGTCTCCCCCCTTTGCAGTGTGGCCATGATGAACCCAGAGTAAGTGTCTACAGACACGTGAATATACTTCCAGGGCGCAAAGGATGGATACTGAGTAACGTCCATTTGCCATGTGTCACAGGCCTCGGTGCCTCTAGGATTTACTCCTTCTGGGACACTTCGTGCCTGCAGACTACATGTAGGACATTGTTGAACAATTGCCGCGGCTTCTTGATGAGTAATTCCAAATTGTCTCACCAGAGCCTTTCTATTTTGATGAAAATAATCATGACTTTCTCCTGCTGTTAAGGTGTTATTCTGCAGGATTGGTAACAAATGCAACTTGCAGGCCTCATCTGCCATGTGATTGCCTTCTGAAAGAAATCCGGGCAGATGCTGATGGCTTCTGATGTGGGCCACAAACAGAGATTCCTTCCTTTCCTTCAATAGGTCTTGTAACTGTAAAAAAAGCATCATTAAAGGAGAAGGGGTTGCAGGAGAAATGTAGGCATCAAATATATTCAAGGCCAATTGTGCCACATACAGACTATCAGATATTACATTAATTGGCTGGTTGGGAAAAAGTGTGAGTGCCATATTGAAGGCAGACAGTTCAGCCTGTTGAGCAGAAGGTTGTGGTGTGGTAAGTTTTTTATGCCATTGATTGTCAGTTTGCCACACACAAGCCCCGATGGTTTTAGAACCATCAGTGAATACAGTAAGACAATCTTTCACTGGTTGTTGTACTAAAGGAGTCTCTAGAGTGAGCGGAATTGTTTTCAGCACTTGTATGCGTGGGTCTGGTGGTAGATGGCAAGAGACATTCCCTTGCCACCCTTCCAACGCATCTTGTAACGCATCAGAATTTTGGAAGAGTGGTTCCCATTGTGTTAGTCTGCAGGGAGTGTAAAGCGTGCAGATGTCCACACCCATCAGGGCTCTAGCTCTTTTCCTCCCCCGTTCTATAAGAAGAGCCATTTGTGCAGCTCTTGTGTGATTGATGCTTTTGGGGTATGAGGAAGGTGAATCCACTCTAAAATGTGTAGCTTCTTTGAAGTCGAGATTTGAACGATGATTGCTGTAAGGAGTGTGGGTGTGGGAAGAAGCGCCAATGAGAGTGCATGATTGTGTAATGAGCGGTCCACCCAATGGGTATGCAAGGCGCTGTTGATTTCTTTAAGAGCATTAAGCTGTTGCTCATTCAGCCAAATGAGATCTGCTGGATGCTTAAGGCCGACCAATGCTTGAAATAATGGCGAGAGAGTATGAGTTGAAATGGAAAGATATGGGCGTGCCCAATTGAGCGTGCCCAGGCATTGCTGTAACTGAACCAAGGTTGCAGGTTGAGGGAGTGTGAGAACAGGAAGGTGAGGTGAAGCTGTGGAGGCTAAAACCTTGTGTCCTAAATATTGTAACGGATAATGAGACTGCACCTTTTCTGGTGCTACATGCAGTCCTGCAAGAGCAAGGAGAGAGAGAAGACATGGAAAAGTTTTACATACTGTACCTTTAGGACCATCAGCTGCAATTAGGATGTCATCCATGTAATGATACACTAAAAATTCAGGAAATTAGTCCCGATAGGGTTGTAAAGCTTTATTTACAAAATATTGACACATCGTAGGAGAATTGAGCATTCCTTGGGGAAGAACTTTCCATTGATATCTAGCTGTAGGTTTAGAATTATTAAACTCAGGAACGGTGAAGGCAAATAGTATCCTGTCCTCTGGTATCAGCGGGATGGAGAAAAAACAATCTTTGAGGTCAATGATTATGAGATCAAATGTTACAGGAATTAAATTTGGATTTGGAAGGCCGCATTGCAATGGGCCCATAGGTTGCAATATAGCGTTCAGAACACGGAGATCCTGTAGGAGGCGCCATTTGCCACTTTTCTTTTTAATTACAAACACTGGTGTGTTATATGGGCTGGTAGATGGTTCAATATGACCTTCTGCCAATTGTTGTTGAACGAGAGTGTGAAGTGCGTTTAATTTTTCTTTTGTAAGAGGCCATTGATCAATCCAAACAGGAATATTTGATTTCAGAGTGAGAGAAAGAAGAGAAATAGCCATAATTCAAGGTATGTAGAGAGAAGTGTGGAGTTGAGATAGCAGGTCACGGCCCCACAAATTGCAATGTAATGGAAGGACAAAGGGTTTAAGATAAGCAGTCACAGAGGAATGAGGCGTAGAGGCAGTAAGCCAAAGTGAGCTAACCTTTGCTGCCTGCGCTCCACCGACGCCTTGTACTGAAGTTGTTTCAGCAAGGGGCCAAGAGGATGGCCACTCAGAGGATCGAATGACAGAGATGTCAGCTCCGGTGTCAATCAGGCCAGCAAAAGATTGGCCATTCAGCAATATGGTTAACATAGGTTTGGAGGCTTGAACAGATTGCTGTAGAGCAAACAAAGAAGGGGGTTCAGGAGACGGAAGAAGAATGAGAGTAGCCACAATCGTTCCCGCTTTCAGGGAAAAGCACCGGTCGCCAATGGCAGCGAGAGAGAGATTTTTCAGAGAAGAGGAGTCGTACAAAAAGGGTGCAGCGACTACGCCTTCAATGATAAGGGAGGAGTTAGGTATGAGCAAAACAGGCAAGGAAGGCGGAAGTGGCTTCAGAACAGTGATAGAAAGAGGGAGAGTGAAGACTGAACCAGGATCATCATAAACGATGTCCTCTGTCAGCTGTACAGGGAAAGAAGTAGGTTGTAAAAAGGAAAGAGAAGAGGAAAGAGAAGCTTCAGCCTTTGTAGCGGGGTTAGCTGAAGACCCCATGCCTAGTTTTCCGATTGCTGAGCAGGAGGAGGGTTAGAACGACATTGGGAAGCCCAATGAAAACCTTTTCTGCAACGAGGGCAAACAGTTTTTGGCTTGGCAGCATAGGGTACAGTACCCCGAGACTGGCCACGAGGCGTTCCAGAGCGGTTTGCAAACGGTTAACGAATGAAGAGTAAGACTCGTCAACCTCCTGCACTACCTTCAAAAAGGTGTGTGTGGATTTAGAGTCTGAGTCATCCACACGTTTCAGGGCATTCATCGCACAAAGATGAATGATTGCAAAGGCACGGCGAGGGCAAGTTTGTTGCTGAATCAGGGTGGAGTATAATCCGGTTCCCTTTAAGTGATCAGCAATGACCAGATTAGGGAGGCCTCGTTTTATTTCAGCATCTACTAATTTTTCATATTCAGACTGCCAAACAACATACTGGGCAGGAGTCATAAGCATAGAAAACAACATCTTCCAATCATATAACAGCATTACAGTGTTAGCAGACACGAGAGAATCAAGCATGCCACGAGTGTAAGTGGATTGCAGTCCATACATATTTACAGCCTCTTTTAAATTTTTCAACACTCTTAACTCTATGTTGGTATGAACAGGAGCGCCAGGGGCTCCCGGAACAAGAGTCATAGGGTAAGCAGAAGGTATATCACAAGATTCTAAGGTGAAGCAAGGAGAAGCCAGGATAGCAGTAATATTTCCCCCCATGGGATGTGGGGATGGAGAATCAGTAGGAATAGGAGAGACAGAAGGAGAGGAGGGCTGCAGACGATTGTGCGGAGTGTCAGAGTGAAAAGGAGGGGCAGAGGCAAGCTGAGGAATATCATCCGAAGAGGCAACAGATTGGTAAGGTGGGGGAGAAGAATCAAAGTGAACAGCAGGAGGCTTAACAGTTTTAGAGGCAAGAGACAAAGACTCGGGGAGAGAGGTGGAGGGGTAGATAGTATTGAGCGCAGCCATTATCGCACGCCAGGACATAAGAATGTCCGGTGGAGCTCTGGGGACATCATACAGATATTTTCCCAAGCGTTCCCACGAAGTGCGATGCAGCGTGCCCTCAGCCGGATAAGCAGGACAGTGCTGTTCCACAAAAAGCAAGAAGGAGGTGATAGATTTTCTAGACAAGGTATATACAGTGGTGCCGTTAATTTTCTGCAAACAATTAGTCTTCTTCACTAAGTGGTAAAGTTCGTCCCTATGAACTGACGAAACTTTGGAGAGTGAGGAGCCCATTACTTACGATTGTACAGAGCCTTTGCCAGGTGCGTAGCAACGGGAGTGAAGGCAGCGCACCTCTAGACAGAAGTCACGCCGTGGAGCTGAAGAAGGGAGAGATCCCGGACGAGCCCCCAGTTGTCGCGTTGTCGCGGTTTGCTCGTTGTCCTTAGGTTCTCTGATCAGCCCGTAGAGCCCCCGCAGGGGTGAAATTTAGAGGGACCCTCGCGAGGGTGAGTACTTAAGTACTAGAATCAATAATTGACACAGACACCATAGTTTCTCAAGGTGAGAGAGCACGTTGTGCCCGGGGTAGATGAAGAAATCCCCCGATTGCAACGCACCACCCTCTTTTATTTTGCAGTTTTATCAGGGAGGGGGGAAGCGAGACATATGTGAAGAGGAGCAAGGAAGTATAATTCTAATGGCGCCATGGCAGGATGTGACCACTGTTGTGTGCTAAGATAGAGTGATTATCTATTAACAAGATTTTTGTAGTCAGCTAGTTTCTGTAACTATTTGCCTACGTGTCGTGCCAAGCTGAGTTTATCATGCAATTCCTAACTTGAGAAGGTCATTCTTAGGGCCTTAGGTCAAGAGGACTCTCGAGGTTTACTACACATCTATATTTCATTTTTTAGAATAGAATAATAGAATAGAATAGAATTCTTTATTGGCCAAGTGTGATTGGACACACAAGTAATTTCTCATCAGTAGATAAGCTCTCATTGTACATAAAAGTTATGAAAAATTATAATCATAGTAATCATAAAAATACATTCATCATAAATCATAAGATACAACACTTAGTGATAGCCACAGGATACTAAATAAGCAATCAACATAAATTGTACTAAATAAATAAAACAATATAAAATATAAAGATACAAGCAACAAAGTTATAGTCATAAGTAGAAAAGGAGATAGATAATAGGAAAGATGAAAAGACTTAATACAGTCTTAGTTCTAAGTAATACAGTCTATACAGTCTAAATAGCTTGACAGTTGTGGAAATTAGTTGTTTAGCAGAGTGATGGCATGGGGATGGGAACTGTCCTTGTGTCTAGTTGTTCTGGTGTGTAGTGCCCTATTGCATCGCTTTGAGGGTAGAAGTTGAAACAAAGTCCAAGATGTGAGGGATCTGTAGATATTTTAACAGCCCTCTTTTTGACTCATGCAGTATACAGGTCCTCAATGGAAGGAAGGTTTTACAGCAAGAAATTGCAACCGATTCTTATTCCACACTCAAATTGCAACAGCATTTTCACATGATGTGGAAAAGAAATATTACACAGCTTTTGTTTTGAACTAATATACTTAATATTTGGTCTAATCGTTGAGGAACTAGGCAAGAAAGCTGGAGACTCTGGGTTCAAATCCCACCTTAGCCATGAAAACCTCTTTGGTGACTTTTGGCCAGTCATTCTTTCTTAGCCCAACCAGTGGAAATGTTTTAATATTTTGTCAGCTACCCAGAGTTTTACTTCATAATATGGGCAACCATATAAGTTGTTGGGCAACAATATAAAAATATTGAATAAGAATTGATTGCCATTTCCTGTTCTTTTATTGATTAGCCATGTTATTTGAATGAGGTCAAGTCCCAACTTAACCAGGAAATCCAGTTTGGGAATTTGAATTGGTCACTCTTTCTCAGCCAGATGTACCACACAGGATTCTTGTTGTGGTGAAAATAGGAGGAGGAAGGTTTGTTTGATATGTTCACTGCCTTGAAGATCTGATCCCTCTAACAATTGCCTTAATCACCAAGAATTTTTCTCATGGTTGTTTAATTGTTTGTTTATTTACTTTCTATTTTTTATTGTTTTGTGAGCCACTAATGGTTATGGTTCATAATATGGGAAACTATATAAGTCTTTTAAATAGATGCATACTTAAGATTTTAATCAATAAAATATCAGCATTATATGCAGCAAAATACTTTATTTGTATTTATTTATGTATTTATTTATTTGATTTGTCAATTGCTTGATAGTAGTATAAGTATATACATAGTTATGAATACATGAAATGGGTATATATAAGAAAAATAAAATAAACAATAGGACAGGGACGGTAGGCATGTTGGTGCGCTTATACATGCCCCCTACAGACCTCTTAGGAAAGGGGTGAGGTCAATAGTAGACAGTCTAAGGTTAAAGTTTTTGGGGTTTGGAGAAGAAACCACAGAGTCAGGTAGAGTATTACAGACATTGACCACTCTGTTGCTGAAGTCGTATTTCCTGCAATCAAGTTTGGTGCGATTAATCTTGAGTTTGTATCTATTGTGTGCTCTTGTGTTGTTATGGTTGAAGCTGAAGTATTCATTAACAGGTAAGTCATTGCAATGTATGATTTTATATACCATAGCTAGATAAGACCGAAGACGGCGTAATTCAAGGTTTTCTAGGTCTAGAATTTCAAGTCTGGTGGCATAAGGTATTCTACAATGAGTAGACGAGTGGAGAACACGTCTTGTGAAATATTTCTGGACTTTCTCAACTGTGCTAATATCAGATATGTAATGTGGGTTCCAGATTGATAAGCTGTATTAGAGTATTGGTCTAGCAAATGTTTTGTTTGCTCTAGTTAGTAGTGTGATATTACCAGAGAAAAAGCTACGTAGGATTAGGTTAACAACTCTTAATGCCTTTTTGGCTATGTAGTTACATTGGGCTCTAGCACTTAGATCATTAGAGATGAGTATTCCAAGGTCCTTTACAGAGCTTGGATCTTCAACAAGGACTTGATTATTCAGCTTGTATTTTATTTTCTGATTTTTTTTGCCAATATGTAAGACAGAGCATTTATTTGTTGAGATTTGAAGTTGCCATTTGTCTGACCATTCTGATACATAGTCAAGATCTATTTGAAGGGTAGCAGTATTGTCTGTGGTATTGAACAGCTTAACATCATCAGCAAAGAGAATGCAGTTGCTCTTAATATGATCACAGAGGTTATTTATGTAGAGGATGAAGAGAGTTGGTCCTAGAACACTGCTTTGAGGCATACTACTATTGACAGGTACAGAATTTGATTTTTCTATACATGCCATATTCTGTTAGGAACAGGGATTAAAACCAATTCTCCCATAAAGCTTGTCTGTTGATATCAGATGTTTATTTTATTTATTTATTTCAAATTTTATATACCGCTCCCATCTCCCAACGGGACTCGGGGCAGTTTACAGCCAGATAAAATACAATCAAATACAATATTTAAAATGCAATTAAAAAGATTAAATAAGTGGCTGGAGGATAAAACAGACTATGGACTTAAAAAGTTAAAACCATTTAAAATCAATTAAAAACCCTACCAATAACTCTAGGCCAGACCGGCTTGATGGAATAGGTGGGTCTTCAGCATGCGCCGGAAGGCTAATAGGTCAGGGATGGTCCTCATCTCCGGGGGTAATTCGTTCCAGAGGGAGGGTGCTCCCACAGAGAAGATCCGTACCCTCGGGGTCACCAGCTGGCACCGTCCAGCCAGCGGTATCCCGAGGAGGCCAGCTCTATGGAAGCGTACTTGCCGACAGGAGGTTGATGGTGGCAGTAGGTGGTCCCGTAAGTACCCAGGTTCCAAGCCATGGAGCACTTTAAAGATGACCACTAGCACCTTGAATCGCACTGGAAGGCCACCGGGAGCCAATGCAGCTCGCGCAGAAGTGGTGTAACATGGGAGCTCCAAGACCCCCCCAAAACCACTCAGCCGCATTATGTCTAAAAGGGCTACATTTATAGCCCAATATTTATGATATTCATTTGGAAATATTAAAGAAACAGAATTCTAAAAACCAAGATTCCAAAATTTGCCAGAATTTAACGAGCTAATATATTATTTGACAAGGTGAGCAAAAGTGGCTGATATAATCTGAAATTCCTTTCTCAAAGCAATGTGCTAAATGTAATTTATGCTGTGAAAGTTTCAAAGCATGTTTCTGTAAATGAAATTGAGATATATTAATATATTTGAAATAATTTAATAAAATACTGAATTATTTCTTTATTTGATTTGAGATGTGCATTTGTGTCTTTTTTGTATCTAATTTGTTCTATCTCTAGTGTGTATGTGTAAAACTGTATTTCTCAGCTCTCAGCAAAGCAATCTTAAAACTATCTTTGTTGATATGTTGGCCCATTTTTCTCTTCTAATTAACTAATTGTAAATAATTTACATGGATATTACCAGCAATCTACAGTCCTGAAACCACCAGCACATGTGAGAGACAAAGAGTAGCTGAAAATAGAGCCTGATCTTGTCAACAACATCCTCATAAAATCCAATAATCCACATCAAAAAAATCTACATCATCCCTTAAAAATAGATTAATGCCCATTCCAAATCTGACATGATGGTTTCTCAAAATCTTAAATAACTCTTCTGAGGGAATCAGTTCTATTTCTCATTGACAACTATCCAGAAGTTGCTGATATTCCTTGCTTATGTCTTTCAGATGCTATAACTTTAATATTAAATAGTACTAATTTTTTATCAATAGTTTTGTCTCCCTTTTTACAAAATATCTTGCTGTGCTTTATAAATATCACAGTATATCCAGATTTCTAAGGTCATGACAGGAACCAAACTTTCAGATTAATAAATAAAAACAATGTGCCTGGCAATTAAAATTTTGGGCAATATTAAAAGCAGCACAGCACCCCATTCAAGGATAACCAGAGCTCTTTCACTAATTTTGAGAAATAAAGATTTTGGGGTCTATCTGAAATCGGCAGATCATAAGACCTTTGTGGCCTTGGAGGTCTTCTAGTGAAGCCCCCTACTTAAGCAGGAAATCGTATACCACTTCAGACAAATGGTTATCCAATATCTTCTTAAGAACTTCCAGTGTTGGAGCATTTACAACTTCTGGAGGCAAATTGGTCCACTGATTAATTGTTCTAACTGTCAGGAAATTTCTCCTTAATTCTAAGTGTTGTTTCTCTCCTTGATTAGTTTCTACCTATTGCTTCTTGTCCTGCCTTCAGGTGCTTTGGAGAATAG
Source organism: Bungarus multicinctus (assembly GCA_023653725.1). NCBI lineage: Eukaryota > Metazoa > Chordata > Lepidosauria > Squamata > Elapidae > Bungarus > Bungarus multicinctus. The sequence continues at coordinate 117,418,800 of CM042840.1, forward strand.
CCTGACTCCCTCTTCTTTGTGGCAACCCCTGAGATATTGGAACACTGCTATCATGTCACCTCTAGTTCTTCTTCTCATAAGACTAGACATACCCAGTTCTAGAAACCTTTCTTTATATTTGTTTAGCCTCCAGACCCCTAATCATCTTTGTTGCTCTTCTCTGCACTCTTTCTAGAATCTCAACATCTTTCTTACATCGTGATGATCAAAACTGGATGCAGTATTCCAAGTGTGACCTTATCAAGGCATTATAAAGTGGTATTTGTTAGATATTAGTATACTTACCTGTGATTGGTTGAGCTGTGGAAGTGGGAAAACATACAGCTGTCACTGGCTGAAGCTGCCAGCAGTTCTGCTGTAAAAGGGGTTGCCGCAGCTTGGGTTCTTCAGTTCCTGCAGAGACAAAATAAAAGGTTTTACTTATCTGAGAGTCCTGCATCTTCACTCACCCCGTAATCTAACACTGGTGATAAAGGTGGGATACTGAGACAACAAAGAACCAGATCAACATGGAACCACATAGCATTGGTGGCCAATATTCCAGAACAATGACCGGAATGATGTCGGGATCCAAAGTTCTCCAAGCGCCTTTCGATTCAGCTATAGAAGACTGGGAATCATACATTACAGATTCCACATGTCCCTGGAGGGGAATGACTTTCTCAACATATTGGAACAGAAGAAACGGGCCATCTTCCTCACGCACTGTGGGTTTGCAGTATTCAAAATGGCCAAAGCATTGCCCTCATCCAACAAATTGAAGACAATGGCATGACCAGACTTGGAAAGGATCCTGAGAGCACACTACATGCCCCAGGTGTTGTGTTTAGTGAGGTGACATGAATTCTACTGGTGAGACCAGAAGGAAGGGAGACCATCAGTGACTTCATAGCAACCCTGCAAGAAATCGCTGCCACCTGCAAGTTCCTCAACGTGGATGAGACAATGAGGGATCACCTGGTCCTAGGATTCTGAGACCTAAACCTCCAAATGCTACTGGCAAAGAGAAATGTCTGCTATACACCATGAGGATATTGAGTCAGACTCTGACCCATACAAAGATATATCAACTATGATCAGAACAAATACCAAAAACCCAGGACAGAGAAAAAAAAACTTTGGGTGTGTCAGGTGCAAGGGGAATCATCCAAAGTCAGAATGCCCTTTTCGTGATGCAATCTGCCAGAGATGTGACTGAAGGGGGCACATTGTCAAAGCCTGCCAAGCAGCCCAACCAAACAGCCACTGGCAGAGACTGAGTACCCTCCTGGGAGCAGAGCAAACCAAATAGGAAGCAGATGAGGCAATTTCAGCCAGAGCCAAAGAAACAACGAGCTGACTACAGAGAGAGGCAAGACGCACCAGACAGTGTCTGTAGGCCACTCCAGCACAACCAACGCATGAAAGGTACATGTCCAAATAACCATAGAGGGAAAACCATGCTGGATGGATGTGGATTCAAGGTCGTACCTGTCGATGGTCTCCTGGGATACCATCAAACAGTTGAGCCCCAGCATAACTAAAACCAAACTTAAACAATAGAGACTAACCCTGAGGAACTACCAATGGAAAAGGATCCCTGTAATAGGAATTGGAAGGTTCCAAATACAATTCAAAAATTTCTCCGGGTATCTACCACTGACAATAGTAGACTGGGATAGACCAAGCCTGCTTGGGCTCGAGTGGTTCCAACCCTTGGGAATCAAGGTCACCAGAATAAAGAGCATCACCAAGGCCAAGTGGGAAGACAACCTGATGGAAGAATTCCGGATGTGTTTAACAGGAAATTGGGCAAGTACTCGGGATCCCCCATTTCATTTAATCTAGACCCTAATATTGCCCCATCAGAATAAAGCCAAGGCGGGTCCCCTTTGCACTGAGACCAGAGTTAGATGAGCAGTTAGACAAGCTCATCACAAATGGGGTTTCCCATTTTGCATGGGACCAACCGACCATGCAAAATGGGAAACTCCCATAGTCATACCCATTAAGCCAGATGGGTCAATGTGTATCTGTGCTGACTATAAGGCTACTTTGAACCATGCCCTACAACGAAGTGCATACCTTAGTGGTGCAAAACCTTTTACACTCCCAGGGGCGGGGGAAGGTATTTATGAAGCTTGACCTCACCCAATCCTACCAACAATTAGGTAGACGAAGAGATAGCAGAAGCCCAAACAATCGTAATGCATAGGAGAGCATTCAAATGTAAATGCTTGCAGTTCAGAGTCAGCATAGCCCACGGGCTATTCCAGAGCCTAATGGAACGTCTCCTGCATGGGCTAGAGGGGGTTGTGCCCTACTTCAGTGATCTCCTTATATCAGCCAAGGACAAAAGACAATTGCAAAAATGCCTAAGGGCCATGCTAAGATGTTTCCAGGAGGTGGGGCTAAAAGTCAAAAAACAGCTAGCAGCAAACAAGGTGGAGTTCCTAGGATACCTGATAAATAGCTCAGGAATACACCCCATCAAAAGCAAACTCAAAGTAATTAAAGAAGCCCCCAGGCCAAAGAACAAAACTGACCTACAAGCTTTCTTGGGACTACTTAACTTCTATAATATAGTTTTACCACAGAAAGCAATGATCGCAGAACCTTTAAACAGACTGCTTGACAAGAAAGCAGCCTGGACCTGGGGGCAGAAGGAAGAAGCAGCATTCAAAGGCATAAAGAACATCCTAACATCAGACAGCATATTAACACAATGAAATGAGGCACTCCCATTAATCCTGGCATGTGATGCATCACCATTCGGGATGGGCGCAATAATCAGCCACACACTCCCAGATGGAAAAGAAACCCCCATAGCCATTTACTCGAAAACACTATCAAAACCTGAATGAAACTATAGCCAATTCGATAAGGAAGCATTGGCCACAGTAACAGGAATTAAATGCTTCCACATGAAAATTATGGGACAAAATTCACCTAGTCATTGATCACAAGGCGCTGCTGGGAATAATTGCAGGAAATCGCACCACACTGAACATCCTGTCACCCAGAATGACAAGATGGACAGAATTCCTCATAGCCTATGACTATGACCTAATACACAAACCTGGGAAGAACATAGACCACACTGACACACTCAGCTGGTGCCCCCTGCCAGACCTAGATGAGGATCCAGCACCACCCACACCCACGCTTCTAATAGAGACTCTTGAAACCGCTCCAGTGACAGCCATGGGCATCGTGAGAGCTAGCGCAAAGGTCAAAACCCTGGCACAAAACTTGAACTGGGTGTGGAGGGGATGACCAGAGATGGCGGAGGACATCAAACATTCAGAAACTGCCAAACAGAACTATCAGGTCTAAAAAGGTGTTTGCTATGCGGGGACTGAGTGGTAATCCTGAAAGAGCTAAGGGAAGGAATATTAGAAATGCTGCATGCAGGGCACCTAGGAATAGTAAAGATGAAATCATTGGCAAGGAACTATGTTCGTGGCCAGGGACAAGGACATAGATACCTGGGTAGCAACCTGCGAAGTCTACCAAGAGTCTTGGCCTGCACCCCCCACTGCATCCACCTACAAATGAGAAACCCTGTGGGGATCATGGTTGAGGTTACACATAGACTTTGTAGGGCTGGTGAAGGGACACACATTTCTGGTAGTGGTGGACATGTACTCTGAATGGTTGGAGGTCAGAATTATGCAATCTACCACAACTGAAACAGTCATTAGAACTCTCAGAAAACTACTGTATTTGCGACGCATGTGTTGCCTGATGTAATAATGGCCGATAATGGCCCGCAGTTCACGACCACCCAGTTCGAGGGATTCCTGGCAACAAATGGGACAAGAGATGTCCTCTCTGCCCTGAGACACTCCTCGATGAATGGCCAAGTAGAGAGAATGATGCAATCGATGAAGGAAACACTAACCAAGTAATGGTCAGGGGACACCCAAGGCAAAATAGACAAGCTACTAAGCATTCAACATATAACACCCAGTATGACAACTAACAAAAGTCCTGCTGAACTATGGATAGGAAGGAAATTAAGATCACAACTAGACAGACTACACCCTCAATACAACACAGACAAATAAATAAATTCATCCAGCAGATGCTGGGCATTGCAGGAGGGTGATCCACTCTACGCCAGAAACCTAACAGGTGAACTACTATGGATACCAGCCAAAGTAACAGGCCCCAAATCCTACTGGGTAGAAACAAATGATAGCAGAAAGGGGGCACATCGATCAACTCTGGGGATAACAGATAAGAGGATCACCAGAAATATCAGACACCCCCAAAGGGGAAAGGGATAACTCCCAAACAAAAACACAAATAGACCAGGCCCTGACAACTAACAAGGCAAACCCTCAACAATTAATATCAAACCCAAACAGAGAGTGTGGTCACATACCGGCAATCCAGTGATGGATCAGCGAGACCAGAGAAGAACAGGCCAGGGAGAGAAACGAGAGGGTGTCCTCTAGAGGAAACAAGATAGCCACAGCCATGAAGTGTTTCCAGGAGGTTCCAACAAGAGAATCTGGAGAAATGATAGATCCACCCCAACAGGCTGAAAACCCACCAATAACTAAGCTGCGCAGGTCAGTTCGCACCACAAGATCCCCACCTATTTGTTGGACTACGTACACTAAGAATATCAGATTGATGAACCTGAACCAGAGGGGTGTCAGATATTAGCATGCTTACCTGTGATTGGTTGAACCGTGGAAGTGGGAAAACAAACAGCTATCACTGGCTGAAGCTGCAGAGATAAAATAAAAGGTTTTACCAATCTGAGAGTCCTGCGTCTTCACTCACCCTGCAATCTAACAGTATTAACACCTTACGTGATCTTGATTCTACTCCTTTGTTTATGCAGCCTTGAACTGTGTTGGCTTTTTTGGCAGCTGCAGTACATTGCTGGCTCATATTTAAATGATTGTCCATTAGGACTCCCTTTCGCATTTGCTACTATTGAGCAAGGTACTACATATAGTGTATCTGTGCATTTGATTTTTCTTGCCTAAATATAGAACCTAACTTTTTCAACAATGAATTTATTTTGTTAGTAGCGCCCAATGTTTAAGTCTGTCAAGATCCTTCTGTATCTTAGGCCTATCTTCTGGAGTGTTGGCTATTCCTGCTAGCTTGGTGTCATCTGCAAATTAGATGAGTTCCATATCTATCCCCTCGTCCAAATCATTGATGAAGATGTTGAAGAGTACTGGGCCTAAAAAGAGCCTTGGGATAGTCCCCTGAATACTTCCCATACTTTCCTGATTTATCAGTTATGCTAATGTTCAAATATTAGAGTCACATTTATGATCATGCTGGACAGCAATATTACAGCAACATCATTCTAGTACAGCATGTTCAACAGACAGCAAAAATCTACAACTGATCTCTTTGGAGAGCACAAACTTGAGGGAGAATTGTCTTTTTTTCTTAAGAATACATTTTATGCATTTTAAGTGTCTTCTTTTCAAATGAGATAGAAATCTTTTCTATCAATCAAAACATGTTTCCTTAAATTCTCTTGGGATTTCCATGAAGTAATTGCATGCCTATTTAAATTTGAAAGGATGGTAGTTATTTTGTTTATATTCAACCAGATACAGAATTTCATGGAGAATATTATAAATGTCTCAACTTTTTCAGGTAGACTAAAAATACTTCAATTCTACAACACAGTTTATGGAAACTAGTCTTTTCTAAGGTTTCCATTATAACTATCTTTTGTTTCCAGAATATTAATATCACTGTCATCAAAGAAGTCAGGGAAGATTGGCTTTTCTCCAACAATGTTAAATTTAATAATATTCTCACTAGTGTTATTTAATCACTTACTTTCTAAGTCATATAGTATGCAATGTAAGGTTCAAAGTCCTCATGATCCATATCATATATACTATCAACCAGGTGATGTAATCGTGGGTGGCATTGTCACTTTAGCTGCTTTCCTGCATGCTACCCCAGAGTTCAGCATTCTTCCACCATCACCATTGCCTGAAGAGCTTATGTAAGGTTTATGCTTAGTTCCACATATTCTAACTGTATAAACTGCTACTAAATAATAATTCAATCATAATTCATGTTACTCAGCCAATGTTTAATGATAATCTGGGCCAGGAGAAAACATCATTTAAATCATTATTTTTCTATATAGATAGGTCTGATAAAGTTTAATAGTCTGCATCTTCTCTGCAAATTTTACACATTCTTCCTTGTGATTTCTTCCTTTTGATTTATATACAATTGAAATAATTGTAGTAGAATGTGACATTTTTTCATACCTTGGTGATATGAATAGTTTTTATTAATATATATTATGAGTATATTATTCAATCAAAGAACCAAAGAGTGATTTCTAAAAATAAAGGAAAAAATACAATATTTTGCATAAATTAGTAGACATGTATAAAATATTGATTACTTTTTTCATATATTATATTGTATGAAATAACTGCTTTATAAAAACTTCACTGCATTAGTGTCATATATATACTAATAAAAATATTCTAAGTCATATAACATGAGATGCAATAATTCATGTATTTCTTATTTTAAAAAAACTTTTAAATATTTATCTGACCTTGAATTTATCTTCTATTTTAGATTAGTACCTAAATATTATCAAAATATCGTGGCTCTGGCATTTGCAGTCAAAGAAATCAATAAAAACCCAGAGATCTTATCCAATGTCACTCTTGGTTTTCACATCTATGACAGTTACATTAATGCACAGAAAACATACCATGCTACAATGTTACTCATTTACAACATGGAAAACTTTTTTCCCAATTATATCTGTGGTATCCAGAATCATTTGATCTCAGTGATTGGCGGACTAGACTCCAAAACCTCCATTGCCATTGCAAATCTCTTGGATATTTATAAGATCCCACAGGTAAGAAACAGAGCATACCTGACTTTTTAGAACTTTTCCATTTTATTTGGTAAATTAGAGGTAAAAATTGGGATTCTTTTAAATAACATTGTACTTTGTGTGCTGCTTCTCTGTTAAAATCCTTTCACACATACACACACACACACATACACACACACACACTTTTTAAAAAAGGACAATAACAAGTTAGAGAAATTTTAGCTAAGACAAGAAACTACTTTGGTATGAATGAAAAGTGTGAATTGTTTTTCTGATTACATGAACTTTAAATATTTCCAGAGTCATATAAGAACTATGTAACCCAAATACCAAAAAGTCTTTTGATGACAATGATATTATTCCAGAGATGTGTACACAAATTAGATGCAAAAGAAATTACAGAAAAGATGAATGAAGAAGTAAGGATAGTGTACACCAATTACAACTCCTATAGAAAATAAGTATTTTATTAATTGATTAAATGTTTTTTTGCAACCACAATTGCTTTTGGAGGCTTATGTAGAAAATATACAACACAAATGATGGACAATAGACTATAAATAATAAAAACACAAGTAATGCAACAATGAAAAAAAGGATAATGAAAAATTGAAATATCAAAAGAATTCTGGGGTAAGACTATCCAAAACATTTCAAAGGCCAAGAGCTTTTGAAAGATCTGCAAAAATTTCTGCAGAATCAAGGGCCCTTTTAATATTAAATTTGATTCAGGATTTTCCCTATTTAGAGATCTTCATGGAATCTGCAATCCAAATTCACAATAAAGAAAAGGGAAGGAGGATATTCTGGACAATGGTAATTCAAGGCAAGCCTGTAGCTTTTACTTTTCCTCCTCAATCAAATAATGATTTAATCTGAAATACTGGAATTTGCAAGCAGCTATCATTAACTGAGTCATTCAACCACATTTCAATGAATCAGAGGGCTGTCAAATTTAAAAAGTCTGTGTTGTTTCTATTTAAAAGTAGTTCATCTGTCTGATTTATGAATGACTGAAGATTAGTTAAATGCAGAAACAGGAGGGAAGATTTGCTTATTAAATAATAAGCAAATATTAATAAATTAAGCAAATATTAATAAATATTACTATTACTATTAAAGCCTAAATGTAACAGATATAGCTATTTCTCATAAAATACAATTCATTCATTCATTCATTCATTCATTCATTAAATAATACTGCACTACATTTAAAACTGCTCAAAACATGAGTATTTGTGACTAAAGAGATTAGCTTGGGTATAAACAATCTCTTCAGGAAGATAGTCAGAATTTTCTCTAAAATGTCACATTTTATCCATTTTCTTCTCTTCTTTCCTATTAAGGAGGATACTTGTTTGCACTCTCCTATCTCTCTAGCAGCTTATCTTGCTTTATGTCTCTTTTCTGTCCTTTCATTCTAACTTCAGCAATGTTAGGTTTTGCTCATTTACATAAGCAATTCTGATATTGCTATATAAATATATGGCATTTAAAAAAAAAACTTGACAATAACAATTAAATGTGACTCTCTCTCCATCTCTTTCCTTTGCACTCAATCCACATGCAGATTGTCTATGGCTCTAGCCCCATCATGAATTATAAAACACCAGGTCTTCTTTTTTTCCAGATGACTCCACTGGAAAGACTTCAATATGAAGGGGTTCTGTCTCTGCTTCTCCATTTCGGATGGACATGGATTGGGATAATTGTAATGGCCAATGATAATGGAGAAAGAGTTATAGAAACAATTGTTCCATTATTGTCCCAGCACAACATCTGTTTTTCATATATAGAGAGACTCGGTGAATTAACAACTGCTAATGAAATTTATAACTTATTCAATGAAGGTGCAGAATTACATGATAAAATTATGGATAGCAAGGCTAATGTTCTGATATTTTATGGAGAATCTGATACTATGGTAAGGCTGAGATGGCTAGCATATTTATCAAGAAAAAACATAACAGATATTGTCAAAGGTAAAGTATGGGTATTTACTGCACAAATGGAACTCAATTCACATGTATATCAGAGAAATTGGGATACTGACATAATGAATGGTGCTCTATCCTTCACAATTCATGCCAATGACCCACCAGGATTCCAGTCATTTTCTGAAAGTAGAAATCCTTCCATGACAGAAGATGGATTTATCAAGGATTATTGGCAGCAATCCTTTGTTTGTGCATTTAAAACTTCAAATGTAGGTGAGGTAACTGGTGACATTTGCACAGGAGAAGAGAAACTAGAAGATCTTCCTGTAACTTTTTTTGAAAAGCAGATGACTGGTCACAGCTATAGTATTTATAATTCTGTCTATGCAGTAGCCAATACATTGCATGCCATGATTTCATCCAGATCTGTCCAATGGTCAGTGGCAAGTAAAGGAAGATTGAGGCTTCAAAATCAAGATTCATGGCAGGTAATGGACTGAACATCATCTTGAAGAAAAATATTATTTGTGTAAAGCAAAATGTGTCCCTTAACATTAATTATAGGAATTCATTTTTACATCCTTTCCTATATCTGGAAAGGACAAAAGGGTCTGTGGTTTCATGAGCTACATCACATCCTTATAATTAAACCTCACATCCTAGACATAAACTGTTTCAGTACCTTCTCTTGGGATGCTGTTTTATGACATTGTATGTCAAAACAGATAACAGATAATCAGAGTTGGAAGGGACCTGGTAGGTCATCTAGTCCTACCTCTTGCCCAAGCGGGAGACCCTACATCAGTTCTGACAGATGGCAGTCCAATCTCTTCTTGAAAGTCTCAAGTGATGGCACTCCCACAATTTCTGAGGGCAAAGTGTTCTATTGGTTGATTGTTCTCACTGTCAGAAAGTTTCTCCTTATTTTCAGATTAAATCTCTCCTTGTTCAGTTTCCATCTATTATTCCTTGTCTGGCATATAGGTGCTTTAGAAAATAGCTTGAGCCCTTCCTCTCTGTGGCAGCCCCTCAAATATTTGAAAACTGCTATCATGTCTCCCCTAGTTCTTCTCTTTACTAGACTAGTCAAGCCCAATTCCTGCAACAGTTCTTCATAAGTTTTAGTCTCCAGTCCCCTCATCATCCTGATTCTCTTCTCTTTTTCTAGCGTCACAACATCTTTTTTATAAACAACCAGGCACAGAGACGTTTTCCCCCCTTGTGCCATAACAACTCCCCTTTTCCTTCTCCTTCTCCTTCTCCTTCTCCTTCTCCTTCTCCTTCTCCTTCTCCTTCTCCTTCTCCTTCTCCTTCTTCTTCTTATTATTATTATTACTACCTTTTCACCTACTTTTTCTTATTTATTTCATTATTATGATTATGATCATTCTGTTGTTTTAAATGTACATGGAGAAAAATTCCCATACTTGGCCAAATAAAATATTCTGTTTTGTTTTGTTCCATTCTGCTCTGTTCAGTTTCATTCTATTCCATGATTTCCACTACATTAAATTCTTCTTGACTCCTCCCCTAGTTAATTAAGTTTGATCTCTTTTCCCATCTCTGGAAGGGACATAAGAACATCTGGTTTGATTAGTCATATCCCCTCCTGATTATTAACCCTTCACATCCTAGACATAAACTATGTCAACTCCTGTCCTTAAGATGCTTCAGTTCCAAACACCTAGACACAGATACATTTTTCCCTTGCTCAGTCATCACTCTACTGAACACACAGTACTGTCTATGTATATTGTCTATGTGGTATGACAGCATTGCTGTTATGCTTCTCATCCTTCCTTCTACTATCTCTTATTAGTATCATTATTTTGATTATTTTTGTTCTGTTGTTTTGCATGTATACTGAGAGTTTCTGCAACAAGGGCAACTTCCTTATGTATCTAATCATATTTGACCAAATAAAGTATTCCATTCTATTCTATTCCATGATTTTCACTGCACCAAATTCTTCTTAGGTTTCCCCCCCCCCCCCCAAAAAAAAAAAATTAAACCCCACTTTCTAATATTGTATATTTTCTTTTTCATCTAGCTGTACATCTTTTTAAAAGGTCTCTCATTTAATAACAGTGCTGGGGATCTGGTTTCTATTGACTACAATGGAGAATTACTAGCTGGATATGATATATTGAACTGGATTGTATCTTCTAACCAGTCCTTCAATAGAGTTAAAGTTGGGAGGGTAAACCCTGCAGTTTTTTCAGACAAAATATTCACCATAAATGAAGATATAATAACCTGGCACGGTTGGTTTAACCAGGTGGGATCATCTTCTGGGAATTTATACCAAAACTACTTTTTAGCTCATTACTTTTTTGGCTAATTCAGACCTGATCAAATAACAACATGTACTAATGCAATTAATAATGTCTACAAAGTTGCTGCTTCAGCTGGACTTTTTATGAATGCATTAGTTACTATAATGAAAGAAAATATTTGATATGATATATGAAGTAACTTTCCCAAATGGGATTGGCCTACCCTACTTGTGCTGGCAGAAGAGGCCTACTGCAAATCCCATCAGGAAAGGAATTTCAGCTGATGTGACACAAGAAAAGAGCCTTTTCTGTCAAGGCTATTGCCATTTAGAACATCTTGCCATGGGATATAAGATCCATCCCCTCTTTTAGCCTTCAGAAAAGTCTTAAAATGTGGTTGTACTGGCTGGCATTGAGTTCTGAAGGAGAAGCTGTTCACTTCTGGTGGTTGATGCACTAACAGAGAAGATACCTCCCTCCTCTCTCCAGCCCTTTGTGGTTTTTTTTAAGTTTGTTTTCATTTTGATAATTTTAATCTGTTTTTTATTTATAATTGTCAGATGTTTGTATGTATATTTTTCTTTATTGGAAACCACTCAGAGTTGACAAATAAATAGACAAACAGACAGACAATTCATTATTTCATATACTTTTTAAAAAAAAATAGAACTCGGTTTTCTACAGATATAAATTTCAATTGTATTGTTCATGCTGACTTAGAATTTATTATTATTATGACAGTTTATTCAAAAGAAAAGACAAATAGTTGAAGTTTTGCTTTTTAAATTTGCATTGCTTAACTGTGGATGTGTGATACCTCTTTTTCTTCAAATTATAATATATAAATTACAGATTAAAAGAACTATTTGGTTAATCTTTGAATCTGTTGTTTGGCTATTTCAGTAACACATATACAAAAAGTTCTTTTAGGATCAATACTTACAATTAAATTTCAGCTGTACAAAACCTATGGCTGTTTTTGGATGGGCATAAGCATATAAAAGTTACCCTGAAATGGAGATTCATTGATTTACATACATAGAACAATGCAGAATGTCTTCAAGTGTTCTAGCTAGCTAAATGACTAGGTACATGACTCCCAAGCAGCCCAACATTTAAAAAATCTCACTTTCTCAGTTTTGGAAAATGTTCACACTTCATCACTTTCATAGGCTTCCATCAGTAATCCTTAAAGTAGGTATGAGATAGATATGAGATTACTCAGAGTTAAAAACTCATCAAATCACAGTAATAACCTTCCATTACTGGTATTTGCAAAAAGCCAATCCACATCAACCAATACCAAAACTATTACTCAAATTTGGTCTTAGTCTATTTCTGTACACAGTGAAGATTGCTGTCCTGGTGCCAAAAAAGAAAATAAAAAGCCACTTTGTAACATCTTGACAAAGGACTGATCATGTGACCTAGCTATGGATTAATTGATTAGAGGTAGTACTCAGTATAGGACCAAAATTGGGCTCTGAACTTCCATTACTAATGGAAGCAGTTGTTAAGTGAGTTGCACTTGATATTATGACCTTTTTTGGCATGATTATTACATGAAACACACAGTCATTAAGCAAATGCAGCTTCCCACATTGACTTTGCCTGTTGGAAGCTGGCTAGATGGTCACAAATAGAGGTCATGTGATTGTGGGACTGTACAATCATTATAAATATGTACCATTTTTTATGTGCCTAAATTTTGATCACATGACTGTGGGTATGCTGTGATACTGTAAGTGGAAAGGCTGGCCATAAGTCATTTTTGTCTACATTGTCATAACTTCAAACATTAAGCAAATGGTTATATTCAAGGACTACCTGTAGTGTAGTAATAGTGTAATATTACACTATCATTGTAATACTGTAATAGGTATACTGCTAAAGTTTTGTATATAGTGTATTGTATATAATGTCTATAGAGATTCTCAGTCATCCAGGTCATGGTCATCCAGTCATCCAGGTCTCCAAGTGCTTTTTCAAGAAGCAATTGGATTTTCTGTTTGAAGATATATCGCTTCTTCCTAAATTCCAGTTGCCTCTAGAAAAAGAACCTTTGGGGTTATATATAATGGGTTAAACATTATTTTTATGCAACTGAAAATGGTCAATGAAGCAAGTTTAAAAATAGCTTCAAAGTGAAATACAATAGATTCATACAGTAAAATTTATATATATTTGGAAAGGCTGAAAATTTGGTGCATCTTTCCATACACAATACTGTAAGCCAGTATCTACATAAGTAAAAAACAGCATTTGAACAACTTTATAAAAAACAATTATGCTTAGCAGTGAAAGGAAACCAGGCCACCAAATAACACAATGTCTGGACACCATCATACCTGACACCTGCCAGATCACAAAACAACTCAAAAAAGTAGTTCAAGATCAGAAAGTGTGGAGAGATCTGGCCCACAGAATCAACATTATCATATCATTATTATCATCAATTAGCTTTATTGTAATTAATTTGTTTGTTAAGAGCTATTGAATTGGATAGCATACAAATTTAATAACTTATTATTAATTAATTAATTAATTCAGACTAATGTCTTCATTGTTCTTGTTTGTTGTTTGTTTGTTGTTTCTACTTCAGTCCCAGCCTGTTTCATTATGCACTGGGAGTTGCCATCCCGGTACCAGCAAGAAAATGAAGGAAGGGCAGTCCTTTTGTTGCTATGACTGCATTCCATGCCCTGATGGGAAGATTTCAGAAAAGGAAGGTAAGAAATATTATGTTGGGGTTTATCTCACATGATGGTAGCAGTTTCCAAATACAAAACTGTATAACTGAAGTCTCTTTTGCCTGATATTTTGTCCAATATTTTAAATGGGATTGATATACTGTAGTGTTACAACTTGCTGAAGACAAATCAGATGAACATTATTATTCTACCTAGTTCAAATGCATGAATTATATGGAGAATTATATACTTATATAAAGAATTAAAATTCTAAAAATCTTTTACAGATCATTTTGAAATTAAAATAAAATATCACTACATTAAACAGATTGTTTAAAGAGTTAGAGCATTTTTGAAATTTACAGACTAATATTTAAGTGTTTAATGAGCTAGAAATAAAAACGTTCTAACTATGCAAAGAATATTATAAAGATATACCTTACTCTATATTCAGCAGAAGGTCTTCAAAACATTTTATTTTTCAGATACAAATGATTGTTACTTGTGTCCAGAAGGAAGCTATCCAAACAAGAATCAGGATTCCTGTATTCCTAAAACTTTGACATTCTTGTCTTATGAAGAACTTCTGGGAATCAGTTTAATCTTCTTTGTTCTTTTCTTTTCTTTGCTCTCAGTGATTGTGCTTGGAATATTTTTGAAGAACCACAACACCCCCATTGTCATAGCCAATAGCCGAAATCTCACCTACATTCTCCTCATCTCCCTCCTGCTCTGTTTCCTTTCTGCATTCCTATTCATTGGTCATCCTGAGAAGATGGTATGTCTCCTGCAACAAGCAGCTTTTGGGATTGTCTTTACAGTGGCTGTTTCTTTAGTGTTGGCAAAAACTGTCACAGTGGTTCTAGCTTTCCAGGCCACCAAGCCAGGATCCAAGATGAGAATGTTTGTGGGAAAGAGACTATCCAACTCAATTGTCATTTCTTGTTCTCTTATTCAAATAGGTATTTGCATGACATGGATAACAACTTCTCCCCCTTTCCCAGATAGAGATATGGATTCAGTAGTTGAAGAAATTATTCTGCAGTGCAATCAAGGCTCTGTGACTATGTTCTACAGTGTCCTAAGCTATTTGGGCTTCTTGGCTGTTATTAGTTTCATAGTTGCCTTCGTGGCCAGGAAATTACCTGATACTTTCAATGAAGCCAAATTCATCACTTTCAGCATGTTGGTCTTCTGCAGTGTTTGGATATCTTTTGTTCCAACCTATTTGAGCACCAAGGGAAAGTACATGGTGGCAGTGGAGATATTTTCCATCTTAGCCTCTAGTGCTGGTTTGCTGGGCTGCATCTTTCTTCCCAAATGTTATATAATTGTTTTAAGGCCTGACTTAAATACCAAAAAACACCTAATGAGGAGGAAAAAATAATAATTTTATTGAGTGATGCCCTTTCCTATACTTTACAAGGTGGCTTTTATATATAAGCCACCTTGTGAAGTATAGGAAATACCTTGTAAAGTATAGCTGTTCACAAGAAATTGTTTAGAACACTTAAAATGCACAAAGCTTCTATTTTGACATTGTAAAAGTAGCCTTCTTTTTCATCAACTTATGTCTGTTCCAACCTGCTCACTTTATGTATCTATGCATAACCCTAGTTTTAAATTTGTGATACAGAATGTGGAGCAACATGTAACTCCACAAACATAAACAGATTGCATCTGATAGCTTCTGAAACTACCTTATGCATCCTGAAAAACATAAATATATTTAGCAATAGCACTTAGATTTATATATTGCATATAGAGCATCACAGCACTCTCTGAGTGGTTTACAGAGTCAGCATATTTTATTTTTTATTTTATTTTGTCAAGCGATTATAAGATAACAGGTATAAGTATAAGCATGGTTATGAATACATGAAATGGATACATATAAAAAACAAAGAAAAAAGAAACAGTAGGACAGGGACAGTAAGCACATTGGCGCGCTTATACATGCCCCCTACAGACCTCTTAGGCAAGAGGTGAGTTCAATAGCAGACAGTCTAAGGTTAAAGTTTTTGGGGTTTGGGGAAGAAACCACAGAGTCAGGTAGACAATTCCAGACATTGACCACTCTGTTGCTGAAGTCGTATTTCCTGCAATCAAGTTTGGTGCGGTTTACCTTGAGTTTGTATCTATTATGTGCTCTTGTATTGCTATGGTTGAAGCTGAAGTATTCATTGACAGGTAGGACATTGCAATATATAATTTTATGTACTATACTCAGATCGGACTGAAGGCAGTGTAGTTCTAGCTTTTCTAGGTCTAGAATTTCAAGTCTGGTGGCATAAGTTATTCTACAACGAGTAGAGGAGTGGAGAACTCTTCTTGTGAAATATTTCTGGACTTTCTCAACTGTATTAATATCAGATACATAATGCAGGTTCCAAACAATCTGAGTCCTCATTTTACCAACTTTGGAATGAGTGAAGGCTGAATCAACCTTGAACCAGTCAGGATCAAATCCTGGCTATGGTCATAATCCTGGCTATTGGTTATCCTGCAATATTGCATTCTAACACTGAGCTGCCATGGCAGCTCTAAATCACCTAATAATTTTTAATTTGAGAATATCTGACAATAGCATATACAACAATATATGTTGTTTAGGGTTGAACTGTAGATTCCTTGGTGCCCTCTAAGCTTGGTTATCTGTATATATATTGTTATCTTGTTAGGTAATAAATGTCTACCAAGCTCAGAGACCATCTAGGACTGAACAATATCATAGTTGAAATTGTGACTGTTCTTTTTATTACAGTTATATAGAGAGTCTAATATTTTCTACATTTTCTATTTTCTAATATTTTGATATCAGAGAAAACACTCGAAACTAACCCCTAAGAAAATGGAATTTCCAATTTTGGACAAAATGCAGACATTCTAAACAATAACTTTCAATTTGGGACCCCAAGTAAAATGAATTTTGCAATTCCATTTTCAGGCTAAAATGATAATTAAAGTAAAAAATGTGAAAAATTAAACTGTCATTTTCCTAACTGCACTTTAAATATAAAAAGTTTCAAAAAATGTTTCTGATAGAGAAAAATATCAATATACTTGAAATAATGTAAGGAAATGTTGCTTTATTTCATAATGATTTGATTTGATCTGTGTCTTTGCATTCCAAGTCCTATTTCGTTCTATTTAAACATAGAAAAACTTTTCATTCTCTTAAGCTCATTCCTTAATCTCAGTATGACTAATAAAAAATACACTTTCTTCTGGCTCAATCACCTAATTTTAAAAAGGTTTGTGGAAAAATATAAAAGTATGGAAGACAAAAGCTCCCCTACCATACAAAGGACTTTCAGGCACCAATTTCATCAGTTAACCAGTGAACGTAGCATGCTGGTTCTATAGCAGTCTATGTTCATGTGCTGGCCTTTTCTAATTAATTAACTATAATTAAGGAACTATAATTAAGATGAGTCGGACATGACTTTGCAAGTAACAACAAAACTAAGAAAGGAAAGGGAAAGGATCCTTGCAGATTTTATTCCATTAGTCATTAGGGGACAGCATTCATCTCCATTTCAAGTCTGTGAGCCAGTGCTGTCCGAAGACATTTCTGCAGTCATGTGGCCAGCATGAAGTCATGGAGCACTGTTTCATCCACATCAAAATGGTACCTATTTAGCTACTCACATTTGCATGCTTTCAAACTGCTAGGTAGGTGGGAACTAGGCAAAGACAGGCACTCATCCCCATCGTACAATGCTTGAGTCTCGAACCTAAACTGATGGCCTTCCAGCCAACAAGTCCAGTATGTTAACCACTGAGCATCATGCCATCCTATTACCACAATTAAATTATAGTTATAAATAACTGTTGTTTATATAAACTATAACTAAATTGCATAAATATTGTCAAGAAGCCACAATACTAAAGCAACTAAAGCCTATCACAGATCAAAATATCCTTACCAATCCTTCTGTCACCTCACCAAAGTCAGTATTGCAAGACAGAAAAAAAATCATCCTGTAGAAGGACATTATAGTATTAGTCATTCCAAACCTAGCATAGTACCCTCAAAAAGACTCTTCTTTTTGACAAATTAGTTCTCTAATGAGAACAAGAAAAGAAAAAGATAAGGATTCCACATGAATGTATGGATTGATATTTAAGATGTATAATTGTTAATAGTAATAAACATTAAATTAATATGATATTAGGGGATTAGCATTAAAGATATACAATTGAACTGTAATAAATAAGAAAACTAATATTCTGAGGTAGGAAAAGAAATAACATTTGGAATCTGACAGATTTGAAAATAAGATTGACATTTGACATATTATACCATTCTAGTTATACTATATTCCCCTTTATCTGTTAGCATATGCTAATAGATAAAGGGGAATGCAGTATAACTAGAATGGTATAATATATCAAATGTCAGTAGGTTGTATACTGTCTATTTTATTATAATTGGGAGTAGGAAGAAATTTTGTTTTAGGTGTAATGGTGGCATAACCAAAAACTAAAAAAGGGCATAAATAGAAAACACAAATTAAAATGAATTTATGAATGGCTATTTGAAATATACAATTAGTTAAACATTGAAAATATGATTATTAATATAGAATTTATAACAAAATAAGGGACGTTAAGAATATAGAGATTGATACAAAACAGTACATGAGAATATTGAATAATTGTGATTGATAATATGTATTAATATCAAATCATGTAAGAAAGCTAATAATATCAGTGTAAAACTATTGTCATGTTTATTCTAAAATGTAAAATAACCTGGAACCATACTGCTCATGAAATGATGTGTGTATATAATTTGTTGAACATTGCAAATATCACTATTAATATAGAATTCATGATAAAAGAATGACATTAAGAATGTAGAGAATGATATAAAATAGTACATAAGAATATTGAATAATTAAGATTGATAATATGCATTAATATCAAATGATGTAACAAAGTTAACAATATCAATGTGAAACTATTATCATGTTTGTTTTAAAATGTAAAATACCCTTGAACTACATAGTGTTCTGATGTGTTTATAGAAACAAAAATTTAAAAAATGTATTTTTAACAAAGACTCTTCTGAGGGAGATCAGTTTCCTATCCCCTTTAACCTCCTCTTTAATCTCCCAGTTGGAAAAACTCTTCTGAGGTTTTCAGTATCTAGCCTTTCTCACATTGTAAATAGTTACATTTTTTCTCAATGATTTCATGTCTCTTTCTTTTTTTGTTTGTGTGTTCCTATGTTTTATGCTAATGGAAATTCCAAACTTTCTATCCCAGAAAACTGAATCAAAGAATGACTTGTTGGTTAGTTAGTTAGTTTGGTTTGGTGTAGGCTATAGAACTTTCTGCTCTTTCAGCAAAACCTAGGTCAATTGTTCCCAATTTTTGCTCTGCCGCCCATAATCAGGGATATGATTTCATAAATCCCTTTTGATAAAGATCTCAAAGATGTTTAATTAAAACTGGGCCACAATGAAGAATACACCAGTTGTTTGCCAAATATGCTCATGAATACCAGTGTCACTGCATTGTTTCCAATGTGTATTCCCCATTGTACCCCTACATATTTTATTTTTATCCCTTCCTCTCCAATATATGTAAATACAGCACGTGTCAAAAAGAGGACTGTGAAAATATTCACAAACCCTTCACATCCTGTACATAAACTGTTTCAACTCCTTCCCTCAAAACGACGCTATAGAGCACTGCATACCAGAACAACTAGACACAAGAACAGTTTTTTCCCGAAAGCTATCATTGTGCTAAACAAATAATTCCCTCAACACTGTCCAACTATTATAAAGTCTGCACTACTATTACTGCTAATCTTCTCATCACTCCTTATCGCCCATCCCCTCCTACTTGTGACTGTATGACTATAATTTTGTCCTTTGTATCCTTACGATTTATATTGACTGTTTCCTAGTATGATTTGATTGTTGATTGTACCCTATGACTATGATTAAGTATTGTACGTTATGATTCTTGATTCTTAACGAATGTATCTTTTCCTTATGTATACTGAGAGTATTTACACCAAGACAAATTCCTTGTGTGTCCAATCACACTTGGCCAATAAAGTATTCTATACAAACATTAATTCACTTCTTGTTATTTATCCAATACTGGTATGAGCATTCCAAAGGGCAGGGGAGTAATTGGGAGGAAAACAAAGGTTGGAATGCTTTTGTTTTAATTTTATTTTCCCCTCTGTTACATAGTGGAAGGATGCAATGTGAATAAATATATATTTATATTTAATAACAATAAATATATATTGGAATATATTTATATTATATATCTGTATCCCATGAGGATGCTATCATCTTCTCTTCCCCTCCCCTCTTCTCTTTTCATTATATTAATTCAGTAGTCAAGTAAAATTCGCACTTTGAATTACAGGCACAAATATATATATTCCAGTATGAATATTATATTACTCTGATTTATATTCATATGTACAGGTATAGAACTACTTTTCTAACAAGAATGATGAGCTAGTATTTACAGTACAATTACATTTCCAGCCTGGTGCCCTCTACAGAAGTCAATACTTCAACTTCCAGAACTCCAGGCTATCATTATCAATGTGGTTTCAATATATCAGAAGAGTGTAAAGAAGAAGATTAATGAATACACTTAAATTAATATTTGGCCTGTAATGTTGACAGAAAGTTCACTCTGCCATCATGGCTTATTTTGAAGTTAAAGGCTGCTTGGTCGATAATATTGTCTTGCATTATTAAGATTAAATGCAGGTATAAATGTTCAAAGTAAGTAATAAATATGAAGGGCAAGGCACATGGTTCCACACAGTTGAATGATTAGCACCTACTTTTTCTACTGATATCTTTACAATAAAATAAATGAATTAAACTATACTCATATGTCAGCTTCTACTTTATATGCTAGATCTAAGTTCTCCCAAAACCTCAGAAAAAGTAAATTTTAATAAAGCAAGATAAAGGGAAGCTGTAAAGCTTCAAACTGGACAAAAGAAGTGCAAATAATAGTCTTGGTCTTTTCTCCATGCATTGTGCTAAAGATTCTAGGGTTAGCTGAGTTCATAATACTCGAAGGCAAGCAGTGCAGTATATATGATTTTGACACTAGTAATATAAGCTCATATGGAGAACATGATCTCAGACTGCTCTATATGTCAATTGTTCAGACTAAAGAAAATACTACAGCTCCATTGGATTTGTAAACGAAAAACAGGGTTTAATATCCTTCGTCTGCAAGGACTATACGAAAATGGCTCAATCAATACATATAAAGTCAGCTCTAAGCTGATGGAAACAGTAACCGGTATTTATACTCAAATATGTTTCATTACCCACGATTACCCATTATTACCCAGTCATTGGGGAGGGTGGAATTAAATCAATTGATACGGTGAGAGGGAGGGGCAGATTTGGCGGTTGTAGGGGGCCACATTCTGTGTTGGGAGCACGCCCCCGCTGTTTACTTGCTGTGGCGCGCTCCGACCCCCTTGTCATCTCCCGTTCCCCAGGGGGTTTGAGCAATCGGGCCCTGGGCCTTCGGCTGATGCTGTGTAACGCCAGGTCCGTCGTTAATAAAGCCCCCCTCATCCATGATTTGATCTGTGAGGGGGGCGCGGACCTGGTGGGAGTTACCGAGACCTGGCTGGGCCAAGAGGGGGGAGTCCCTCTGGTGGAGATGTGCCCAGCCGGGTTTCGGGTCTTTCATCGGCCGAGGGCCCAGGGGAGGGGAGGGGGGGTCGCGGTAGTTATTAAGGAGGATCTGTGTCCGAGGGAGGCCACTGTATCTCAGACGACCGGGTGTGAGCTCCTTTTCGTGAAGTTCGGTTCCACGGTTCAGGTGGGCTTGGTGGTCGCATACCTGGCTCCCTGCTATGCGGCAGCGGCCCTGCTTGAGCTCCTTGAGGTTATAGCTGGCGTGGCGGTTGGGACCCCCAGGCTTATGGTCATGGGGGATTTCAACCTGCCATCTGCCGGCGGTACCTCGGGGATTGCCCAGGAGTTCATGGCTTCCATGACGGCCATGGGCCTGACCCAGTTAATTCGGGACCCTACTCACGTGGGAGGTCACACCTTGGATTTGGTTTTTGTCTCTGATCAGTGGCAGAGTGATCTGGGTATAGGGGATATAGTTGTGGAACCCCTGTCATGGACGGATCACTCGCTCCTGAAGCTCGACTTCCGTTCCGCGCCCCCTGACTGCAGGGAGGCGGGGCCATTAAAATGGTACCGCCCCAGGCGCCTGATGGACCTTGATAGGTTCCTGACGGAGCTTGGGCCATTTCCCGAAGCTCATTCACACGACTCGGTTGAGGGCTTGGTCGCCACCTGGGATAGGGTGGCTGCTGGGGCCCTTGACCGAGTCGTGCCCTTGCGGCCTCTGACCCGGTGCCGATCCCATCTGGCTCCTTGGTTTTCTGAGGAGCTAAGGGAAATGAAGCACCGGAAAAGACGCCTAGAGAGCAGTTGGAGGTCCAGCCGCTCTGGGTCTGACCGAACACTACTGCGTTCTTATATTAAGACGTATCTAGTGGCAATAAGGATGGCGAGGAGGTCTTACCTCTCCACCCTTATCGCGTCCGCGGAAAACCGCCCAGCCGCCCTGTTTAGGGTGACCCGCTCCCTCCTGGAGGTGGGAGCGCGGGAGGACCCCTTACAGGGACGGGCTGAGGAGTTTTCTAGGTTTCTGCAGGACAAAATCGCTCAGATCCGGAGCGAACTGGACTCCGACTGGCCATCTCCGGGTGGGGGGGCGGGGATGGATATCGGTGGAGTTGGTTGGGTTGAGTTCGACCCTGTTACTTTAGAGGATGTGGACAGGATACTGGGGGGGCTTAATGCCACCACCTGTTTGTTGGACCCGTGTCCCTCCTGGCTGGTTTTGGCCACTCGGGAGGTGACACGAGGCTGGTTCCAGGGTATTATAAACGCTTCCTTGAGAGAGGGGCTGCTACCTGCTGCCTTGAAAGAGGCGGTGGTGCGGCCCCTCCTCAAGAAACCGTCCCTGGACCCAGCACTGTTATCAAATTATCGTCCCGTCTCCAACCTTCGTTTTGTTGCGAAGGTTGTTGAGAGTGTGGTGGCACGCCAGCTCCCGCAGTGCCTGGATGAAGCGAGTTATCTTGACCCCCTCCAATCGGGTTTCAGGCCCGGGCACAGCACGGAGACGGCTTTGGTCGCGTTGGTTGATGATCTCTGGAGGGCTCGGGACAGGGGTTGTTCCTCTGTCCTGGTCCTATTAGATCTCTCAGCGGCTTTTGATACTGTCGACCACAGTATCCTATTGCGGCGGTTGGAGGGGTTAGAAGTGGGGGGCACCGTGTTACGGTGGTTCACCTCCTTCCTCTCCGACCGTTCACAATGTGTGTTGACAGGGGGGCAGAGGTCGGCCCCGAGGCCCCTACTATGTGGGGTTCCTCAGGGGTCGGTGCTCTCGCCCCTGCTGTTCAACATTTATGTGAAGCCGCTGGGTGAGATCATCCGTGGCTTCGGGGTGGAGTTCCATCAGTACGCTGATGATACTCAGCTGTACATCTCCACCCCGGGCCACCCCAACGAAGCTGTCGAAGTGATGTCCCGGTGCCTGGAGGCCGTGCGGAGTTGGATGGGTCGTAACAGGCTCCGGCTCAACCCGACTAAAACCGAGTGGCTGTGGTTTCCTGCGCCCAGATACAGCCAGCTGGTTCCTTCGCTGGCCATGGGGGGAGAGGTTTTGACCCCCGTGGAAAGGGCGCGCAATCTGGGTGTCCTCCTGGATGTGCGGCTGTCTTTAGAAGAGCATATTGCAGCCGTCGCCAGGGGGGCTTTTTATCAGATACGTCTGATTTACCAGTTGCGGCCCTTTCTGGATCTGGGCGCACTTCGCACAGTCACGTCCGCCCTCGTCATTTCCCGCCTGGATTATTGCAATGCTCTCTACATGGGGCTCCCCTTGAAGAGTCTCCGGAGGTTACAGCTGGTCCAGAATGCAGCCGCGCGAGTGCTTGTGGGTGCCCCTCGGAGCTCCCACGTTACTCCGCTGCTTCGCAGGCTGCACTGGCTTCCTGTGGCCTACCGGATTCGATTCAAGGTGGTACTGATGGTATTTAAAGTGCTCCATGGCTCGGGACCTGGGTACTTACGGGACCGCCTGCTGCCATCGTCAACCTCCCGCCGCCCAGTACGCTCCCACAGGGTTGCCCTGCTTGGGGTACCGCCGCCTGGCCGTTGTCGGCTGACGGCCCCGAGAGTTCGGGCTTTCTCTGTGGGGGCTCCCTCCCTATGGAATGATCTTCCCCCGGAGATACGGTCTATGACGGATATCCTGACCTTCCGGCGCGCAGTGAAAACTTTATTTTTTAATCAGGCCGGCCTGGCCCAGTAACTGTGTTTTAGGTTTTTAATTAAATTTTAATTGGGGTTTTTAGTTTTTAACTTTTAAATTGAATCTGAATTAGACAGCCGGATTAAATTATTTAATTTATTTTTAACTGTATTTATTGTATATCTTGTATGTTTTAGTAGGCTGTACACCGCCCCGAGTCCCTTTTTTGGGAGAGGGGGCGGTATAGAAGTTTAAACAAATAAATAAATAAATAAATAAATGTTAATCATAGTGAATTATGATAAAATAAGGATGTCCGTAATAAACGTTTGTGCTACGTCCATGGTTAGTCTGTTTTCTCGACGTGGATGATGTGATTTCGTGATTCCTCTTGTATATTCCACCACCAATATGCCATGTGTTGTGTGGTCACAAGATGCGGCTCCCCTCTATCAGAACTTCATCTATAAAACAATACACAATACATTAATACTTGGATCTATTGTGCCTTAGGCTTATCAAGGTTTTTGGCATGGAACTGTCTTATGAGCCTATTAGCGGACATATCTGAAGCCTTTACCCAGGTCGCTTCTGCTTCTGGATACCCCTTCCAACTGATCAGATACTGTAAATTATGTCTTTTAATACGGGAATTGAGTATTTTATCAATTTGAGCATGTGTGGAATCTTTATCTTCCACTTGATCCTCTATTGTTGGTATATTATGATGTTCTATAGGCTTTAGTAAACTGACATAAAAGACAGGGTGTATGCGTTGTAATCGATGTGGTAATTTTACTTGCACAGTAATGGGGTTAACTACTTTTTCAATTCGAAAAGGTCCGATATACTTTGGCCCTAGTTTCTTACTATTTAGATTTAATTTTTTATATTTTGTTGATTACACATAGTCCCCAACTTGGAATGCCTTATGTTCTTTTTGTTTCTTATTTGCCTGCTACTTATATTCTTGTGTTGTTTTGTACAGATTTTCTTTCACCTTGTCCCAGTTCTCTTGTATTTTCTGTGCCCATGTGTTAATGTTCACTGGAAGTGTGTTATCCCATTGCAAATCAGGCATAGGAACGAACTCTATCCCATTTACCACTTGAAATGGGCTATAACTTATACTTTCATGTTTAGCATTATTATAGGCTATCTCAGCAAATGGCAACAGTCCAGCCCATTCTCGTTGTTGGTAGGACATGTACGATTGTAAATATCTCTCAATCATAGCATTGGCTCGTTCAGCTGCCCCATTCGTACTAGGATGATATGCCGAGCTAAGACCTTGTGAAGACCCTAAAAGATTTACAAATGATTGCCAGAACTGGGTAGTAAATTGTACACCCCGATTAGAAATTATTCTCCTGGGAGTGCCATGTAGCCTATATATATGTTTTATGAACAAGGTAGCCAATTTGGTTGCTGATGGTAAACCCTTATATGGTATGAAATGGGCTTGCTTTGAAAAGAGGTCTATTACAGTCCAAATGACGTTATATCCTTCGCTACGAGGCAAGTCCACTATAAAGTCCATAGCGATGTCCTGCCATGGCCGGTTAGGTTCTGCTATAGTTTGTAATAGTCCTAACGTTTTTCCGTTCTCAGTTTGGTAGTAGTACAAATGTGACATTCTTTAACATATTGTTCAATTTCTAATCACATATGAGGCCACCAGAATTGCTGCCTGGCCAAATGTAAGGTTTTTAGAAATCTGAAGTGTCCTGCTTGCCTAACATCATGACACTGTGCCAACACTTGTTTTCGGCAAATAACAGGAACATATATTCTATCATCCTTCCAGGCTAAACCATCCTTATACACACACTCATCCTTCCTAGTTTTTATCCAGGCATCCTTTTCAGTAGCCTCTTGTAAATCATTTCTACTAATTTCCTTTCTTTTTAAAAGCTTAATTTGTTCGACTGACACTACCACATCCATGCTAGGTTGAATGGTTTCGTCCCTAGTTATATTGTATTGTGGTAGTTGGGACAGTGCATCCGCCATGAAGTTCTTACCTCCCGGAACATATTGTAGATGGAAATTGAAATGCTTAAAAAATAAAGCCCACCTAACTTGCTTCGGGGATAACTTTCTCAGTTTCTGAAGAGCCTGCAGATTTTTATGATCTGTCCACACCTTGAATTCACTCTTGCTCCCTTCCAAGAGATGGTGCCAGGTGCTAAGTGACCATTTCATTGCAAATGCCTCCTTTTCCCAGATAGCCCACCTTTGTTCTGTAGTCGTCAATTTTCGTGAGGTATATGCACATGGTTGTAGTTGTTCATTGTTGTTATATTGCAGTAAAACAGTACCCACAGCAACCTCACTTGCATCAGCTTGTATTACAAACTTTTTTGTAGTATCAGGATGGATTAAAATAGGCTCTTGTGAAAACAAGGTTTTTAAGTTTTCAAATGCCTGCTGACATTTGGTGGACCAAACAATTGACTGATTAGGTCTTGGTTTTGGTAGTTGGTGTTTTGTTTTTAAAAGTTCTGTTAATGGTAATGCTATTTGTGCAAATTTGGGAATAAATTGATGGTAAAAAATTTGCAAATCCTAAAAAACTCTGTATCTGCTTTCTTGTGTTTGGGGAGTTCCACTCAACTACTGCCTTAACCTTGTTGGGATCCATTTCTAATCCTTTATTTGATATTCGGTACCCTAAATAATCTAAAGACGTACAATGAAACTCACACTTCGAAAGTTTCACATACAGTTTTGTATCCAGTAATTTTTTAAAAACAGTTCGTATTAATTCTATATGCTCTTCCATAGTCTGGCTATAAATCAAAATATCATTTAAGTAAACTAAAACACCTCGATATAAGTGCTCCTGCAATACTTCATTTATCAATTGCATAAACACTGCGGGTGCTCCTTGAAGTCCAAATGGCATAACATTAAATTGAAAGCTTCCAAAGGGGCAATTAAAATTTTCCTTTGATCCTCCTTAATCTGCACTCGATAGTAAGCTTCACATAAATCTAATTTAGTGAAATAATATCCAGTGGCTAACGTGGCCAATAAATCACTGATTAACAACAATGGGTATACATTGTTTATACAAATAGCTATTCGGTACCCTAAATAATCTAAAGACGTACAATGAAACTCACACTTCGAAAGTTTCACATACAGTTTTGTATCCAGTAATTTTTTAAAAACAGTTCGTATTAATTCTATATGCTCTTCCATAGTCTGGCTATAAATCAAAATATCATTTAAGTAAACTAAAACACCTCGATATAAGTGCTCCTGCAATACTTCATTTATCAATTGCATAAACACTGCGGGTGCTCCTTGAAGTCCAAATGGCATAACATTAAATTGAAAGCTTCCAAAGGTGCAATTAAAATTTTCCTTTGATCCTCCTTAATCTGCACTCGATAGTAAGCTTCACATAAATCTAATTTAGTGAAATAATATCCAGTGGCTAACGTGGCCAATAAATCACTGATTAACAACAATGGGTATACATTGTTTATACAAATAGCATTAAGCCCACAGAAGTCAACACAAAGACGTAACCTGCCATCTTTTTTTTTCTGAAACAACACTGGAGCAGCGATGTGTTATCTCCCTGGTTGAATAAAGCTGCAAGCAAGATTTTTATCAATGGAGGCTGAAACGTTTGCCATCTGCCCGTCTTCCTTAATACCTTCAGTCATGCTTCCATAGCGACAAAAAAATTAGGTGGGAGAGCTGTCTTTCTCTCAAATCATCTATATGTCAATTGTTCAGACTAAAGAAAATACCACAGCTCCGTTGGATTTGTAAACGAAAAACAGGGTTTAATATCCTTCATCTAAGGACTATACAAAAATGGCTCAATCAATACATTTAAAGTCAGCTCTAAGCTGACAGAAACAGTAACTGGTATTTATAGTCAAATATGTTTCATTACCGATGATTACCCATTACTACCCAGTCATGTTAATCATAGTGAATTACAATAAAATAAGTATGTCCGTAATAAACATTTGTGCTACCTCCATGGTTAGTCTGTTTTCTCAACGTGGATGATGTGATTTCGCGATTCCTCTTGTATATTCCACCACCAATCTGCCATGTGTTGCGTGGTTGTGACTCATGACTTCCATTCAGGGCAACAAAACTAATGTGATGACCCAGGGCATGATGAAAAGGCAACACAGTCAAATAAGCGAGAAAATATCCTTTATTATCTCCAAATGTCCAGGTTATCTTTGGCTGGAGAAAATCTCTCCCAGGAACAGCCTTTAACTGGAGAAAATTCAGTCCAAACAAGGTACATACAAACTGTAACTAAAAATCCAAATAAACCAAGTTGCAGTCATTAATTTGACAGGGCAGAAGAAGGAATTTAAGACTTGAAAGCATGGCAAAACTCGCACCGTTGGGAAGATGCCAGGAACACAGATAAGCCACAAATATACCAGATAAATTCACGATTTACTCCCAACAGCTTGCTGCATGCAGCTTCCCTTTTTAAACACTGTGTTCTCAGCTGCAGCTAATGAAGGGAATCAGGGCCCTTTCCTCCCCCATAAGCCTTTCAACTCATGTTGTTCCTTCTCTGTTCCTCCTTGCATGCCCTAGGATGAAGAGGGGGTGGGCCTGAGTCTTCTCTGAATTCCCTCTCCCTTGCTCTATCTCTTCCCTGCTCTGCCCAGCTGGACTTTGCCCTTCCCCAGTTTTTTCCACAGCCAATGGAGCCACATTCCCACTCTCTGTCAGCTGTTCAGCCTCCCCCTCTGAATCAGATTTTGACAGGGAAAAGACTGCTAGTGTCTATCTTCAGTCATCTTCCCTTAACATTTTAACATCATAAAAAGTAAGAAATTGGATGGCTTTTCTTCCTCCAGTCCTTAGCATCATATGCACTGAGATCAATCCCCAAAAACACAATTTATTTATTTATAAAATTTGTATGGCTGCCTATCAAAAGATGCTATGGACACAGTTTACAGAAACAATGAAATTGTCCAGAATTACCCTGGGGTAAGATGAAGAACCAATAAATAGAATAAATAAAATGAATGCATGAATGAATGAATGAATGAATGAATGAATGAATGAATGAATGAATGAATACTATTAAAGAATAATAGAACAGTAAGAAAAAATAAACAAAACCTTATACCTTAAATGTTCCTTGAGATGCACTGCATTTCCAGCTGCAAGCTCCAGTTGCCCTCGTTAGATAGTTTCTATACATATAATCCATATTTTCTTTTTATAGAATTTGTATAATTCTATTTCTGTCTATATCTATACCAGGACCCAGCCCATTGGGAACCAGGCCACCAAAGCAACAGGTTAGTACATGAAACTTCATTTGCTCATGCATGGGATTTAGGCTATGTGTGTGAAACATTCCCCACCTGCCACTGAAGTCACCGCCACCAGTCCACAGAACCATAAAAGGTGGGGACTCCTGATCTATATAATCTTTTTCCAAACATTTTGCTAAAAAGCAAACAGGTTTTTTTAAAAAATAAATTTTATTAAATTTTACAGTTAAAATATACAAATAACACACACATAGATTGGGAAAGGAAGGAAAACAACAAAGAAAAAAGGGTAAATGATTAAAAATGATTACATCATAAACAGTTTGTGGTTTCTTATTTATCTCATTATTTTGTGGCATATTTGCAATTAAACTTTAGTGCGAATATCTAATTACTACTATTGCCACTCCTCCTCATTTACAATTTATTATTATTATACACAAAAATGACAGTATACACAACAAACGGGATAACCGTGCTGGATTTCGTATCACAAATCACTAGTCGAACACTTCCCAAGTAATAATAACTATAATAATAATAATATAATAATAACTGTATGATGTATCAGCAGATTATGAGAGCAAATCCCAGTAAGGTGGCCTTCTACAGCTGACCAATGGTGATCTTGTCAGCACCAATTGTTTTTATGTGCTTGCCTAGGTCTTTAGGCATAGCACCCAGTGTGCCGAGTACCACTGGAATCACCAGCACTGGTTTATGCCAGAATCTCTGCAATTCGATTCTCAAGTCCTGATATCTGGTGACTTTTTCAAGCTGTTTCTCGTCAATTCTGCTGTCACCAGATATGGCAATGTCAACGATCCACACTTTTTTCTTCTCCACAATGGTGATATCTGGGGTATTGTGTTCCAAAACTTTGTCAGTCTGTATTCGGAAGTCCCACAGTAGTTTTGCATGCTCATTTTCGACCAGTTTTTCAGGCTTATGATTCCACCAGTTCTTTGCTACAGGCAGATGGTAGTTGTGACACAAATGGACCATCTGAGTGACTGTGTTGTGACGTTGTTTGTAGTCAGTCTGAGCTATTGTCTTGCAACAGCTCAGTATGTGATCAATGGTCTCATCCGCTTCTTTGCAGAGTTTGCATTTGGAGTTTTCAGCAGATTTTTCTATTCTGGCTTTGATTACATTTGTTCTGATGGCTTGCTCTTGGGCTGCAAGAATCAGGCCTTCTGTTTCTTTCTTCAATGTTCCGTTGGTCAGCCATAACCAGGTCTTTTCCTTATCTACTTTTCTTTGAATCTTTTCAAGGAACTGTCCATGCTTTGTTATACCAGCTATCAGCCTGAGTTTGCATCGCTGTTTTTCTATATTGATTCTTGATTGTCTGCACTTTGGGTAGCTTCGTCTTGTTGACATCCATCAAAACTGATTCAACACTATCTTTCACATAATCTGCCAGAGCATGCTTTTCTTCTTCAACTGTCTGCTTCACTTGCAAAAGTCCTCTGCCACCTGCTTTTCTGTCTAGCTGTGCTGTGTCCAGTTTATGATCCCAGCAGTATATCTGATGATGGGTATGGCCCAGGTATTTATAGCCTTGATGGTGCTACTGCCATTTAGTTTGGTTTTTAGAAGTTCTCTGATCCTTTGTGTGTATTCTTTGCTAACCACATTTTTCATTTGCCTGTGCTTGATATTATCCAGCTGCAGTATGCTGCAGTTTATAGGCTTCTGGTTGGTGGCACTTGATGGTTTGTCCATTGGGCATTTCAATTCTATCACTTTCTATGATCTTACCTTTCTTCAGTGCCATTTTGGTGCATTTGTCCAGGCCAAACTCCATGCTGATGTCAGTGCTGAAAATTCAAACTGTATTGGTCAGTGACTGGATTTCAATTTCTGATTTTCCGTATAACTTCAGATCATCCATATACAGCAGGTTAGAGATTTTCTGTGAATTTTTAGCAGTTTGATAACCCAAGTTAGTTTTCTGTAAAATTGTTGACAGGGGGTCATGGCGATGATGAACAGCAGAGGTGACAAAGAATTACCCTGGAAAATCTCTCTTTTGATGTTGACCAGTCCATAGCTTTCACTTCCAATAAACAGTTCTGTTTTCCAGTGCTTCATCGCATTTGCAGTGAAAGTACTAATGCACTTGCATATTCTGATAACATCCAGGCACTTGATGATCCAGCTGTGCAGTAGTGAATTAAATGCTTTCTTGCAGTCAATCCAAGTTGTATGCAGATTTGTTTTTCAGCTTTTGCAATTCTCTAAAATCATTTTGTTGATCAGGAGCTGATCTTTTGTGCCTCTGCTTCCTTGTTTGTTTCCTTTCTGCTCTACTGACAAGATGTTATTTACTTCTAGGTAGTCCTGGATCCTGTCAACTATGATGCCGTTCAGCAGCTTGAACATGATTGGCAGACACATTATTGGCCTGTAATTTGCAGGTATTGGCCTTTTTGCTGGATCCTTCTGTATCAAGTAGGTTTTCCCAGCTGTTAACCATTCACTGATGTTTCCTGTCTGCAGCATCTCATTGAATTGTTCGGCCATTTTTCCATGCAGGCTGGTCAGGTATTTCAACCAAAAGCCATGCAGTTGGTCATTGCCAGGCGATGTCCAGTTCTTGACTTTTTTCACCCTGTTGCTTATCATTTCAGTAACTATTTCCAGTTGGTCCGTTTTGTTCTTGGAGAATTTCATCTGAAAGACTCTGATCCACCCAGCATTTTTATTGTAACATTTCTTAGTCTCCCATCAGTCTTTCCAAAACTGAATAGTTGCCGTTCTTTCAGTTTTTCAATTTTATTTTTCAATTTTCATATCCCGTGTCTGATTCAGACTCTGATAGAACCATCTTTGGTCTGATTGGAACAATTGATTTTGTTTGTATTGAATGACTTTGGCTTTGTATCTTTCAATTTTTCTCACTATTACTGTTATCTGCTGCTTCACAATTTCCAATGTTTCATCATTTTTTCTTGTGCCGAGCCCATGTTTTTTTATCAGATGTTTCTTGATCTTGCTGTTCTTCAGCTTTTTCTCCTGCAAATGCTTCAAGTTGCTTGCATTTGCTCGTAGGGTCTTTTTTTTTTAATAAAGTTTTATTGAATTTTAACAAACAAATAATACATCTTATTTGAGTACAGCATGATTCCAGGTTACCACATTTCCATACAGACACAATTTCATATATATATTCATCTTATATATTCAACTTCATATCTTATTATTCTTTTGCCAACTTTTCACTATTTCTCCTTTTACTTCTTTTAATTTTCTTTTATAGTAATATCATTTTCATTCTTATTCAATTAGATTTCTTTTATCTAAATTTCTATATCTTTTTATTCATTATCTTTATACTTTCGTCTGTCTTGTTTACAATTTTATATATTCTCTTCCAAAGTTCTTAGAAAGCAAAGTTCCCCCTATAATTGCCCATCGGAATACAACACCTTTAAATCTTATATTTATAATTGTATGCAATCTCATCAAACATTAAATTTATACATTCACATTTCTAATATCTATTTTATAGCCTATAAACCTCAATCTTTAGACTCTGGTTGGTATTTCTCCTTACAAATACACACACACAAAAAAAGATTCTAAACAACTAACAAAAACATTATCTATATATAAACATTAATAAGCAAAATAATTATTCAAATTCATTCTAGTCCTGGTATGAGCCTTTCACATTTCTTTTCAATATTTAACAATCTTTGGGAACAGCTAAAATGTTTCTCTCCCTTCTTCATTCTTACATTAATTATTAATAAATATACCATTGAATAATTATACAGTTTTATCTAATAGGCAAAGTAATTATTCAAAATTTGTTCTAATAACTAGTATATAAATCTTTTACCTTTCTTTTCAATATTTTATCAATCTTTAGAAATAATTGCACTGTTTCCCTACCTTCTTTATTGTTGCATTATTTATAAGTAAACATGCCTTAGCATAATAATACAGTTTTATCTCTTAAATTTCATTCTTTTACCAACTTCTCACCATTTCTCCTTTTACTTCTCTTAATTTTCTTTTATAGTTATATCATTATCATTCTTGTTCAATTAAATTTCTTTCACATTTTTTTTCAATATTTAACAATCTTTGGAAACAGCTAAAATGTTTCTCTCCCTTCTTCATTCTTACGTTGATCATTAATGAGTATACCATTAAGTAATTATACAGTTTTATCTAATAGGCAAAATAATTATTCAAATTCATTGTAATAGTTGGTATAAATTCCCTTATAAATCTTTTACCTTTCTTTTCAGTATTTTATCAATCTCTAAAAATAATTACACTGTTTCCCTCCCTTCTTTAAATCAACATACCAGACATAATAATACAGTTTTATCTCCTAAGTTACTTACATATTTCATTTCTAACACATTACAATATTCTACTATCACAACCCTATCTTTAGTACCCTTACAGAGTTCTCAATTTTAAATTGATTTAACCATTGTCTCTGTATTTCCCAGCTGAACAAATATCTTTAATCCTAGTACGTTTCCCTTTTTTCTTTATTTCCTGCTTTTGTCCCTCATAATTTCTTTCTCTTTCTATCTTCCCCCCTTTTTCACATCCCTTTTTTATAACCTTCTTTCTCTATTTTCCCCTTCTGTGGTTTACTTTTCTGCTTCTCCTTGCTGTTATGTTTCTTTTTCAAAGTATTTTTCTTTTTGGCTGTTCCCTTTAATCGGAAACTTTTACCTCCTTTCCCCCTTTTTCCCCTTTTTACCACACATTGCATTGTTTCAGTAAAGTTGGCTTCTTCTTTGTCCTGCCCTTCTTCTTCCTCTTAAAGCTTTTCCTTTTGCTTTTCATAGTTCAGGATCTCCATTTCAAGAAATTTAAATATGAAGCTGAAGGATCTTCCTTCCTTTTCTGCCTCTTCTTTCTCTTTTTTAAGATACGTTTTCAATTGCTCCAGGAATGATGCCATTTTAAACAACTCCCTGATTGACTTTAAGTAAGAGAAGAAAAAAGAAACTAATCTCTTCTTTTTCTTTTTTTAAAATCCCCAGGCTGTTCCTTTTTTTTTTGCTTTTCTTTCTGTGGGTTACTGTATCTTTTAATAAAATTTCAATTACAATGTATCCTCGGGAGTCTTTTCAAAATTCACTGTTAATTCCCTTCTTTCCAGGTGGAACTCTGTTTTTTATTCCAAACTTCACCCTTTTATCTCCTCTTCTCCTTTTTAAGACTTTCAAATGACCAAAAGAAAAAGAAAAAAAAAGAAAAAAGAAAAAAAATTCTTTGTTCTCCCCTTGACACTCAAATTTCAGCTTAAAGTAGCCTAGTGTCAAAGTAGGTTAACATAAACTTCTTTTCATATCATTTGTAATTGTCAATATAAAAATAGGAGAAGGGATTTTTAACCTTCTTTTCTCTCTCCTTCGCTGCCTGTTACAGTTTTCTTTCAGAGGTATCCGTCTAAATACTTTTAGCTTCAGGGTACCTTGCTTAGATATTTTCTGTCTTTAGCCTGGTCTGTCCTGCTTTCCTCTTTGTTTTCCTCCTGCACATTCTTATCCAGTCTGGTTTTTCTTTGTTTCTGACCGCCGCTGGCCACCTTCGGGAAAGGGAATTTGACCGGCCAAGGAGGAGAGATGCGGCTCCCCTCGACTTGGCTAACTGTCTCCACCATCTTCACCACCTCTACAGGGTAGCTTCAGCCCCAAATCCAAAGGAATGGGGCGCTCCAGCAGGAAGCATGGACCGAAACCATGCACAGTCGCAGATTTTGGTCTGTTGCCGAAGAGACCGGAACCGGATGCCCATCTGCTCGTAGGCTCTTGATTTTCAACTCCAACCTGATTTTCCACTGCAGTTTTCCAGTCAATTTTCTAGGGGGCTGCGGCTGTTGAATCCTCAGTTCTTCTGTTACTATGACTGCTATACTGTAGGCAAGCTGATTTGTTTGTTTAATTGATGTTATCTGGACTACTGAAAGTGCATAGTTCACATCTATCATTAATGGCACCAAATATTTTCTAGACACAGTCTTCAATGTTGGAAGCCTTCTTCTTTCTCCATTTGTTGCAGCATGTGTCAAGAT
The DNA here is from genome assembly GCA_023653725.1 of Bungarus multicinctus. Lineage (NCBI taxonomy): Eukaryota > Metazoa > Chordata > Lepidosauria > Squamata > Elapidae > Bungarus > Bungarus multicinctus. The sequence goes on from CM042840.1 coordinate 117,454,189, forward strand.
TTTAGTTTTCAGTTCTTGCTGCCCGGCATTGAGTACTCCTGGTGTATCAATGATGACTTCAGGCCTTTGCTGATCCTGTTTTTGCAAAATATCTGCATTTTCTTCGAATTCAGGCTATTCAGTTGCTCCTGATGTTATTGGAGTATTTTCTGCTGCCACTTCAGCAGTCTGCTGTTCAGTAGTCTGTAGTTCCCATTTCACAATTTTTCCATATTTCTTCAAGTTCGACTTCACTGAGTACTTTGTTCTGAGTGATGAATCGACATTGATTGGCTAATCGTAATTCAGTTATCCTTGAGTCTGGATATTCTTGTTTCCATAACTTGTACATCCTTTTTTGGTAGCCTCGTTTTTCTGATTCTGCTTTTTAGTAGCATTTCATTACATTGCAGTTCTCTGACATGGTATATTTCTGCCACTTCTGAGGTTGTTCAGCTTCCAGTAGCCCTGAAGGCCCATGCCCTGGTTGCTCAGATATGGGACCCGTGGCCTGTAGCCCACTTGTCGATGGATGCCCAGGTTCCCCAGCACCCAACCTGGTCCTTGTTAACCTGAGCGACGACTGAGCTGGTATAGGCTTCGTTCAGTTGTGTTTCACCATGATTCATTGCATGGGTTGTTGGATGCACCCAGTTCTGCTCCTCAGCCTAGACCTCTCTGACATGGTTGGACCTGCTGGTAGTTTGCACTACCGCCAGCACAGCTCTCAGCTTCATTGGAACAGTTAAGCTCCCCACCACATCAAGGTAGCACCTTGTGGAAGGTTGTTGTTGTTATTATTATTATTTTCATCATCATCATCATTATTATTATACACAAAAATGACAGTATACACAGCAAATGAGATAACCATGCTGGGTTTCATATCACAAATATTACAAATCATTAGTCGAACACTTCCCAAGTGTTTAGGACTGCATGATGTATCGGTGGATTATGCGAGCAGATTCCAGGAAGGTGGCCTTCTTCTTCTTCTTCTTCTTCTTCTTCTTCTTCTTCTTCTTCTTCTTCTTCTTCTTCTTCTTCTTCTTCTTCTTCTTCTTCTTCTTCTTCTTCTTCTTCTTCTTCTTCTTCTTCTTCTTATTATTATTATTATTATTATTATTATTATTATTATTATTATTATTATTATTATTATTATTATTATTATTCCCTTTATCCTTTCCTATATATCAAGAGAGCTATCCATAACAATATTACTAATAAGTCAACTGAATCAAGCAAATCATATCACAATTGCACCCATCAGTTATCTTTTCTTCTTATATAAGTGTAAAAATAGAAATTGCTAGAGGAAAAATCGTTAATCAAAACTCAAAGGGTAAGAAGAAGAGAAAGTCTTAAATTAATTGTTCAGCTCTCCATCTCTGAAGGTGGGCGGCTCCACCTCCTAACATCCTGACAATGGAGATTTGCTGAGTAATGTCTATAGCTTCTTGCTATCACATGGTGAATAAATAGAGCTATATGCTCAGCTATATGCTCCTCTTTCCATCTTAAATTTCTGACAATTTTCCAGATTCCTCAACTGAAGCGATCCCCCCAGTTAACAAGCTGCACTCCTGGATCGATGCTCAAAGGGGCTCAAATCAATTACTAATATCATCTATAACAGTAAATCATCCACTTATTTCAAAGCCTCCGATCATCTTCTCATCTCAGTAATCCCAACTTTTCTGGGTGAAAGTAATCCAAATCACTCACACTCTCCATGTGTCAGACTTTCTCCCCCAGTTAACAACGATACAGCAAACCTCTCCAATCCTCCCGGTCTTCTCTATTTATTCGCTTCTATCAATCTTCTCTTCCACCTCTTGAGCCCTTTCACTTTCACTCACTCTCGCGTCCTCTCCTTATTTTATTTTTATTTTATTTTATTTATTTTGTCAAACAATTATTAGATAACAGGTATAAGTATAACCATGGTTATAAATACATGAAATGGATACGAATAAAAAAAAAAGAAACAATAGGACAGGGATGGTAGGCTCGTTTTGGTGCGCTTATGCATGCCCCCTATAGACCTCTTAGGAAAAGGGTGAGGTCAATAGTAGACAGTCTAATGTTGAAGATTTTGGGGCTTGGGGAAGAAACCACAGAGTCAGGTAGAGTATTCCAGACATTGATTACTCTGTTGCTGAAGTCGTATTTCCTGCAATCAAGTCTGGTGTGGTTAACCTTCAGTTTGTATCTATTGTGTGCTCTTGTGTTATTATGGCTGAAGCTGAAGTATTCATTGATAAGTAGGACATTGCAATATATAATTTTATGTACTATACTTAGATCAAACCGAAGGCGGCGTAGTTCTAAGTTGTCTAGGTCTAAAATTTCAAGTCTGGTGGCATAAGGTATTCTGCTATGAGTAGAGGAGTGGAGGACTCTTCTCGTAAAATATTTCTCACTTGTATTAATATCAGATATGTAATGCAGATTCCAGACTGATGAGCTGTATTCAAGTATTGGTCTAGCAAATGTTTTATATGCTCTAGTTAGTAGAGTGATATTACCGAAGAAAAAGCTACGCAGAATTAGGTTAGCAATTCTTAATGCCTTTTTGGCTATGTAGTTACAGTGGGCTCTAGCACTTAGATCATTTGAGATGAGTACTCCAAGGTCCTTGATAAAGTTTGTGCCATCAACAAAGTCTTGACTATTCAGCTTGTATTTGATTTTTTTTTTTTTTTTTGCCAATATGCAAGACCAAGCATTTATTTGTTGAGATCTGAAATTGCCATTTGTTTGAGCATTCTGACACATAGTCTTTTTGAAGGGTAGCAGCATTGTCAGTGGTGTTGAATAGTTTTACATCATCAGCAAAAAGAACGCGGTTGCTCTTAATATAATCACAGAGGTCATTAATATAGAGTATGAAGAGAGTTGGTCCTAGAACACTGCCTTGGGGGACACCACTTTTGACAGGTACAGGATTTGATAGGACACTCCCAATTTTGACCATTTGTTGCCTGTTTGACAGGAATGTTTCTATCCAGTTATGCAGATATCCAGAGATACCATAAGACCTTAATTTTAGAAGTAGTTTGTCGTGTACCACTGAATCAAAGGCTTTACAGAAGTCTATGTAAATTGTGTCAATTGCTTTGCTCTGATCCAGTTGTGTAGTCCATATGTTTTTACAGTGCCAGAGTTGCAGATTACAGGACAGTTTCCTTCTGAAGCCAAACTGTTTATTAGAGAGTAGGTTGTTTGTCTCTAAGTGGAGGATAATGGATTGGTTAATAATTGATTCCATGACTTTACAGGTGACGCAGCATAAAGAGATTCGTCTGTAATTTTCAACTAGGCTGGGGTCTCCCTTTATGAAGATGGGGATGACTGTGGCTTGTGACCATAGGTTAGGCAAGGAGCTGGTCCTGAAAGATTTTTCAAAAATTATGCTTAGAGGTTCTGCAGTGGATAGCTTTTTTAAGAAGTAGGCACATATTCCATTCGGTCCAATGAATAGAGATGGCTTTAGATTGTGTAGTGCTTTTTCAACATCGTCTTCTATAAAATCGATATGTATTAGATCATTGTAGTTTTCTGTGGTTCGGCTAGGAAATACTGGGTATGATCCATTGCTTTTTAATTATACTGAGCCAAAGAATGTGTTAAAGTGGTTGACTTTAATAGTGTAATCATAGCAGTCTTTACCATTAGGTCCTTTCAGGGGTGGGATGGGCCTTGAGTCTTTTAGTTTGTTGTTTACAAAATTATAAAAAGTGCAGGTGGAATTGGTGTGTAGAAGGTTTTCCACTTGTTTAATGTGATAATTAGTGCATTCAGTCTTTATCTGGTGGCATAAATTTTTGTATCGGCTTTTGAAGTTGGCAACGTGACCAGATTTGTTTTTCTGCCAGAGTGATCTTTTTTGGATTGAAGTTTCCTTATTGTTATGGATAATCTGTTTTTTGTTTTGTTTTGTTTTGGGAGTTATTATTGGTACATATAGTTTGACGACTCTTTTGACTTCAAGTAAAAATATGTTGTAATGGTCTTCAACAGTATTGCATCCAGTGAATAGAGATTGCCAATCAAGGGATGAGAGTTCGTTGTCTATAAAATCATACAGTTGCCTTTTTTGAAGATATAATTGGGGATTACATCATTGTGATGATTTTTGTGTGGGTGTACATTGAGACAAAAGTCAATCATATTGTGATCACTGTTAGAAAAGTGTTCTTTAGTTTATATTCCGTAAATTAAATTCAAACTATTGCCGAAGATGAGATCGAGGCAGTTGTTAAGTCTAGTATTGTTGGTTACTAGTATTGTTCCAGTCCCAGATTTGTAACAGCGTTGTAGAAGGTTGTATTCATTTAGGGTCCAGTTAATATGAGGTAGATTGAAGTCACCAAGAAATATAAAAGCGTGTGAGCAGGATGTTGCCCATGTTAGTAATGAATTTAGCTTGTTGACATGTTCGATGTCATAATCAGGTGCTCTGTAACATAGTAAGAATCGAATTGTGGTATTTAAGGATAGTTCGCAGATAATGGTCTCAGGAAGAGCAAGCTCCTGGGTAACTTGGATGTTTTTTTAGATATAAGGATTTTTTATGGAAGATAGCAACACCACCTCCTCTACAAATTTCACAATCTGATCAGTAAACATGATAGTTTCTTACTGTGGTAATGGAGTCAGGAAGAGATGCATTGAGCCATGTTTCACAGACAGATATGATGTCAAATTTAGCCATATTTAGTAAGAAGAGAAATTCAGGCATTTTATTCACAAAGCTTCTTGCATTGAGTAGCTTGCATTTAAGGCCAGCTATAATTGGAATTGAGGTAGTTAGGAGTGTGCGTGCCTAGTCTTGGGTGATGGTGGAATGGTTGAAGTAGGGTTGTGGTTGAAGGTTAAAGCTGAGTTGCGGGTTGTGTGACTTACTTTTGATACAGTCAGCATGGTAGTCAATGTACAGATCCTTCTCTCCATTATCTAGATGTTTTTTGAGTTCTGTGTAGAGTATACAGGAGTGGGCACGTTGCTGTATGGTTAGGTCAAGGCGAGAGCGGAGATTCTTACGGCTGGTGTTGCTTTTGGCAAGTGAATTTATAGTATAAATGAATTTATGTTTGCTTGATTCATTTTTACAAATGACCCTGCAGAAGTGTGGGGCCACAGAGCCGTCTCTGTTTTTGAGCTCTCGGCCAATGTGGGAAATGTCAAGTATTTCGTCAGGGGAGATGGTTGATGCTTGATAATCACTGATGATGTTTCAGACAGTTGTGATGTCATCATTGTCACTGATGCCCTCTAGACCAAATAAGATGGCATTTGGATGTTTCTGTTCACGCTCAACAGCTTCTCTGATGAGGATTGGGATATCATTATTTGTCTGATTTATGTTTTTTTGTGGATTGGGTTGTGGATTGGGTTGTGGTTGTTGGGTAGAGATGTGGTTTGTAGCTATTGGATGTTCAGGTTTTTGTGTTGTGTTTCTTTTTTTTCAAGGTTGGATAATATTTCTTTTAAAGCATCCAGGGATGCTACTATGGTGTCAAGGGATGTTATTTGTGTTTCTGTGGTATCAATTCTTTCAAGCAGATCAAGTTTGGGTCTGCATGATTTGTAGAGATATGGAAACTCATTGGATGATTCTAGGTATTGAATCATTTGCTCAGATAATCCCAAGTCATGATGAGCATATTTGTTACATAGAGAACATTTGATGGAATTTTTATTATCCTTTAGAGTTTTATAGCATTTAAGGCATGTGCAGGAGTCTTGTGGTTCTTTGGTGGGGATTACTTTTTCTTTAGGTTGTGGTTTGGCATTGGGTTTTTTTTTCTTGGCATGGTAAGTATTGTTCTTTCCTGTTTCCTCAAGTAATTCTACTACATGTTTGGCCATTTTTCTTTTGATCCCAAATGTTAGTGCAATACTCTACCTTTTTCTGTCAGAAAATTATCTGACACTTTCAATGAAGGCAATATTTGGATACTTTGCAAAGCTTAGTTATGCTTTGTTCTAACCTATTGGAAGAGCAAGTGGAAAATACATGATTGCTATTTTGTCCACCTCAACTTCAAATTCAGGGATAGTTGGCTGCTCTTCTACCTAAATTATGCATTATGATATAACATGAATAAAGAAGAATAGATTCATGTAAATAAATATTTATCCTTTATCAAAAATGCTTATATAAGAAAGTCTTTGTAGTAGGAGCATTTTCTCAAATTTGCCTATGTTTTTTAATTATGCATGTTCAAATCCTAAGGAAGATCACAGCTGATAGAACATTGGGATTTTAAAGAAATAGTTTCAGAAGAGAATGATAATCCACTCTCCTTAGATTGGACTGACCTCTCTATTGACCTCCAAGGTCCCTATGCTCTATGTTCCTATTGTGGCAAAGAATAATATATTTCAGTTTTATTTGTTTGTTTTTTTACATTTAAATGATTCTCCTCTTGTTATACATATCTTCACAAGACAGCAAAGACAAAGCCAATCATAAGAAAACAAAACAATTTTAAAACAACCCCAAATAAGATCTGCTGGCACTTTGATGTAAACATACCTAAACACCTTCTCCAAATGAAGGGAAACACATCAACACAAACTCCAATCCCAACCATCTATCTACCAACTTTCATGATGTGGCCTTCAACCTTCTCAAAGATGCTTATTTATGGTCCTTCAACTGGCATAAAAAATGTCATTTTGAATTAGGCCAAAATAGCCTTTCCTATCTGATTAGAAAAGATAATACTTGCTGAACTGTAAGAAATACAGCTTCTCTAGCAATTCTTTAGGGAATCAAGCCAAGTCTTAATAGTTTATCTTTCTATTCGGGAGTCTAAATAACTACATTTAATTATCCTCTTTTTCCAAATCCCTGTGGATTTCTCTGCCCAATTACAAACCTTCTAATTGTGAGATAATTGCTTCTTCTCCTTTGAAATATATGGAGATATATATGTATATATACAAATAATATCATTTAGAGGGGGGAGAAGGTGGGAGTATAGTCAGGTAAGATCAACTGTATCTATAAAGATAGTCTAAGGTTCAGATGTTTCTAGCACATGAAACTTTTTCAAGTGAAGCAGTGTAAATCACAGGAATGTTAAAAGCTATGCCTTAGGAGAGAGAAAAAAAACACAGGATTCTTGACTAATGCATTTTCCTGAGAATGGCAATTTTATTGGTCCTACTACTAGCATTGCTTCCTCATATGGTGTGCAAGACTGACAGATGCAGCATCAGTAATCCATACTCGCCAAATCACAAGTACCATCAGCTAGGAGACCTTATGATTGGTGGCATTGTTTTTCAAGCTAGCATCTACAGCCAGCCAATCACTTTCACTGAATTGCCCCCACCAACATTGCCCGGCAACTTTGTGTAAGGAATTAAATCACTGCTTGTTAATATTCCTTGCTTTTGATCTCTGGAATAATCAAATGTAGCACTGATTATATAGAATAATCCCTGACTAACTTGAGCATCGTTAAGGAGATGCTTAGGAAAGCTGTCTTTCTGAATAAAAAGAAAAACAATAAGATAATATATATTCCAATATTGAAAGCAGTATTCCCCAAACTAAAGGCCACTCAAAGTATTATTTCCAGAATTATCAATAAAGCCCACTCTGATTGGGAATGCTAGGAAATGCAGTTTATGCAGCTTGAAAATTCCCAGATTGAGGACTAGTTTAAAGTTCTTTTACTTTTCTGTGTTCCTCTTTCAATGCTTTCTCCTACCAATTCTCTCATCATGACAGTTTCTCTCCTCTTCATGCTTTGGACTTTGTCATTCACCTATGTCTTCTAGTTACAATTATCCATATAATCTTCCTCATTTCTAATTTTTAAAAAGATGAAATTGAAATTTCACTTATACCTTGAAGGATAAATAAATCCATTTCTCAGATCCTGCATAATCTTTAATAAAAGATTGTAAATGTTATTACTTTGATGTAACACTGTCTTTAAACTTGCCTTGGTGTGTAAAATTGACAGAAATGTTCCTAAGATCCAGTCAGATAGGGACATTGCTTTATCACTCAGAGGACACCTCCATTTAGATCATTGCAAGTTTTTATTATAATGACATGGGCATTTCCAAGAACTGAATTTATAGTAGCCCTTTTCTAATGGAATACACTCTTATGTATACGTCAACTTCTACCATTTCCTTCCTGCAACTCTCTGCTATTTAGTGAGTCGAAACCCAGAGCTGAAATTCATCACTTTAGTGCCTGTCTATGAAAGGTTGAACTAGAATTTTTATTATTAATTAGAATTATTTTCCAAATATTGTTCTTCATCACTGTTTTCCTCTTGGAAAATATTAGGTGATAATTTAGAATTTAATAAAATCACACACATATGAGTATCTATCCCTAAAAATGCCACTATTGTTGAATTTTGAGTTTTTTTCAGACTACTCTGTCTCTCTGTCTCATTTTTTTCCTTCAGAAACTTCTTACAGTACTCTCAATGTTGTCCAGTTTTTTCTTCTGATTTAAAGTATTTTGAAAAAATACTTTCTATATGACCACATTCATTGCCTACATTTTTGATATTTTTTTTTTAAAAGTTGACGTTTGTTATCCTAACTGCCTTTTTTCAATATTACAATATTGAAATATAAATACTTGGTAACCAGGTTTCATGAAGGTTCTCAGTATTACATGCTTGAGTGCACATCATGTGTGTTCATGTTAAATACATATGTTGAACTATACTGGATCACAGTGTTAATTTTGAGTTGCCATGTTTCAAAAAGACCTATTACCAGAAATGGGGAATTCTGTATCATGAATGTGAATAATCATTTAGTTTAGCAATACTCAACTTTTTTTAAGTAAGTAAATTTATTAGGCATAACTCCATATCTATCAATGTTAATGATATGTTAGATTTTTTAAAAAAGAATCTATATAATATAGACATTTAAATAATGGTTATCTGTATAATTGGAATGTGAATATAAATGCAAAAGTGAATTACAAATTCTTTACAAAATTATGCGCACTGGCCAACATTGCAAACAAATTGCAAAATGTATTTATATATAAATATATAATATATTTTATATATTTTAAATGTGCATTTTTACAAACATGCAGAGAATGTGTGTATGCAATTTTTTAAAAATAAATAAAACAACTTAGTAATAAGATAATGGGTGACCACACCTTACACATGAAAATCTCAGAGAACTCCAAATTAATATTTGTCCATTACTAATTTAGATGGGAGAGGCTCTGTCATTTCATACTGTACATATTTGGATTTCAGAGTCAAAATGCTACAAAGCTTACACTGATATGAAAGCCACTTCACTGCATCTTAACAGTGTATACCTGTGGCTACTAATTTACGATATCAGACAAATGGTGCAACTAGCCTGCTCAATTTTTTTACCTCAATAATTCCTGTCTAGAAACCAGAAGTAGTTCAATATGGAATAGCACTCTCATATGGAGCACAAATCTCATTGTAGCTTAATTCCTAAGAACTACCAGCACATCTTGGCTTTGGAATTTGCTGTGAAGGAGATCAATGAAAACCCACAGTTCTTACCCAATCTTACCTTGGGCTTCCACATCTATGACTGCTATGACAATGGTCAGAGGACCTATCATGCCACCATGCTTATTCTATCATCCATGGAGAAGTTGACCCCCAACTACGTATGTAACATCCAGAACAGTGCAATAGCTGTTGTTGGGGGACTGGATGCCCATATCTCCCTTCATGTGGCCACTATCTTGGATATCTATAAGATTCCACAGGTAAGATACTTTTATCTCTATGCTAATTTAATAATGTTTTCAATTCCTTGATTATTCTGAATGTTGTATTCACTCCAAAATTTAGTTGAGTATTTCTGTATTTCCATCAGTCATAGTATCATAAGTAGTCCATTTGAATTGAAATATTTCATATATTTATTTGTAGTTATGCACACTGAGTACATGGCATATCTACCTGTAAAGACATTAAGAGAACTAGAACTAGACTTTTAATTACTGCATGACATTAATTGTTTTTTGTTGCATTTAATTTCCATACAACAACCCTACTCTATTTATTGTAAGTCAATGAACAGAATTATTCAATAAGAATTATTCTGATTCCTACTCTTTATGAATTTCAGGCTCAGTGGCTATATTTTATGCACTGGATACAAACTAGGTAGCTATTTTCACATAACCTGCCAGATTAAACTAAAACCAGATGGGTAGTTCATAGTTCAATGTATAATAGGAAAGCCAAATGTTAGCTAAGCATACTGTGTTGGCCAAGTTATTAAATTAAATAATAATATAGTTTATTTCTTTGGATAAAGCATGTTGCATGAGAACAGTAATTTTACCAAGCTAACTATTGCTTAATTGTGTTAACTTAGTCTTTTAGTTTCAATAAGATCCATAAGAAATTGAGGCAAGAGTAAACAAACTTCCAAATAAGCCTATATATAATACTATCTTTACACATAACTACAAGTGCTTCAGAAGGTAATTGTTTAAATATATTTCAGTTCAGATTTGGACTGGACAATAGCAGAGAGAGACAGCTTTGGTACATTGAAAGTAAGATTTGAAGGAAGCAGAAGATGGGCAACTTGTCCTACTCAGGCTTGTAGATATCTCAGTGGTGATTAGTACCACCAGTTAACGTTTCTTTTTGGAATGCCTTTGAGAATGCAAGATAGACTGCATAATACTCTTATGATATTGCTCCTACCTCAAGGAGGTGTTTCAGAGAGCATTATTGGGATATTTTTGTTCTATTCCATAAGATTAGATATAGAGGGCTGTAATAATCAATCTTGCTCTCTATACTATTTATGAAGCCACTAGGTATGATCATCAGGTACTATAATGGAAGTATCTTAATGTAGATTTCAGGATAATAGAGTTGAAAGAGACCTTGCAGGACTTCTAGTCCAACCCTCTGCTCAAGCAGGAAACTCTATATCATTTCAGACAAATGGTTTGTCCAATCTCTTCTGCAAAACCTCCACTGTTGGAGCACTCACAATTTCTAGAGGCAAGTCACTCCATTCATTAATTGTTCTGTCAGGAAGTTACTCTTTAGTTCTAAATTGGTTCTCTCCTTGATTAGTTTCCATCCATTGCTTCTTGTCCTGCCTTCAAGTGCTTTGGAGTTGACCCCCTCTTCTTTGTGGCAGGCCCTTAGATTTTGGAACACTGCTTTCATATTGCCCCTCATCCTTCTAACCAGATCATCAGGAATATTAAACTGTATATTTTGGTCCTACTTGGATTGGATTGTGGTCTGGATGTGGTAGAATAAATTGAAAATGAATCTAGACCAGTCTAATAGTATGCAGATTACAAGGTTATCCTCAATCAATAAATTCATCTGACTCAAATGAAAATATTTTTGCTCCATGAATCAAGTTTATAATTTAAGAAAAATCCTTAAAATCCTGTACACAATATACTATATGCATACACTGTGTATATAAATAACATATGTACACAGTATATCTTATTTATATAATATTGGTATAATAGTAGGTTGTTTTATGTATTTTTTCATGATATTTATTTCTAAATTGATAAGCAGAGATGCAAATTGAGATTCAGTTCGAAAAAAGATTTGGTGTAGACACAGCTACATTTGTTTTATTTTCCAGCAGAATGGGGGGAAATTGATAACGATATTAGATCTTTTATAAAACAATAAACCTACAATTTTTAATCAAGTATCCTCAATTATTACATGGCAAAATATTTTTGGAACTATTTACCCTTTTAAGACAGAAATAGTTTAAATTAGGAAAGGACAGCACAGCAGAAAATATTCTCAAACTGAGAAAGTAAATAAATAAGTGTTTGAAAGTAAAATTTTATTAAAGATTAAACAATCTACCATCCCCCAATCACTTCCTGGCATCAGTGTAGAAAGGCGGTTTTGAAATAATTCTTTATCTGCTGCTTGTGCATCAACTAAAAAAAAATTTGGAAGCTCACCCCAATCACTGTCGCATATAGGCATCTGCTGAAGGTATAAAGCTAGCAAGTAATGAAATATGGATCAAACATCACCACATAAGTTCCATCCTTCACATACATATATGTCAGAGGTGGTATTCAGCAGGTTCTGACCAGTTTTGGAGAACCGGTAGCAGAAATTTTGAGTGATTTGGAGAACCAGCAAATACCACCCCTGATTGGAGGTTTTACAGTATCCTCCCCTGCCATGCCCACCAAGCCATGCCTACAGAACCAGTAGTAAAAAAATTTGAATCCCACCACTGATATGTGTATGTATGCTGTATTTAGATACAATTAAGAAATAGAAGATCTTCTCCTGTAATGTCCTGAAACGATTATCATCGTCATCATCATTGTCATCGTTGTTGTTGTTGTTGTATAACAGTCTGTGTTATATGCAATTATAGCAAGCCTATAAGTTCAAATCTACACACAGAATGATGAAGGCTTACTTGGGCCATAATAAGACAAAACAGAAATAGACAAATAAAAGAAAGAAAACATTTTTTTTCTTTAAGAGGGGACCACAGAAAGTGAATGTGTGATGTAATGTGTCTATAGATTTGACAGAGTCAACAGGACAAGCTAAAGACCAAACAATAGATTGAGAAATAAAGAAAGATAAGAAATGAAAAGGATGTAGATTTAAAGAGGAGCAGATCATCCACACAAAAATATCAATATTATTTATTTAGAAAGGTGCCTGTTTTGACAGCAAATATATTATTTGGGGGGGGGGGGGCGGGTTATAGGATAAATCTATATTTCTTTTCCTTCAATTGAGTTTTCTTAAACAAATTCTATAAAAATAAGTGGCACCAAAAAGTATTTCCCATACATTTTAATATACTATATGGAAAGACATTGGAAATAATGCTTGAGCCAGTAGGAATCTGGAAGCCCCCGAAAGTTCAAATCATAATCATTTCATGGCACTTGATTCAATACATCATCTTGAATTACCCAAATATTCAGATAACAGAATAGCAGAGTTGGAATGGACCTTGAAGGTCATCTAGTCCAATCTTCTGGTCAAGCAGGAGACCCTATACAATTTCTGACAAGTGATTGTCCAGTATCTTCTTGAAAGCCTCCAGTAATAAAGTACCCACAACTTCTGAAGCAAGCTGTTCCAATAATTAATTGTTCTCAGTTGTAAATTTCTCCTTATTTTCTAGACTGAATCTCTCCTCGATCAGTTTCCATCTATTGTTCCTTGTCTGGCCTTCAGGTGTTTTGGAAAATAGGTTGTTCCCTTTCTCTTCATGACAGACCCTCAAATTTTGGAATAATGCTATCAAATCACCCCTGATCCTTTTCTTCACTAGAGTAGTTATGCCCAATTTTGACTGAATGTCCAGTATTTAATTTTAAGCAATTATGAAATCTAAAGCAATCCCCCTGATTTCACATAGAAATAGTAATATGGGAAGTGTAGAGGATCTTCAAACAGTATTTGTATTAGCAATGTTGAAGATTGCCTTGTATGACTGATGTAACTATTATTATCATCTCCATTATGTAGCTTGTTATAACAATCTGAAAATGCTGTACTGTTTTTTCTTCCATGTCTCATCAGCTCATTTATGGCTCCACTCCACTAATGAATGATAAAACTCCAGGCCTTTCTTTTTACCAGTTGGTTCCACCAGAAGCTCTTCAACATGCAGGGATGGTCTCACTGCTCCTGCATTTTAACTGGACCTGGGTTGGGCTCCTGGCAACAGATAGTGAACATGGAGAAGAAATTATTCGAAATGTAGTTCCACTTTTTTCCAAAAAAGGAATATGTTCTTCTTTTATTGAAAAACTCCCCAAATATAGCGATGTAGATGGATTGGATGGTATGTTTAATCAGGGAGTAAAATTATATGATCTTATCATGGACAATAAAACACGTGCTCGGTTTTGGAGAATCTACACCAC